>CM076584.1:667416351-667735984 GCA_034641835.2 Pinus albicaulis | reverse complement strand
AATAAAAATTATATAAATGAAAATTAAATTAAAAATTATTTATTTCATATAGAAATTTTTTTTTTTTAATAGAAATAGTTTTTAAGAAAGATATCTGTTTCAGAGAGGAAAACACTATATATTAAAAACAATATTGATACATTTTCTGAAGGTGTGTTCAAAATTATCTTTGATTACACACTTCAACTTTTTGAAGGTCTGTTCAAAATTATCTCTAATTACATACTTTAACTTTCAAAATACCACAAGATAAAGACTAAGAAACAACATAAAACCCAAACTATTTGAGACACTTTCACTTTTCAAATACCATATATGGCAAGATCTTGACTAAGAAACAACATAAAACCCAAACTATTTGAGACACAAAGCCCAGGCCAGGCTACGTGCTTAGTGACAACATGTTAGAAAATGTCTGGAACCAAACAAAATGCCTGCAATCTAGAAACACTGAAACCACAATCTTGATCTAGCAAAGCAAAAACTCCAATCCTGAAGAGGCGAAACAATACATTCATCATGGGATTAGAAAGGTTCAAAATAATCTGTTGGTTATCTATCAAATACAGAACATATACGTAATGTAAGAAAATATATAAACATTTTTACATTATTCAATAGGTTGAATTTATAGAAATAAAGGATTTGTAAAATATATAACATATAACTAGTACTTATAAGTTAAGATCAATTTTACTTTATAAATTAAAATAACCATTTTGTAACAATATTTAAATTTAATTAATAAGTACATAAAAATTTTAGTTCTTACAATAAACTTACAATATAACAATATTTTTAACTATGGATAGTCAGGCTCACCTTATCATAAATATCATTAACTTGGAAATAGGATTTATTACAATATCATGGCTCACCAATGCCACATGGCCAAAAACTATCTCTCATTTCACAATCAAAATATTTTATCTAAATTTAATTTTATAACATTTTTTTAATCAAATCACAAAAAGATTATAGTTACTTTTAAAATATCTCTAAACTTTTTATCACATTAAAATATATAAAATATAAATAATAGCTATAAATTAAGATCCATTTATCACATAAATTAAAACAATAATTTTGTAACCATATTTAAATTTCATTATTAACACACAAAAACTTAAGGCATAGTCTAACTTATAGACAAAATAGAACTTTTCACGTGAATTCGACAAAATAATTTCAAAAAAGAATGTGATTTTTTGTTGTTTAAAATACATTTTTGAATGCATAAATAGATTCAACACCCTGAAAAACCCGTTGACACTCGAAATCTACAAATTAAACAACTTAAGCTCAAGCTTTTAAAAATATCTACAGGATTTTTTTTAAAATCAACCAGATAAAATGTCGTGAAAAAAGGTCATTCAGTCTATAAGTTAGAATATGCTAAAACTTAATACTTGCAATATAACAAGATTTTTAATCATACATATTCACCTCCATTTTACCATGGATATTATTAGCTTGTAAATAGGTTTTGTTACAATCCCATGGTTCATCAATACCACATGCCCAAATACCATTTCTCATTTCATAGTCAAAATAAAATATAATAGAATTATTAATTATAATTATTTATTAAAACATTTTGAATTAATGAAATTATATTAAAAAATAAAAATAAAATCAATAATTATAATTATTAAACTTGCCTCGATCATTCTTCACTCTTAAACTATCAAGCTTTGTGAGGGATCAGATCTCTTGAGGTGCTAACCTTTCCACCAGTTTTGCACTCAAAAAATAAGGTTGCACCTAGATATATTTGATCCCTCTTGGTTCTTCATAAATGAGGGATTAAGATGGATCTAGTCTAGTGATATTTGAAATGATTTTTTTTTTTATTTTTCAATTGAAAAACAAGTAAACTTTTCCTAATATATTTTACTTGTAATTATTTTTATCGGTTTTCTCTTTATTAATCATTTTTTATATATCATAACAATTAAAAAAAATGATTATTAAAGAAATTTCTCCATATTATGAGAGTTCAGAAAATTAAATGAAAGGGGTCTACTCAATTCCTTGTCCCTATTGGATTCCCTACATTTGGGACACTAGTAGCTCCATTAACGAAAGAATCCAAGAACATGCAACAAACATTAAGCATAATGATTCATGTTCCTCAGTTTTAGCTGAACATGCGGAGAAATCTAAGCACCGTGACAGCATTGAAGATTCCAGGGTCATCGCTACGGATGATCATTTCCATCATATGAAGCTAAGAGGTACCATTGAGATTAAGAAGTATGCAATCAATCTCAACATGGACTATGGTTATAAATTAAGTAGGAGCTAGATTCTTTCCCTCTCTTCTTGATTGTCTTCATTTATTTATTTATTTATTTTCTCTCTCCAATTATTTTTTACTTTCTTAATTCATTATTTTTTGATAGTTTAATATTTAATATTATTAAATATTAATTTGGTTTAATTTTATATATATATATATATATATATATATATATATATATATATATATATATATATATATATATATATATATATATAATTTCAATTTTTCTAAAAAATAATTCTTAATGGCTAATTCTTACTTTATCACTAAATTTTAATTTAATCCTTTTACTTAATATTAATCTAAGTGTTATCACCAAAAAAATGACCACATAGTCATTCCTAACTAGGTGGATAAAAATACACCATGTGATTATAATTTTACTATAGTAAAATCACTTTCACTATAAGAAATAATTTAATAAACCACTTTTATTAATTTGTTTTCGATTAAAGCCCATGAGAATAATTAAATAAAGCATTATTTATTAAATTTCTCTGGGAATAATTATTAAATAATTGTTCGATAATTATTCCTTGTCACATTTGACTAAATCACCTAGGAATAATTAAATAAACCATAATTTATTTATTTTTCCTTATCATCATCCTTGGAATAATTGTTAAATCGTTATCTGATAATTATTTCATTTCATAAATTCTTTATTATTTACGAAATAATTAATAAATCATTTTATTTGTTAATTATTTCTAAATAATGATATTTAAGCATTTTTATATCTTTTCTCTCTCCAAAAATATAATAAAGTATTCGAAATGGTTAGATCTATATTTTGGCCAATAATATTTTATTATTCTCGATTTCCGAGATAAACCCAATATTTTGCTATAAATAAGAGGGGTTTTAATTCATTTCTCACCATGATCATTATCATCATCACCATTATCGTCACATGTCATTCGAGCTCTGATTTTTTATTTCTACCTTGTTTGGGTTTTCACACATTTGAGAGAGGAAGATCTTAATACTGAAGCGATGAGGACATCAAAGGAACCATCCCATTGAGGGGGAATTACAACCCTTTCTAAATCTTCTTCACCTGGTGTCATTAATAAATAAATAAAATAAAATATTTTCCAAGATTGGGTTATTACATCAGATTTGTTTTCGTTGTTTGTTCTTTTAGGTTTGCATACATCTATCATTCTACAGGTTTTTCTTACATATTTGTTGCAGATCTGAAGTATAAGCAGGTGCAATTGTTGTTAGGGTCACTAGTCACTCCTGACTTGAGTGAGATATTTTTGGTACACCTTCCAAAAAATTTCATACTAACACTAAGGCGTAGTCTAACTTATAGATGAAATAGCTTTTTTCACCAGAAATCACCAAAATCCGGAATACAATTTCAAGATTTTTTTGTTTAAAATACATTTTTGAATCCATAAATGGATTTAGCATGCTTAAAAACCCCTTGGGCACTTTAATTATGCATATTAAATAATTTGTCGGATTTTCAATAAAACTAATCAGAAAAAATGTAGTGAAAAAAGACATTTTTTCTATAAATTAGACTACGCCTTAATCTAATATCAAAATAATAATAATAAAATTATTTTTAGTATTTCAACTCTTCTAACAACTCATTCTTAATGGCTAATTGCATTAAATAGTTTGAAATCTCGACCAAATCTTAATGATATGATTAATCCAAAAGACAATATCATGATTATCAATATGGATCACAAAAATCTAAGTTCTAGCAAAAGAAATATTGTCATTTTTATATAATAGAACCATATTGTTATGGAGCTCATGCATCTATGTATCACCAAATTACATATGTGGAAAGGGAAAATCAAAAGCTTTAGTTATGGTGGATAAAAAATTCCAAGTTGAATCAACTTTAATTTGAATCAACTCCTCATTCTCTTAATCCCTAGATTTACAAATGGTACCTACCAAATCTCTATGGCTCCACTTGAAAGTATTCTCACTTCCTACTCTATTTTTCCTTATTTTATTTTCTTACATTTACTACTTGTTGTACTTGGTTGCATTTATGAATATCACCTACATGTTCTTTATGCCTATTTATTATGAAGGCATGGCACTAGGTGTGGTTCCTTATTATCATAAATTCAATGTTAATAAGTTGTATTCTTTTATTTTTGTTGCCAAAAAAAAATATCATTTCTATGTTCTTCTGTAGATGGTATTGTGCATCATAATGCACATGTGGACTACTTATTATGCCTATCATTCTTATGGAAAAAAAATTAATAATAAATAAAAAAAATCTTGTAAGTTATATTTCTTTTATGAAAAATTATGTTGTTGGAGGGTTTTAAATATTTTTTGTTTTTTTTTTCTTTATTGGAGATTATATCGATATCCTTAAAATGATATAATATTTTGATTGCTTTTAAAAAACTCATTTTAATTGTTTGAATGAATGGGTGAGTTACATGTAAGAAAGGAAAATATTTTTATTCTACAACAATGACATCCATGAGATGAAAGAGTAATTGGTCATATTAATTTCCTTCATGGCATTCTTATATAGATAATAAGTAAACACTCCAATTGAATTTCTTCCATATGATTCATATATTGAGTGTAAGTAATTAACTTCCCCTATATAATTTTTACATAGATTGCAATACTAATGAACCAATATGATCTAATTGTACTTAGAGTTCATGTTTGTAAATAAGCATTTTCATCTGAAATATAGACAATTTTCTTTTGAGAAAAAAAAATCAACAAAAAGTCTACACAACTTAACATACTAGAGAATATTATATGTAAAACATATGTGAAATTTACAATTATTTTTTATTTTCATATGAAAAAATTAATTTATTTTAACTTGTCAATTTGAAAAACTTGTAATAATCTCATTTACCAACCCGTCATAATCTCATTTCGAAGTGGAAATAAGAGTAACACATTGAGTTTCAACATTTCCTCTCATTGAATATGAAAATTTCTAAAAGATGAATGAGTGACTGTTATTTTTTTTTAACAAGGATATTTGGATTATGTCAAATAAAAATTGATACTTTTGATTATATAAATTAAATAGATTTAAATTTATAGGATTTTAAACAAAAATAAAATATATTTGGACTGAACAAAATGTTCCACTATTCTTAAAAGTCAAAAATACCCTAATTAAAAAGCTTTTTGACTGGTTTAAAAAATTAAAAAACTTCTAATAATCTCAGAGATAGCAAAATTATAATATATTTAAACAAAATTAATAGTTCAACTGCTCTAGCTATAAAAAAGAACTTCATTAAAAGTTTATTGGGTGATTTTTTTTTTACTAGGAGATTTGGATTATGTCGAATAAAATTTGATATATTTTATTATATAAATTGATGATGATGATGACGATGGTTCCAGTACGCTAAAACCAATGTGGTATAACGAATCTTAAGAGAGGAGAAATAATCTAAGTTTGATTTTTAAAAACTTTATTTCTATGTTTGAAGAGAAGGGAAATAAATGCTCCAAGATCACTATAAGTGGGTTGGCTTAATAAGTCTAGATGATTGGAAGTGTGGCAGAAGGTGTGGAATTGAGAGTGAATGTGAGTAAGAGTGGGGAAGTCTAAAAGGAAGTGTTTTTCATCTTCCACCTGCTTCGAATCGAAAATCTGACAAATTCTATCGTTCCAAGGGGCCTTGGGAATAGACCTCCGCTCGGTATCACTTCAAAGCTCATGGGAATTAGTTCTTATCTTAGCAATGTTCATTTTTTCCTATTGTTGGACAAAACAGAGAAATAATTCTGATTGTCAAGGGTGTGGTTGATCACTTCCTTATATTATTTTAGCTTCCTTTTACCCTCCAGCTCCTAATCCTCCCACAACTTGTCCTTAAACTTGGAGGTAATAGTATTTTTCATATTATCTTTGCTTCCCATATTGGGCTCCTCCTTAAGTCCCCAATGGTTGAGCCAGGACTGGGCATCCTTATGCCACCCATGCTTGAGGCACAGGTGAGGGTTTTGACTACAGTTAGAAACAATTTTAGGGAACCTTTTTGATTCAATGTTGTCAAGCTTCTTCTTATACATCCAATATCTAAACATAGTCATACTCTCAATGGGGAAAAAACCAGATTGGAACAAGAGGATATGATAGGGAGTATTTGCCTTGATCTTAAGGTTGTAGTTTATGAATTTCTTTGAAGTCATCTCAATCTTCCTCCATGACTCTCTAGATATACTGCAACTCCAAACTTCACATCCGTATAAGACAACAGGGATGACAAGGGTCTCAAAGAGGAACTTTGTTTTCAAGCTCATAAAAAGATTTACAGCCCTCAATAATCATTTTCTCGATGCTATAATTCCAGTTGAGATGATGAGGGAAGTCAATACTCAAATACTTATAAGAAATAACCTGCTATAAGCACTTGATATTATACACGAAACTACCATGGGTGATATTTTTGGATTTAATGATCGTGACTTTAGTCTTTTCGGTATTAACTGTCATTACCATCTTGGAATAGTAGTCATGAAGAATCTGGAGCTGCTTGTCAAGGTCATCATGGATTTTTGCATGAAGAACGATATCATTAGCATAGAGGAGAAGAGTAATGAGAACATGAGCATGCTCAGTGCCCTTGCACCCCGCAGATTCCACACACTCCTTTAACTTATCGATGTATATTCCAAAAAGGGTAGGGGATAGGGGACACCCTTGCTTAACTCCAATATTGCATTTATGTCTTTAGACCACCCCTCGTTGGTCTTAAGCTTGGCAGTGATGGTTTCATAGAGACGGATCACAGTAATCCTCAGCTCAGGAGGGACCACGATCTCTTTAAGTCTCTCCAAAAGTTTATCTTAAGGGACAATGTCGAAAGATTTTCTAAAGTCCACAAAGAAACATAAGAGATCGGATTTACTATTGTGACATTACTCCGCAATTATTCTAAGAGTGACTAGATAGTCAATAGTCAAGTGATGTCTCTTAAAAATAGCTTGCCCTTTAACTCTTTTTATGTGACTTTCAAGCCAAAGGCTAAGCTTCTTTTCCAAAATGAGCCCATAAAGCTTGGCCAGGATATGGCTAACCATAATGGTCCTGCAGTTGGATGGAACACTCTTATCCCCATTTTTAAATATAGGTACAATAAGACTTTGCGTCCAAAGCCGAGGGAAAATATGTGTTATAGCCAAATTGAGAAGCTTGTGGAGATAAGGAATGAGGATAGATCTTCCCATTTTAAAGACCTTAGCTTGATATCTTTCAATATTTTTAACTTTCCCATTAACCAACTTATTATATAGTTTAAACTTTAAATTTTAATAAAATCCTAATTCTGAAAGTAAAATATATTTAAATAGGAAAAAAAGTTACACTGCTATTGAAGGTTAAAAAACACTTATAAAAAAGCTTCTTGACTCGTTGAAAAAGCTGACAGACTTGTAATAATCATTGAGAGCAAAATTATAATATATTTAAACAAAACTAAAAGTTCAACTACCCTAGCTGCTAAAAGGAACTTATTGAAAAGCTTATCGAGTATTAGAAAGAGATTGATAAAAATATTGTGAAATCTAATAATCTCATAGCGTAGTGGGAAGTAGCTTAACGCATTGGATTTCACAATTTCAACCGACTGAATACACAATTTCGAGAAGACGGGTGACTTAGCTGTTTGGCCCGCCCATCACACATTAATGTGTCAAAAAAGATCATTATCTTGTAGTAATCTGGTTTCGGAGTGCGAAGTAGATTGACGCATAAGAGATTGGTGTTTTTATATGCATGTTTATTGATGTAGTAATTTCTTTTCGAAGTGGGTAGTAGGAGACGTAGTAATTTCGTTTCGAAGTGGGAAGAGGGAAAATAGAGATAAAAAAATTTTGGGGGTGTTATTTAAATATGTTATGTTTTGAAGTGTTTAATTGATTTTCTTTTGGGGTGTTATTTAAATATGTTATGTTTTGAAGTGTTTGATTAATTTTATTTTAGGTTCAAGTTTAATTTTTGTTATTTAAAATAAGTTTTTGAATATATATAGATTTAGTACTAGCATTCGGATTGTAGAGAGTTTATATCTCAAATTTACAATTTCAAGCAATAACTCTAAGATTATAGATAAATTAGATTGAAAATATACTTGAAATATTCAAATATGAATTTATTTGAATCTAAAAAGCAAACCTCTCAAAAACATAGCACTTTTACGTTTTTACATTTTGGTTGTTAAATTAAAATTTGGTGATATAATACATGATAAAATTATGATTTTTTTAAATATAGAATGTCTTAAAAGAATTTAGAATTTTTGAATTATGTAGATTTACCAACATAAATTCAAATTTATGATTCCAATAAATCTTCAAAATTTAACAATAATCTAATTTTTAAGTGGAAAGGAAATTAACTCATAATTAAGATGGTATGCATTTATGTAAATTTAGAAAAAATATATATATAAGCATTTATTCGAATTTGGAAAAAAAATCCTTTCAAGTTTTGGTTGGTTTATTTGAATTTGGTGATAAGTTATAATGAAATTATAGATTTTTTTCATGCAGAAATAAATTTAATGCTAAAAAAATTAGAACATTTGAATTATATAAATTTATCAACTCAAAATTAAATTTGTGATTCTAATAAACCTCATTCCATTTTAAATAAAACTAACAATAATCTTAATTTTTAAATAGGTAGTAGAGTATCTCATAATATATTATTCTTTTTTATATACATTTATTTTAATCTAAAGAGAAAATCCTTGAAAATAAAATAATATGTTATTTTAAGCATTAGTTATTATATTTGAATTTAATGATATAATTTGTAATGAAATTTTGAGTTCACACTTCTTTCGGCTCTTCTGTGGCTTCCTTCGCCTTTAACGGCCTACTCCATGTCCCTCGGTGCTTTGGCGAACCTCTGGCGAACTTTCGGCTATCAAAAACAAGACAATAAAACCTCAGTGGACATTTCATAAAGATCAGAGTTACAATTATTGACAATGCGGAACAGAAAAAACTTTCTCTCTTTTATTGATTTCAGAATGATATTACAATCAGATTACAGAATTATAATGGACTCAAATCTCTTTCCAGATATTGACTGCAGTGGCATTTACCAGATTTGCTATTCAATAAATAAGCGAGCGATACTGGAGGCTACCTGGCTAGATGCAGACTCTGTCTCAGAGTTCTTCACAAGAACACACAAATTTTACAGACAGACTCGATCTATAGATCCCGCCACTTTAGCTTCACACTAGGCTTATACGTCCCAATGCGCAGGCTTGCTCAGATCTCCTAAGGACTTTGATTCTTAGCACCGTGATGCAAGCAGATCGCGAGACTTCGCGCAGATGCAAAGCAGGGAGCTTCGGCTTGACTCAGACTCGAAACACAAAAGACTCTAGACTCTAGACTCTCCAACTCTGAATGCCAATGAATGATTCTTAACCCTCCTTATATAGGAATTGAGGGGGGACAAACATTCAATCAATCTGTTGGATGACAAACACGTGGAGGAGAATCATGGCTTTCAGGTAACACCAAAATGACATCCGCACCAAGATTCGTCCTTCCGACACTAACATGTGAAGTGTGTGTACAAAACACAATGGATGCCTTTTCTGTACAAGGCCCACGAGGAAACATCATTTATTAGATACACGGAGGATGCTTTTTCAAACAGGTGAAAAGCCCTCGGGAAAAGACCTGTCACTGTAAACCCGTGACTAGGTATCATTTACACAGTGGAGACTTTTGTTTTAGCGGGGTCCACTAGAACCGCTTGATTCTGGAGGAGTTTCAATCATCCGTAAATGAGGAAATCTATACTTGTAGTTTTCATCCCATTGTTTTGTATAGATTCGTAATTCAATCATAGGCTTATTTAAGATAATCTGGTGTTTAATTTTAGTCATAACTAACCAATAGTTATGTTGCATCATATGTTGTTTTAAAATGAGAGATGGATGTAATCCCATGAGTGTACTGGTACTTGAAAAAGGCCGATGATCACATTCATCTTCTTCACAGAGATCACATCTAATTTGGTACCAATTTTCATATAGAGTACGGTCCATGGATGTTGGGCTGAGACCAAAGTCATTCCACCAGTCTTGAAACCAACTTGCCTGATGACAATTTTGCATTAAACCAATGGCGCCAAAGTTTACTTTGGTGTAATGGGAAGCCACAGAAGAGCCGAAAGAAGTGTGAACGTGTGAGTAGGTTCATGTATGGGTTCGCATAGGATCTCTTAAACAAGCAAGAAGACACTCAGTGAGCCAGCCTGCCTGTTGAGCAGTTTGCAGTGCAAACCTGTGAGAGGTCCCTGCAGTAAAATTGGTATCAGAGCCAAAAGTTAAGGTTGACTGTGTGATCTGGTTCAAGAAAAAGGTCATTTCTTGAATACATCCTCTCGTTATTTTCTAAAGTAAAAATGGACTCTGTAAGAAAGTCAGTGTCATTTAGAGAATTAGAAGAGCAAGATAGGGCCACCCAAGACCCGCTCAGAGATATGTTTGCTTCTAGTAGTAGTTGAGTCACAAATGAGTCAGATCATTTATATGAAGAAACTGAGCCACAGGCTAAATGGGTTCTACCCAAGATCTCAGCCTCACAACTCTATAATGATCTTGGTGTCTGGCACTTGAAAGCTGCCACCCGAATAACAATAAAAGAATCCATCAGTTCTATAGAAGAAAATTCTGATCGTGTACAGTTAATACCCTTGTTAAATCCGAAGGAGCTTCAAGCAGAAGCCATAAAATTGGGGACACAATTCTTGCATCTCAGATGCATCAGAGTAGGAATCCAGGCCCTTGTCCATCAAGGTGTTGATTCATATGTGTTAGTCACTGTGAGAGATCTAACACATAATAAATATACTGATTCCTTAATCGGAGGAATAGTTGCACCACTGTCCAATGGTCCAGTGTGGTTTGATTGTTATCCCAACTTCTCTGTGTATGTGTTTGATGAAACATTGGCCGATATTCTGCAATTACAAATCCAGACCACTGGATTTGATATGAAGAAAAAGAGAAATAATATCGCCATACAGTTTAGAGGTTGCTTTCGCCATACTACCACTCTATTTCTTGCAATCCTCCATGCCCCCAGCAGAGAGTCAAAAACCAGTGTAGTTGTCATGACAGATCCTAAAAACCAGAAGGTTGAACACCAGGCCATTAAGTGGGAGGATCTATCTTTTCCTGAACACTGGGTAGTTCCAAATCCTAAGCCTCTCTCTGTACAAAAAATCACTTCTGCAAATATCACTGAAAATCAATCTATTGCCACTCTTTCTTTTCCAAGGAGATCTACCATTGATAGGCGTAGAATTGAATCTGAATGTAAAAAGTCTCCTTTGTACATTACTCCTGATTGTACAGATACTTCTTGTTCATCTATTGTTTCAAATTGTAGTCATTTGTCTTTATTTGAGTTTGCTCAGCTTGTGAACTTCAATCCTGTCAAATTTGACTGTCCACAATGTCACCAGTCAGTAAACCTCCAGTCTCTTGCTTCACTGGTTATCAAACATCAGAACCACAATCCTAGAACAGGAGAAGCCCCTACGTCTACATCTGTGTCTCCTTTTCCTAATCCAAAGTGTTTTGATATCCCTTTCCCACATGAAGACGAACATGTCCTCATGATGCACCTAGTTCCCAGTTTGCAAGATGAAGATCCTAGATTGACTGAAATATTCATGAACATGCAATCTCCCAAAGATAAGCATGGTGTGGGATTCTACAGTCAAAAGGATGGACTAATTCCAGAATACAGATTTAAAGATCTGCCCTCTGATATTAAAAGACCATCTGTTCCTGAGATTCAAAATTTTTATACTTTAATGGATGGATGTGATAAACATGTGATCCTAGAAAAGTGGATGAAGCTAATGTTAAATTGGGATCTCCATACTCATCCCCAGGGAGATGACTTTGATGTTGCTTACAGCACAGAAGAAAAGAAGAGATTGGCCTCTGAGTGGAAGCAATATATGACAGAAAGAAATGTTTGGATTTCTTTTTACTCATGGAAAAAGGCCAAAGAGTCAGAGATTATTTTGATGACTGACTCAGCATCCTCTTCTGGACATTTCTGGACAGCTAGTGATGGAAGTAAGATTGAGACCTCTTCCAGTTTCCCTCCTTTCAAAGGAATCGTCCTTGGTGAAGGACAGAACTCAGCCAAAGCTCATACCTTAGTACAACAAGAGAATCTTGTAGGGATAGAAAGGAGAGTACAAATAGTCAGTGAACAGATAAATTGGACAAACACTGCTGTTACTGGTCTAGAGAAAAACATGGCCAAAGCTGTCATAGTTAAAGAACAGATAGACAAATTTCATGTGTCTATCAATGATGTAAATAATGTTTTGAATTCTGTACAGTATAATGCTACCACCGATAAAGATTATTCTATAGAATCTTTTAAGAAGATTGATGAAGTAGAAAATTGTGTTATAGAGAATTCTATTTCTACTCAGCACTTGATTTCCAACTTGTCTGACAAAGTCGACAGAATGAGTTTGAAGAAAGTTTATAAACTCATTCCAACTTCTTTTTTGACAAAAGGGAAAGCCATACATACTCATGAACTTAGCGAAAATCCAATCTCTAAGTTTGCCTTTCTTCTTCCTAAAGAAGTTGTTGAGTCTGAAAAACCAAAGCAGTCAGAAAAGATTTCCATTAAAGATCTTTCTGAATCTGATACTGAGCACCATGTCCTCCCTGTCTATGAGCCATTGGAACCACAGTTCAGCAGACATCCTGCCCCTGACCTATATGGTGTTGGCAAGATTCCCCCAAGAGAAATATTTCATGCAGATAGTCATAAAGAATGGAATTTACATAATATGACTACTGCACAGATCAGGCAGATGCTTGATCAGATGATCACAGAATACAAACTCATGTGTGTTTCGGGCAAGACTGAAGTAGAAGCTTATAAAACATTAATTCAATGTTTTACTGGTACACTTGCTAGATGGTGGGAACTTGAATCTTCTCCAGCTTTGCTTGATAAATTGGAGAAGGAAACATTAAGAGATGAGCAGGGTGATATCAAATTCAATCCAGATGGCACTGCATAGAATAATATGATAGGTGTGTTGACTGCTCTTATCCAAGAACATTTTTGTGGGACTGATATTACACTTACAGATAAACATGAAATGGTTTTGATGAATGTGAAGTGTAGAAATATTAATCAATTTGAATATTTCCACAGAGACTGGATCCAAAGAATATTTTGGGTCAAAGAACCAAAGAATGTTTTGTGGAAACAATTATACCTTGCAGCCCTTCCTTCAAAGTTGGCTGATATATTAAAATTTCAAGAAGTCTTCCCATTACCTCTTGAAGTTTATCTATGGGGAGAAATATATTCTATCATCACTAAGGTGTTGATAAATCTTTGTACCAGTTCAAAGATGACAAATTCCATTGATAAATTAAATAAATTGCCTGGTACTAAGTCTTTCTACAGTAAGTATGGAATAACTATTGATGATCCTTTGGTCACTTGCAGGAAGACAAAAAGAAAAGCAAAAAAGGCTCAAAGAAGATCCAGAGCCACTACCTATAGACTGAGCTCTGAAAAGAGACGCGAGCTTCGTCCACATAAAAGAAGAACAGTAAAAGGAAGAAAAGGTTATTATAGAAATAACCCGAAGACTCATTACTACACTCCCATGGACATCAAGCCTAAAGATGCTAAGCTTGAAAAGATGAAAGGTGTTGTCTATTGGATTTGTGGTCAACCTGGCCACACATCTAATATGTGTCCTACTACTCTTGAGTCTAAACGAGGCCTTGGTAAGAAATATCAGTCTAAACGCCCACAACAGGGTGGTACTAGCACTACTGTGAAAACTGAAGACCGATGCCGCCATTTCCATTCTTCTTTTCATAAATCCGAAGATTGTCATAATCGACTTGCCATTCAGCAAGCCGCTAAATATTCTCCCTCTTATTCTGAATCTTCTGTTTCCAATTCTTCTGATGAAGAAGAAGTTCATGCCTACTGTCAATGTTCTGATTCCCAATCTTGTCATTGTGACTGTTCAGATGATGATTCAAATGTTTCCTCAGACACTTCTCTTCCAGAAGAATTCTCTGGTAAATTAAAAGTCCTCATGGCCCAAACCGATGAAGAAGAAATGAAAGCCTTTGCTCAAATCCGTGCCATGGATGATGGAGATTTGAAATCTGCCTTATTACAGGCATTTATGAAGCATGGTACTGGTTCTTCCAGTACATCCATAGGTAAGAAGCCCAATTTTGTTTATGCTTCTTATGATCGCAATACCCGCTCGTATCTCCAGCATAATTCTAGCAAAGCTCGTACCCTCACTTTAGGGGAGGTGAGTAGGGAGATACACAACATGAAAACTGAAATTTCTATTCTTAAAATAGAAATTATTGAGCTTAAAAAGAATAAACAGGTTGCAGCCTCTCCTGTTTCTTCTCCTGTGTTTTCTGGTAAGAAAACAAACTATACTCTGCATGGTCCTCCTCCTAAATATACTGAAAATGTTGAAATTGCAGAGGGACATCCTGATCCAAGTATGGGAATCAGAGATATGCATCTCCTTGCTATCCAGTATCAACAACATCATGTTTATATCACAGTCTGGGTAAAAGGTCAAAAGTTTCAATTAAAAGCATTGATTGATTCTGGAGCAGATGTTAACCTGTTTTCCAAAAAGGCTATTCCTTCTAGATTTTGGAATACTGCTACCCGTAAGATTACTAGTTTGGGAGAATTTACTTTGGAATATGAAGTACCAGAAGCCACTGTCTGTTTTGAAGATAGGTGTCTCACTTTAAGGTTTGCTGTAGGAGACATTCCGATTGATTGCATTCTTGGGAATGTATTTCTTGCTGTTGTTGAACCACATGGTTCTATGAGATTTAAAGATCAAACGACCAGGTATTTCATCACTATAAAAGGTAAAAGAATTAATTTACCTTATGTTTCCAATACCATAATGTCTACTATGGTGCAGGCTATGCAAGAGGAGCTGCACAAAGCAGAATCCAGTCTTACAGAACTCAAAGATCATAAAAATATGATCAGAATTGAAGATCAGTTGAGTTCTCCACATATTCAGAGACAGATCTCTGAAATCCAGAAACAGTTTGAACAGACCTGCTGATCAGAAGAACCAAATGCCTTTTGGCATCGTAAGCAGCATTATGTAGAATTGCCCTACAAGGAAGGATATATGGGAAAAGCATGTAAATCTAGAGCTATTTCTATGTCAAAGGAATACAGACAGCTCTGCGAAAAAGAAATAAATCAACTCCTACAGATAAAGCTGATCAAGGAGTCTAACAGTCCATGGAAGTGTTATGGCTTCTATGTTAATAAAAGAAGTGAATAGATCAGAGGCATTCCTAGACTTGTTATAAATTACAAACCTCTTAATACTGTTCTTGTAGATGATACGTATCCTATCCCGCGCAAAGGAGATCTGCTGCGCAGGATAGCTGGAGCCAATGTGTTTTCAAAGTTTGATTTAAAATCTGGTTTCTGGCAAGTTGCCGTCAAAGAAGAAGACAAGTGGAAGACAGCGTTCAATGTACCAGCAAGACACTACGAATGGAATGTTATGCCATTCGGGTTGAAGCATGCACCTTCAAAATTCCAGAAGGTAATGGATTCCATTTTTAAGCCTTACAATGAATGGTTGCCTGCTTATATTGATGATCTCCTAGTATTTTCAAAGAATCTCCAGGACCATTTCAAGCACTTGAGAATTTTCATGAAACTGGTCCAGAAAAATGGTTTGGTCCTAATTAAGAAAAAGATGGAGTTGTGCAGGACCAAGATAAAAATTTTGGGTCATAACATATAAAATGGACAAATTGCTTTACAGAGTCATGCTCTTGAGTTTGTAGATAAATTTCCAGACATCATTCTGGATAAAACTCAGTTGCAGAGATTTTTAGGATGTTTAAATTATGTGAGCAATTTCTATTCTGACTGTGCTACTGACATGTCTCTGCTCAACCAGAGACTGAGAAAGAATCCTAAACCTTGGACTGATAAACATACATTAGCTGTCAGAAATATTAAATCCAAGGTCAGAAAACTTCCAATTCTTTATGTTGTTGATGAAAATTCTTTCAAGATTATTGAATCAGATGCCAGCAATATTGGTTGGGGAGGTGTTCTCAAACAAAGGCTAGATAAGGAAAGCCAGAAACATGAAGAACAAGTCGTGCAGTATGCATCAGGGGTATGGAACAAAGCTGAAAAGAATTATGCCCCAATCGAAAAAGAGGTCAAAGCTGCATGGAATTGTGTCAGTAAGTTTTCTATTCATCTGGAAAATAAGTTCTTCCTACTGAGAACTGATGCTAAGGCATTTGATAAAGTTATTTCTAAATAAATAAAGAATCCTGAAGATGCCAAGTTTGCAAGATGGCAGGCACTCTTTGCAAATTTTACTTTTAAAGTAGAACACATAAAGGGTTCTGAGAATTGTTTGCCCGACTTTCTCAGTAGAGAATTCATCCAGCATCAAGAACAAGAATATGATCATGTTATGATCATTGTTACAGAATGGGATCAGATAAACCAGCAAGAAACATTGAGAAGTATCCCAGAAGGAAAACTTTGGACCACCTACATGGCAGAATGGGAACCTAGGTGGGAACTTCACACTACAAAAATACTAGATGCTAATCTCCAAAATCATACTGATATTCAGCACCTAGTACCTGAGAGACGTGTATACCCGAAAGGCAGCATGTGGATCCATGATAAAGTATACACTCACAGTATGCGAAGAGCTTGGGAGGCAAAAGAGTCTCTCTCTGAAGATTTTCATGACATATCTGTCACAAGTACTGGTGGAGGTGATAGATCAAGAATATATATAAATAAATTAATATTTTTAAAATATATAAATTTATCAAATCAAATCAAATTTAAATTTCAATATTTTTTTTAAACAAAAATAATTAAAATTTTGAAAATAACTTAAAAAATACAAACCCAAAAAATCTAAAATTTTAAAACAACATCAACATTCATATCTAAAATTTTAAAACAACATAAACATTCATATCGAGTTGTGTATTCATATCATAAGAGTATAATTTTTTTTGTTCTAGAGTATGAATTTAGACTTTAAGGTTTTCTGGAGCATATATTTTAGCATTAAGATTTAGTTTATGATTTTTTCAACTTTAATTAGATTTTAAAAATCAATTAAAATATTTTCAAATTTTTTTCACATTACTAAAGTTATATGCAATTTAATGTATTAAATTTATTAATCATCCATTAAATATCAAAATGTTAACATAAAAGTTAGGCTTAGGTTTAGGCTTTTTTCGAAGGAAAAATTTCTTCAAAAGTTTCAAAATTCAAAAGGTTTTTTTATTAGTGTATTTATATTTTCATATATGTGTGTTAATAGGTATAAATATGTTTTATAACTAGTACAATCACATTAAAAGTATTTAGGTGGCTAATATAAGTCATAGGCTTGATTTATATCTTCTATTAATAAATATACCATTTGTATCTACTATTTTTATCTACCAAACAAATATTGTTGCAATACAAATATTATTATTATCATTATAATTAATAATAACTATTTATTGATAATAATAATTATTTAATATTAAATTTTACTTTTTATTATTTAATTTGAAAGTATGCAATATAAATATGAACCCTTATATTAACAAACTCTAGTGATTGATATTATAAACCCAAGGGAATAATATTAACCCAAGAGATTATTACTGAAAACCCTAAGGTTTATATTCCCTTGGGTTTATAGTATTAATCTTTTGGGTTTATAACACAAATATGTTGGGTATATTAATATAAGTGTTCATATTCCTAGAGTATAATATTATTCATAGGTTTATAATATTAATCCCTTAGGTTCAATATAAATCATGGTCAACCGAGGGTTGGATTTATAATATTAGTCCGTTGGGTTTATGATATAAATCCCTTTGTTTTACCAATGTAAGGGTTCATATTCTCAGGGTTTAACACTAAAACCCAAAGGGATTATGAACCAAAGGCAATAAAATTAACCCAAGGGATTAATAGTAAAAACCCAAGGAATTATTAACCCAATTGAATAATATTAAATCATAGGAATTAATACTATAAACCCAAGGTATATAAACCTTAAAAAAAAATATTATAAACCCTAAAATAAACTTGGTTTACCATGGTTGATAGTGGTTGATTCTCATTTTGAGACAATTGGATTAATATTAAAACATGATAGACAATGGTTTACCAAGTTGACGATGGTCGATATTATAAACAAAAGGGAATAACAAACCTTAGGGATCAATACTAAAAACCCAAAGGACTATAAACCTAAAGAATAAACTTAAACCCTAGGAATATGAACCCTTAGTTCAATAAAACCTAAGGATTAATATTAAAACATGGTACACAATGGTTGACCATGGTTGACCATATTTGACTATGGTTGATATTATAAACCGAAGGAATAATAAACCCTAGGGATCAATAATAAAAACCAAAAGGACTTTAAACCTAAGGGAATAAAATTAAACCCTAGGAATATGAACCCCTAAATCAATGAACCCAAAAGGGTTGATATTATAAACCCATGGGATAAAAATTATAAACCCAAGGTATATAAACCCTAAGATAAATATCATAAGCATTAAAATAAATATGTTTGAACATGGTTGAGCATGGTTAATTTCCATATTAAGAAAATCCTTGTCACAATGTGACATTGGACCAGGGTTGACCATGATTTACCATGATTTATTTTCATATCAAGACAATATTTGTCACCATGATACGTTGGACTATGGTTGACAATGGTTGATTTCCATATTGAGACAATCTTTGTCATAATGTGACATTCAACCATGGTTGGCTATGTTTGACCATGGTTGACCATGATTAATATTATAAACTAAATGGAATAATAAACCCAAGTGATAAATATTATAAAGCCAACGAATTAATATTATAAAGCCAAGGGAATAATAAAAACAAGGGATTAATACTAAAACACCAATGGAGTTTGAACCCAAGGGAATAACATTAAACACAAGGGACAAATATTATAAACCCAAGGTATATGAACACTAAGATAAATATTATAAACACTAAAATAAACATGATTGAACATGGTTGATTTTCATATTGAGACAATCATTATCACAATGTGGCATTGGACCATGGTTGACCATGGTTTATTTATATATCGAAACAATATTTATCACAATGTGATCTTGGACCATGGTTGACCATGGTTGATTTTCATATGGAGACCGTTTTTGTCACAATGCGACATTTGACCATGATTGACCATGGTTGGATATCATTGACTATGATTAACCATGATTTATATTATAAACCCAAGGGATTAATACTAAAACACAAACGGATTATGAACCAAAGGGAATAATATAAAACCAAGGGACAAATATTAAAAACCAAAGGGAATAATATAAAACCTAAGATAAATATTATAAACACATGGTTAACCATGGTTAATTTTAATATTGAGACAATTCTTATCACAATTCGAAGTTATACCATGGTTAGCCATGGTTGATTTACATATCGAGACAATGTTTGTCACAATGCAACATTAGAGCATGGTTGATTTTCATATCGAGACAATTTTTTTCACAATGCGACATTAGACCATGGTTAACCATGGTTTATTTGCATATCTAGATAATATTTGTCACAATGCGACATCAGACCATGGTTTACCATGGTTGATTTTCATATCCAAACAATATTTGTCATAATGCGACGTTCGACGATGGAAACCCTAGTTGATTTTCATATTGAGACATTTTTTGTCACAATGCAGCATTCGAGACCATGGTTGACTTCCATATCGAGACAACCTTTTTCATAATGCCACATTGGACCCTGGTTGACCACGGTTGACCATGATTGATTTTCATATCGAGACAATCTTAATCACAATGTGACATTCGACCATGGTTGACCAAGATCGACCATGGTTGACCATGCTCAACCATGGTTGACCATGGTTGACCATGATTGTCCATGATTTTCATATGGAGACATTTTTTGTCATAAGGAGATATTCGACCATGGTTGACCATGACTAGCTATGATTGACCATGATTGACCATGATTGATATTATAAACCTAATGGAATAATAAATCCAATGGGTTAATATTATAAACCCAAGGGATTAATACTAAATCTCCAAGGGATTATGAACCCAAGGGGATAACATTAAACCCAAGGGACAAATATTATAAACCCAAGGTATATAAACCCTAAGATAAATATTGTAAACACATGGTTGAACATGGTTTATTTTCATATTCAGACAGTTCTTATCACAATGCGACGTTAGAACATGGTTGACCATGGTTGATTTACATATCGAGACACTCTTTCTCAGAATGTGGCATTAGGCCATGCTTGATTTTCATATCGAGACAATATTTTTCACAATGCAACATTAGACAATGGTTAACCATGGTTGATTTTCATATCAAGACAATATTTTTCACAATGCGACATTGGACCATGGTTGACCATGGTTTACCATGGTTGATTTTCATATCAAGAAAATATTTGTCACAATGCGACGTTCGACCATGGTTGACCATGATTGTCCATGATTTTCATATGGAGATAATTAGTGTCATAATATGACATTTGACCATGGTTTACTGTGGTTTCCTATGATTGAGCATGATTAACCATGATTGATATTATAAACCCAAGAGATTGATATTCTAAACCCAAGAGAATAAAAATCCCAAGGGATTAATACTAAAACCCCAAGGGATTATGAACCCAGGGAGATAATATTAAACCCAAGGGAAAAATATTATAAACTCAAGGCATATAAACCCTAATATAAATATTATAAACACTAAAATAAACATAGTTAACCATGGTTGATTTTCATATTGGGACAATCCTTATGACAATGTGATGTTGGACCATGGTTGATTTACATATCAAGATCATCTTTGGGACAATTTGACATTCAACCATGGTTTATTTTCATATCAAGACACCCTTTGTCACAACAAAACCAAGGGATTATGAACTCAAGGGGATAATATTAAACCCAAGTGACAAATATTATAAAACCAAGGTATATAAACCCTAAGATAAATATTATAAACCCTGTGAATAATATTGCACCCTAGGAATATGAACCCTTAGATTAATAAACACAATGGATTGATATTATAAACCCAAGGGGTTATAAACCTAGCGGAATAATATTAAAACTAAGGGATTTATTTATAAACCCAAGGTATATAAACCCTAAGATAAATATTATAAACCCTAAAATAAACATGGTTGACCATGGTCAATTTTCATATTGAGACAATCTTTGTCACAATGAGACATTGGACCATGGTTATCACTGATATTCATATGGAGACAATCTTTGTCACAATGTGACATTGGACCATAGTTGATTTTCATATTGAGAAATTCTTTGTCACAATTTGATGTTGGGCCATGGTTGACCATGGTTAACCATTATTATAAACCCAATAGATTTATATTAAACCCTAAGATTAATATTATAAGCCCTACGAATAATATTATACCCTCAGAATATGAACCCTTAAATTAATAAACTGAAGAGATTGATATTATAAACACAAGGGAATAATACTAAAATAAACATCGCTTGTATTTAATTATTCAATGTATTTATATATTTGACGGAATGAAGTTTGAATAGCTTTGTATAAAAATTGTTTCAAATTCAAATTATATTTATGTGGAATGAGCCTCTTGCTTATTTTGCATAATAACATTTGATTTATGTTATTTATTAGTCTAACTACATTATTAAAAATGATTGATATATATGTATATTGAATTTATTTGATATAACATTATATTTAATATATAAACAAATAATACATTAATGTATTTAACTTAAATAAAATTAAAAAATATAAAATGAAGATTAAAGAAATAAAGGTCAATGAAACAAGAATCACATTCAAGTAGAAATAATCCACCCTTCCTCCTCAAGGAATACATTAGCCAAATAGATGAGGTAAATAGCCTACCAAAAAAATATGTCGTAAAGTTATTGTCTCTATACTTGTCTAGGATTTCATAAGCTTATATATTATTGTCTAAGGTTTAGTCAGTTTGTATAACATTATACAATATTAGCTTTTAAATGTTTTTTTATGTGCCAACTTTTCTATCGCTGATCAATTTACATTTAAAAAAAAATTGCTTTTGCATATTATCACACTAACGTGCCTTTTGAAATACTTTTTTTTCACTCCATCAAGTTACTTCGAATTAATTAAGTAGAAATCAATTTTATTTTGTAAACACGTTCGTTGAATTAATTAAGTAGAATTCAATTTTATTTTGTAAACACAACAATTGTATTTAAGATTCATTCCTTTCTTCTCCTCTTACTGATAAGCTTCTAAAGGTTAATGATAACTATTCAACTGATCAAAAAGACAAATTGTAAAAATGACCATTGAGAGGTTTTCTTTTTCTTTTTTAAATAAAAATATATCCATTTTTCCATCTATAAAAGTTAATAATGAGTATGAAAATGATATAAGAAGTCAAATTGTAATAATGTGAAGTGATAGGTTTTGTTTTTCTTTTGAAAATAAGATACCTGGAGAATTCTCATAAAGAAAGATAAATTGTAAAGTTTATATATATATAAACCATGACAAAAAAAAATTATATTTTAAAAATATCTTATTAAAGCTGACGAAATTTATTGTAATTCTAAATATATTAAAAATAAATTCTAGAAAGCATTTTCAATTAAACAAAATATATTATAAATTTAAAATACATATTAAAAAAAATAGATTTCATTTTCCCAAAAATTATTTTAACAATTCTATGAATATCATAAAAAATATCATTAAAAACATCATAAAAATTGTTGCAATAATAGGTTAACTAATACACAATGAATCGTTTACCGATATAATTCCTTTTTTAATGTTGAATCTTCGGTACATGGAAAAATTTATACAATACTTTGTATATAAATTGGAACAATACGTACACATTTTACAAAGATCATCACGGTATTTAGAGATATTCAGCAGAACCACATCAAACAAAACGCAATAAATGTACTTCCGCGTTTGAATTATACTAATGAATACGTCATGATATTGTGGAACAAAGAAAAGTACGCACGACACCTAATAGGCATGAAACATAGATCTATATTCCATTATTATCTATTGTATTTTCTTGATATATGTATCATAACAATATCCAACCGCACAAATAGTAAAAACTGAGAAAACCAGGACACAATGAAAATGAAATTATCTTCTCGGTTCCTACATGGCTAAGCATTCAATTTGACAAATGATAAATTGGAAAAATACGTAGGCATTTTACAAAGATCAGGGCTAAGCATTAGTGCATGTCGACGATTCACTGCCCTCTTTTGTCTCATTTTCTCATCCTCACTTTGATATTTGATGGTGGAAAAATAAGCACCCAGCAGCAACCCAAGTTCATTATTGGTAGCGAAAAATCTGGCATTGAAGTTTTCTACAGAATTGGGCAAAACGAAGGATTGAAACTCACGAGTCTTGAGCAATGTGAAAACTAGCATGTGGCCACCCGACCTTGGAGCCTCATACAAAAATTTCAGGAAGTTCGTGCCTTACTCCCGTAAGGAAGTTAAACCACAAACAATATATGGCGAAAGAAAAAATCATCTCCCGGCATGAACCCTTGCTTAACTTTTTACTATTGTCCAATATGGTTACAAGAGGGCTCAATATGTTGCACGAAGTAAATAAACAACCGAAAGTCAGGCGAGAAAAGTTCTAATTGTATGAAGTGCTTATTTGAAACATCATCACAATTTGCGATAGATCGATCAATCCAGTAATCGTGTTGTTCAATATGGTTACAACGAGGGCTGACCTAATTATTTCCTAGCTCAGATATGCAAAACATAATTAAAATACTGAAGTTATAACATTTACTAACCTGGTATTTCTGAACTCGTGGTAGAATAAACTTATACTGACAACCTCAATGCGTCTCTGATTTGACAGGGGCTCCGTTGAGTCTAAGGCACTAAAAATTCAAGTGGATTGAACCCAATACTTATCTTCACAGTTATAGCTCGCTCTTACATTTATGCCTCTTATGATGTTGCTTGTATTTTCTATGATCAAACAGGTTCAATTTCATCTACCAATACAAATACATGCAATCGAAACCTTCGAGAGCCTTGCATGCCAAACTAGACCCTCTATGGGCACAGAAACCAGACGACAACAGCTTCCAGACTTTGTGTCGAAGGTGTCAAATCATTTGTTTAGGATCACCCAGCGTGCTATCAATGAAACAGTTGTTTAAGATCGCCAGCGTGTTGTCAGTGAAACGGTTGATACTCCTATCATGGTCATGGAAAATTAAACGGATTGATGCAAGATAAAACTGGTTACGTCGTGTTTCAAATATTTATTAATTCCTTTTTACGTCATCGTTTCAAATATTATTTTTGTAACGGAGACGATAAAACCGACGACTCAATAAAAATAATAGTTAATATATTTCGCTGCAAAGCTTCACCCTCCGGACCCTCCCAGCCATGGATATGGCACTCAGACGATGCATATTCGCTGGGCTAAATAGCTGCCGTTCATATTTAAAAACTTATGTTCAAAATATAAGTCAACAACTGTATATTCACCTGGATTCAACATAGAAAAACGTTCCTCTAATAAACTGCTAGTTATATAGACACTGGACTTGGATTCGCCGGATCGTTGTCAGAACTCAGATTAAAAAAGATAGGTGGAAAATTTGAAAAACTTTGGTAACAACATAGAGAGATTTACTAATCTCCACTCACATGAGAGTTAACTGATGACAAGTTAACTAGAACTAAGCATGTCCACATCTCTTTTATTCATTACTATATTGCCATATAGAATATTGTATCAAATTGTATTCTATCATATTATTTCAGTCAATAAATGAATGCAATTGATTAATTAATTTTCTTTCTTCTTTCCTTGAATTTTTATTCATTATTTTCTACCTAAATTCAACCTGTACAAGTTCACTTACAATTTCACATCCACACTGAAAGTGATGACGAGCATGATAGAGGTGAAACAACAATGAACAAATAAAACCCTTCAGAAAAATCCTTAGATGAAAAAAGAGTCATATATAATTTCATAACTAACAAATGTTTATTTTCTTGTAATTTCGTTGTTAGAGTTGTGTTAAACATCTACTCACTTGAAGAGGAGAGTTGCAAATAGAAGAAACTACATAGTTACATAGACAACTCCTATGGTGACTCCTCCTATAATGACTCTATGCACATTATGATTTGAATGCTCTTAGATTTCTAATGTATTCCTTCTAGGGTTCCAGGCGTTTGTATAATGTGAAATTTGCCTTCTTAGATTGCTAATGTATTCTTTCTCGGGTTCCCCGCGTTTGTATAATGTGAAATTTTCCTTTTCAAAATATCATAGCAGCTTTCTCTAATGGAAGTCTCTGTCTATTCAATGAGTGTCATCACTTTCTCCCACATGCCTTTCCTTTTACTTGTGCATTACTTATTGCTGACATTTGCAGTGAGGCTCTTTCTTCCGGCTTCCAAGTTCCAACATCAAGTCTGCATCGATAATAGATGGCAGCGCGTACAAACATTATTTATTGCCAACATTTCTAGGGCAGAACGAAAGGGTAAATGCAATATGTGTAAATGCTTCGACATATTTTCATCACAGAATGAGTTAGGATCAGGCTAAACTGATCAATTTTCATCAAAGAATGAGTTCAAAGATCGGGCTTAACTAATCAATTTTAAGTATAAATTTAGATGTAATTAAACTTGTTGTGAGACATTAAGAGGCGTACAATCCACGGTGCCTAGCAGGAAGATGGAGTGGTGAAATCATATTGTCATGTTCAGTTAAAAATTAAAAGAAACATTAAAGAGATTAAATTAGTTGTAGTGTAATATTTTTATTAATAAAAAATAAAATAAAAATATTTATTTATATAAAAGAAAAAGTAGTAAAAAAAATTAAGTAATTATATATATATATATATATCAAATTAAATTATAAAAATTATAAAACATTTATATATGATTTTTTTAGTTGTTTTTGTATTATAATAGAGAAGATTTGCATTAGTTTAGAAAAATTATTGTCTTTGGCGTAGTACTTTGGAAGTCAAAGTCAATCATTTCAAAATTAGAAGAGAATCTATGAAAATGATACAAAAACCATTTGTTGCCCCCACCTGGGAGAGACCAACAAAAAGAGAGAAAATAACAGCATTGTTGAGTAGCAGAGTTTGTGCTAACAAGAAAATTAAACTCGGCATGGAAGTAAAGGAAATTATAACTAAAGCCCAACTCCATTTATTTCACTACTTTCCACTTGCATAAGGCTAATCATATCTTAAGTTGTTATTCCCTAACATTCATGTTTTAATGAGAAAGGGGGGAGGACGACCAAGAAGAATGGTTGAACATTGTGATTGAAGCACAACCTTAGTTGGCTAATCGATTTGTGAATCAATTAGTCAATCTACGGATATGTGAGGGAATGGAAATAGAGATTCGAGGAAGGATTTGTTCGATGCTATTTAGGGAATTTTCGAGTCTCTAGATTTTGGTGATTTTAAGAGAGGAGAATCCATAGAGGAGCTTAATAATTAAGGAAACGATGAGAGAACAGTCATCTTCAAGGATTAGGAAAGAGAAATTAAGGGTGGAACCAACTCTCATCCTTATTTCAAGATATTTGTGTTCCACTACATTATTACTATTGTGGCTAATTTAACCAAAATATAGATGAATATTGTCTCTTTTTTATTAGCAAAACACTCCCTTATGGCTTGCAGCACTAAGGTTTCTCTTGGAGGTAACATCAAAGTTTAGTTTGATAAAATTAAGAGGAGGGGAAGGCCATTGTGAAGGGGAAGGAGGCAGTATATGAGGGGTGGGAGTAGGGGGGAGAGAGATGAGAGTTGGGCAGGGGAAGAGGGTATATTGAGAACAACGAGAACAATCACCTTAGATTCTTGGAATTTTCAGTGTGAAGCTAAACAATTGGAGATAATGATGGTTTCTTTGAGATTACAAAGAACAGTGTTCCAAAGAGAGAGGACGAATTCTGAGAGTTGCAGAAGGTACGTTGATTGTGTTTTTTACAAAGGATCCATAGGACAAAGTCAGGTGAAATAATCCAAGCTCTCTATTTAGAATGGGATTGTCAAATGGGGAAATAGGCCAATTACTATTCAAATCTAGGGAGCAAGTCTCTAGTTAGAAAGGTTGTCTAAAGAAATTGAAGAATGGTTTCAAAGATCCAAGGTCAAAGGAATAGAGTGGAAAATATGTTCATAGTTATCTTCATTGGTTCAACATAAGAAACAAAGTGATAGACTAGCATAACCCCTGGAGAGAATTGAATCCCATGTTAATTTTTTTCTAGGGAGGAGAATCCATAGAAAATAAGTTATCTCTGGTCAAAGTTTCTAACGCTAGAATTTAGACCATGCTTGTTAATTGAGAGTGTGAGTGTGATTGGTCGCAAGGAAGTAAGCTTCTTTGATGGTGAAAGAAGCTCGTGGTCGATATCCCCAACAATTTTTTTCTAAATCTTTAGAAAAGTGGATTTGTTGATGTACAAAAGTTTCCACGAACTATTCAAGAGCTTCGGATGATAAAGAGATGTCCAAAGAGGAGGGGGACTGCCATCGATGATAATTGGTCTCTAGGGAGATATTTTCTTAGTAGTCAGACATAAGAATTTTCCCTCGGTATTGCATAGTATAGTACATATCTTGAAGATCTTCTTGGGTATAATTTTTTGGAAATCGATGCGAGGAATAATCCCAAAAGAGAGCAGTTTTTCCATTCTTGACTTCACAAAAGTAGTATTATTATACTAAGTTTTTTCCTTCACAAGCCAAATTCTAGATAGATGAGCCCATTAGAAATATAGATGTGTGGACATGCTATTCACTAGGAATGTGCTTGTTGTATTTACTAGTCCACATTTTCTTCCATAAGTCTTGACCTTCTTGTAGCCAATGTTGTGTGGTGTGTTTGGTTGCATATGGGTCCCAAAAACACCTTCTTTGCAGTTGGTTTCTTCCGAAAAAGAGTACACAAACAAATGATATGTCTTAATGGATAAAAATAGATCAATAAAGCATTAAAAGTAATGGAGACAATGCATGAACAAAACTAAACTAGAATTAAAAATATAGTTACCGATCAAGCGAGAAAATTACCGATTACCTGTTTTTTTGAGGTAGTAAAAAAATGACCCGATTTTGAAAAGTGGTGATGCAGAATACCAAAAATATTTTTGTTGTTGTTGGCATATTTTTAGAGCATACGTGTAGGACGTGCGGAACTTCCACAGGGTGTGCACCGCAGATGGGTCGATTCGGGCAGCATGCGGGTCGAGTTGGGCGACGGACATGCACGACGTGCGGAACTTCTGCAGACAAGTCGGGTCTCCGCAGGGCGTCCGCACGAACTAAACTTCAATTCAGAAACCATTCCAGGAGCATCGTAAGTCAAAATTGAGTATTGATGGGCCGCATCTAACTATATAGTTGGGAATCGGGTTGGACACACAGGGAGCTCAGGGCAAGGTCTGAACTCATTTGCAGTGCCGACCCGAGTGACCCGAGTGACCCGACAACACTTGGCACTCCATGTGATAGATCACTGGTTCCAATCTCCCCATGGGTGTTGACTTACCCAAAAAAAAAAAAACTATCCATTAATAATCTTCATATAATACCTTTCTTGCAGAAATTATGGCATCTTTTAAATTTCTAGCTCCTGCACAGACCTGCAAAATATTTTTCCCTTATAACTTCAGAAATTCTATTAAGGATCAAAGAAGGAATAGTACGCAGTTAGAATTTGAATAAAATCTCACCATTTTTCCCGTTTTAAATATCAATGAAGTGGTTTTAGGATGTCTTATTCGCAGGAAAAGTCCATGAAAGTTCTATTACTGCTCCAAAAGAAACGAAAAATCACATTAGAATTTCTTAACTGATACAATACTCTTATCTCCTTTAATTTCGATAGCCTGCGAACCAAAGGAGTCTCTATATCAACCCCATAGTTGATCATGGTTGATTGTAATGTCGAGGCAATATTTGTCACAATGTGATGTCGCATCATGGTTGATTTTCATATTGGGACAATCTTTGTCACATTGCGACATTAGACCATCTTTGAACATGATTTATTTTTATATTGAGAAAAATCTATTATAAACCCAAGGTATATAAACTCTAAGATAAATATTATAAACCTAAAAATAAACATGGTTGACCATGGATGACTACGGATGATTTTTATATTGACACAATCTTTCTCACAATGCGACGTTGGACTATGGATGACCATGATTGATTTTCATATTAAGACAACCTTTGTCACAATGCGATGTTGGACCATGGTTAATTTTTATATTGAGACAATATTTCTCACAATACAGCGTTGGACCATGGTTTACCATGGTTTATTTTCTTATCAATATTATCTTTGTCACAATGCGACATTGGACCATTGTTTATGATGATCGAGCATGGTTGATTTTCATATCGAGACAATCTTTGTCACAATGCAACATTAGACCATGCTTGAACATGATTTATTTTTATATTGAGAACACTATTTTAAACCCAAGGTATATAAATCTTAAGATAAATATTATAAACCTAAAAATAAACATGGTTGACCATGGATGATTTTTACGTTGACACAATCTTTGTGACAATGCGACGTTGCACTATGGTTGACCATGTGTTGATCTTTAAAATGTCATACAAATATCACTCATTACCATACATTTTTCACCTATGCTTCCATTTTATCACTCAATATTCACTACCATGTCACTTCATTTTCCCTATTATTCATCATTAATGAGTCTCATTTATATCCTCCAAATATTATTTATTTTCAAGCATTTTTAAGAGAAATTCTTGATTAAATATTAGAAAATAATATATTTTACTTCATATATGGAAAGTGGATTGTTTTTGTGACATGTGTAGGTTCCAAGGAAGCTTCCAAGACACCTTTATGTGGCCTTGAATGATCAATTTCGAATTTGATAAGATAAGCCTTATGGAAAAGATCATGGAGAAGATTAAGGACAAAAAGGGGTTATGCGTCTAGATGGTTGAGAGATGTATGTAACTAAAGAGAGATTAGTGGATCATCATTATGAGTTTGTTATCTCATCCTATTGTATAAATAGGAATACAATCTCCTCCATTTGTAATCTTAGAGTTGTTTTGTACATCATGATGAAGATTTTGAAATAAAGAATCATACTTTGATTTTGTTGCTTCTACATTTGAGTCTCCTTTGAAGTGGTGTGCTTGTGGAGTTATGAAGGGCCCCCATGGTCTCACTTTCATGCTCATTTTAGGTATAATTTAATTTATGTTTTTATTTCATTTCAGCTTTTAGGTTTTTGTTTAGATGTTCTAATATTGGAGGAGATCCTAAAATTCATGTGTTCTTGTAAGAGAACTTTAGGATCTTGACAAATGCTATATCTAGGTTTGTTTAGATGTTCTAATATTGGAGGAGATCCTAAAATTCATGTGTTCTTGTAAGAGAACCTTAGGATCTTGACGAGTGTTAGATCTAGGTTTGTTTAGTTGTTGGAATAGATCTTGACGAATATGTTCTTGTAAGAGAACTATAGATCTCGGACAAATTAGGAATATTTCTAGACCTATAGGTGGCACTTCTAAGTTTACCTTTCCGGGTTGACATTAAATTGAACTCTGATTGACATCATCAATTAGACACCAAACATTTTGGCACCGTTGCCGGGGAAGTGCAACTAGAAGGATTTAGTAATTATTTTATGCATTTGTTTTTATGGACTAATTTGTGAAACTTGGTGACAGCAGGTTCATAAAGGAAGTTCAAAGTTTGGAGCATTTTTCTTTTATCGTCACATATAGTTAATTTAAATTCAACTTTTATTTTAAAAACCCCCCATTTTTCACTAATCCATCTACGGATGAGGAATTTGACAATGTTGAACATGTACTTCTTGGAGAGCAAGGACAATAACCTTGAGCCAACTCTAAAACAAGTTACTCACATACTTGTAAAACAAAACGTAACAATTTTAAATCTTGATGTGAGCATGTTCAAATTTTTAATCCGTAAATGGCTTCACTGGAAGCATTCTTTTACCTAGGAAATAAAAAATCTTTCAAGTAAGTTAAGGTAGAATAGATTAGAAAAATAAAAATGATATTTCATTACAAGTCATTAGAAGTTGTTATCATTAGAAGTTTTTAGTCTTATTTTCAAACATAAAAAGTAAATCATCATGAATAAATGAATAAATTCAGTGGCACAGTAAGAGTCGCTTCATCATTACATTTCTATATCTTGTTTCTGTATCACGAGTAAGTCAGGAGTTTGATTATCGGAAAGCTTTGTCTTCCGAGAGTCTAAACACCCCCGCAACATTGCAGAAAGAATGTAGACAATGCGAGGTTTTGTCACAAATCTTGATTGTGTTTATTTCTATCCACGCTAACCTACATAAATAAATCAAGATATTAGTATGCTCTCTTCCTGCACTTCGTGCGATCAAGAAGACCAGAAAATATATCAATTTATTTCAAATAAAAATACTCTCACTAGAAAATTAATCTGCAATATGACAATAAAGAATTTTGTGAATGATCGAAAAATCATTTAAAAAAAAATTAATTTTCTTTTAATTTTAGTTTTAAAAAAAATACTAAAAAAATAAATAAAAATTCCCACAAAATAATATATATATATATATATATATATATATATATATATATATTATTATTATTAAAAAAAAAAAAAAACTTTTTGAAAACTAACCATTTTTAGAGATAGGTTCAAACCATACCATAAAAAATACAAACCATAAAAAATGCAAAACATTAAAAACAAAACAAAATCATTTAAAAAAAACAAAACAATTAAAAAATATATTATAAAAACAATAAAAAAAACAACAAAACACAACCAAACGAATTTAAAAAAAAAAAAAAAAAAACGACACAACAAATAACAAACCATGTTCTATATAAAAAAAGCCGAGAGCATTCAGAAGGTGTCGAGCAAGCTGCTCTGCGTAATGTTCAGGAGGTCCTGTGCAATTCACTCCCAACAATTGGTAGCCTCCGTGTCAGATCTCGCACTCTACACCGCAAACGGGAGCCTCCACAGCGTTTTAGACACCGGGAGGAAGGTCGTCGCCCAGGTGTTACAAATCCACCTGTTGGTGGTACTCGATAAAGGAAAAGCTCCTCCTTCTGGATCAGACTTGCAACACGGTTTCTACCAAACTTGCCTGATCCTCTCAGGCTCATCGGAGCGGATATGGATGAGAATGAACATCACGCCATCGAATCATTTTCCCGAGATTTCTCAGCCAAATCCCCAATGGTTATTATACACGACGTTGAAGAAGCTATACAGGAGGGCTCATTCAATGAGATTCTGCACAAAACCGTCGGGAAGTGGCCTATATGTTGCTGCCATTTTGGTCAATTTATCCGCTTCAGGCTTTGTATTTTTCCCCTGCAATGGGAAGCACCGACGCCAGGAGGCCTCTCAAGATCATTGCAGGAGCTGATGACTTCGGCTGCGCGCTCAAAGATTCCCTTATCGAACACCTCCGATCAAAGGGTATCGAGGTCCAAGATCTCGGCACCAATAAATACTACAGTGTCGGGGAAGAAGTTCGCAGAAGAGTGAGCGAAGCCCAACACAGTGATAATCAAACGGAAATCAAGGGCCTGGTGGCCTGCGGAACCGGTGTCGGGGTCTCCATTTTTTCCAACAAGTTCCTAGGCATCTATTCTGTCACCTGTGATTCCGTGGAGGATGCCCAGGACTGCAGGTTGATCAACAACTCAAACGTTATAGTAGTTGGAGGAATGTACACCACCCCCGAAGAGGGCAATCTTGATATACTAATTGATATATCAATTTTACAATTAAATTTAATGCCCATTTTTCCTAAATACATCGATATATTAATTTAAGAATAAAATCAATATTTGAATGATTTTGAGGTGGTGTATATTTCGAGAAGTTTTAGCATGCAAAATCTAAAATAAAGACATGAGATTTACGGAAGATATAAGATTTTATTTAAAATATATATATATAATGCTAATTGATAATGTTAAAATGAACATGAGATTTTATTTTCTTTTTTAAATTTACTATCATTTTTATCAATTCAAATATGTTTCAAATTACGATTAAAAATGCTTCGTGTCCAGACATCTTTTTAGAATCGCGTATATTTCCCGAAGAACTACAGGTAGGCCTCTGACACAATCAACAAATGTTAAAGTCCTGAACACAAATAAAATAGGGAGGCTAAAATAAATGTCAGACAACATATCAATAGATCCATTTAAACCTAAATACAAAGAAAAATGACCTTCACACCAATAATACAAAATTTCCCGGTTTTGAACACTGAAAGAGTGAAACGATGTTTCTTGGAAAACTTCATAGGCCTGGAAAACTTTATGGGTGGAACTATGGTTAGATTGGAACAATTAACTTCAAATCATATAAAAAATAGCAGTGAAATCCTAAGCTTTCAAAAGTTGCTTACACGCATCTCAGCTTATAGTGCTCGAGTTTAAATAACCATATGGGAAAGTTTACTTGCCAGCTTTCCACAATATTTTGGAGTGCAAATCCCTACAAATGCATTTGCAGAAGCTCAATTTATCTTAAATTATTTCACCCACAAAGAGACATGCAAACCCTAAATTCAAATTCTATCTTGAATACCTGAAATTTCACGTCCGATAAATATTTCTGAACTATACGAGCATGCTGCGACATAAAAGTACCAATCGCCAGATAAATTATTTATAGGAAACTAAATTAAAGAACTCTCCATTAATAACATTCATATACCACATTTCTTGCAACAATTATGGCATCTTTTAAAGTTCTAGCTCCTGCACAGGCCTGAAAAGTATTTTTCCCTTATAACTCCAGAAATTCTATTAAAGATCAAAGAAGGAATAGTACGCAGTCGGCACTTGAATACAATCTCACCATTTTTCCTGTTTGAAATACCAAAGAAGTGGTTTTAGGTTGTCTTATTCACAGAAAAATTCCATGAAAGTTCTATTACCTCTCCAAAAGAAACGAAAAAACACATTATAATTCTGTAAGTGATCATTTCTTGACCGATACAGTACTCTTATCTCCTTCAACTTCGATAGCCTGTCAACACGGTGGGGGCAGTACGAAACTGCTTCTGTTCCTTATGGTCGATTGTGTACTACAGTTGTATCACGGTATCGGTAAGGCTCAGAGTTGGACCGATATTGGATCAACGTGGATTGATATTATTCACCTGGGGTTGATATATTGAGATTATAATAGTATTACTTTGACCTAATCATATTAACTTAAAACAATAACAAAAACATTAATAAGTAAGTAAATAATAATAATAAATTAATAAAAATAATAGGAATAAATTAATTATAAGTGAAGAAAGAGAAAAACACTAAAGAATCAATTTAAAAGAAGGGAGACACTAAGAAAGAAAGGAGAAGGAAAAGGGTACAAATTTGGGAAAAAGAGACTATATCCATTAACTGTTAATTTTCTACTATCATCTCTATTCATTCAGCTTGATAGACCTTTTTCAATTTAGATAACTTTCTTAGACTTATGATGATGGAAATGATCAATCCCTATAATAACACAAACATAATACTTAGTTTTTCAACATGTTTCGTTAAAGCTGAGAAACTATTTCCATAATGTTTAACCCTAGTCGACCAATACCCCAATTCTATTGGGGTTTGTAACTATGGATGCCCCCTTAGTGTTTCGACGTCTTCCTTGTCGACCAATATTGAAATTTCTATTGGGATTTGTAACTATGGATGCCCCCTTGGTGTTTCGTTGTCTTCCTCGTCTACCAATATTGAAATTTCTATTGGGGTGTGTAACTATGGATGCCCCCTTGGTGTTTCGTCGTCTTCCTCCAATTCTTCAGCAACTCCTTCCGTCAACGAATATGCTGCTTTGGTAAAATCCGACACTTATTCTGATAGCCAGTTACCTTTATATGCTAAGGGATCTCCATGCTTGACATAGCATGGAGACGTTCACCAAATGAAGAGTCGCTGCTATTTGGATATTAACCAATTATCGGGTTCTAAGTTGATCCTATCCTGCTCTTCCTCATCTGCCTCCAGCTCCTCGTTCATCGTCAATAGTGCATCTTCCCCTTCTAGCACTCTAGCTGATTCTCCCATCCCTTCTTATTCCCCCTCCCTTTTTGAAATTCATTTTTGATAATAAAGCCTCTTATAATAAAACTAATTTTAGTAATAATTTTATTAATTTTAATTTTAATAATAATTATTTTATTAATAATAATTATTATTATTTTATTAATAATAATAACAATTATTTAAATATAAATGTTTCTATGAACAATAATATTAATTTTTATAAGAATAATATTAACTCTAATAATAATAATTAGAGTTTAAATAAAAAAATTAATAATAATATCAATTTTTTTTCTAAATATAATTCTAATTCTAATTACCAAGATAAGTTTAATATTATTAATAATAATTATGAGAGTTTGATGTCCAATAATAGGGTAATTAATCATTCTAAGTTTTTTCTCATCTCTTTGTTTTTTCTCTTTTGGAAAAAGGTTTAGATTGTCTTTTGCTCCAAAGAAAATCTCGAGTGAAGATATTATTTGTAGCATAGATAATGACATCAAATATATTGTTGATAATTTGAAAGATGTTATTAGGAAAGATTGTGCACTGGTTCTTAGGAATGCTAAACTCCCTAAGAGTAACATTAATAAATATGAATTTGATACCCTTAAGTCCATTAACAATAACTCTAATATCATTGTTCTTAAGATGGAAAAAGGTGGAGTTGTTGTTATTATGGATAGAGATGACTACAGAATAAATATGGTAGATTATCTTTGTAATAGCAGTAGTTACATAAAGCTTTAGAAAAACCCTATTAAAAATTTCTCGAAAGTTGTAGCTTCCACTATAAAATCCAGTAGCACGATGAGCTCCATTAGCCATAAGCTTATTGAAATAAACCCTTTCACTCCTAGGATTTATCGTCTTCCTTAAATCCATAAAGGGTGGTTCCCCCTCAAACCCGTTGTCAACACCATTGGCGGGATGACTTATCTCCTAGCTAAATAGCTCAGAAACTTAAGTCGTTACTTGGTCAGTCTAAATCTTTTGTCAAGGATTCACCCTCATTTTTAAATGAATTAAAAAGCTTAAAGTTTGAGCCAGAGGACATACTTATCACCTTTGATGCTATCTCACTCTACACTAATATCCCTATCAATGAAGTGGTTGAATTAATTGAGCGTGTAACTGATCCGGATACTGCTAAATTAGAAGAGATTTGCCTCACCTCTACCTTGTTTAGCTTTGAAGGTGAGTACTACAAACAAACCCACAGTTTTTCCATTCGTTCCCCACTCTCCCCTATTGTTTCCAACATTTTCATGGAATATTTTGAATCCAAATACTTAGCTTCTGCTTCATTCAAGCCTAAGATTTGGAAGAGGTTTGTGGATGGGACATTCATCAACTGCCCTCATGGCCATGAGAATTTATATTCATTCCTTGAACATCTTAATAATCTTTCAATATCTATTAATTTCACTATGGAGACAGACATTAATGGTAGCCTTCATTTCCTTGACATTCTCATCTCCTATAAAAATGGTGGCTCTTTCTCGAACCAATTCTTTCGGAAGAAAACCCACACGAAGAAATACCTTCATGCTAGCTCCCATCATTTTCTATCTCAAAATATTGGTGTTCTCAACACTTTGGCCACTCGTGCTCCTAGGGTATCAGATAAATATCACTTAGTTAATGAGAAAACCTATCTCCTTCAAGTTTTTCAAAATAATGGTTATAATTGGTCCCAAGGTATTAGGGCTTTCTTGAAGGATATGAAAGGTCTTAAATTAATCAAATATAAAATATAATTGGTTACCAATATTTAGCTTCCCTTTATCCAAGGTGCCACTGAAAGTATTTCTCGGATTTTAAGGAAGCACGAGATCTCATCTACTTTTAGACCCTTAAATACTATTTGTAGCTCCCTCAGATCTGTCAAAGACTCCTTGGATCCAAAAGACATGAAAGGTGTTTATTTAATCCCATTTTCATGTGGGACCCCCTATATTGGAAAAATATGTCGCTTTATAAATAAAAGAATCCATGAGCACGTGCCTAATATCAAACATTGTAGGACTCATTCCTCAACTATGGTAGAACATGCTGAAAAAACTAAACACCACATTTTTCTAGAATATTCTCATGTCATTGCAAGGGTTGACTACTTCCATCACTATAGGTTTATGGAAGCTATCCAAATTGAAAATAGTTCTATCACATTAAATAGGGATAGTGGGTGAAATATTAACAGTTGTTGGGTCCCATTGTTTAGTCAATTCAGTGTCCTGAATTGATAGCATAAATTATCGACCAGGGCTAGTAAACTGATGAGGTGTACTTGCACTATATGTGCCTAAATATCCTTTTTCTTATTTCACTATTTTTAGTATTTTACTGATATTTTTTTTAGTTTTGTTATGTTTGAGTTTTAATATGCTACTCTATTGTAACACCCCCAATTTGTGTGTTGAATTTTTAAAGTTAGACATTGAACTTTAATCCTAAAGGGGGTGGACCCCAAGGGATAAGTATGGTGTGAATGTATTTGCATATTTTATTTGAGGAAATAAATAAAATGATTGTGCAATTTGACCAAAATGAGAATTATCACTTGCCAAATCCATGAGGATGGATAAGGCAACAAATCCCCAAAAATCTTTCAAAAATCCTTGAAAGAAATTTATTTAGATTTGAGGAGGAATCTAAATTTCCCCAATGAAAAGGAGTAGTTGGGAAGAGGTGAGAAAAAGCTGGAAAAGCTGAGGAAAAGCTTAAAGCAACTTTAAAGAATCCCAAAATGGGAAGCCTAGGCTAAACTGGAAAGAAAGCCTCCTGCTATTCTGGACGCAGAATTAGAAACATGCTTTGGGGAATTATGAGCTTAAATAAGTTGCTCCTAAGCAGATCAGAGGTTGATCTGTGCTAGGAGGTGATCTCTGCTCGGTGGTGAGTCCTAGGAGACAAAGAGGATTCTAAGGTTGGGAGGTTGGTCAATTGCAGATTGTGGTATGTTCTGAAATTTTTGTTATTCTACTTTCTGATGTTATGAATTGGCTACATATATAAAAATAAATTAAATGGTGTGATTAATGTTCGTACTACATTTAACAGAATCCATCCTAAGGTATTCACCTTCCAGATTCTGTTTAGTTGTAGACCAGAAATCCATAGAGTAGAAACCCCAGAAGCTCTAAACCAATTGTGGTCTAAATCTGAAGTTTCTTAGTCTCTATGGATAATGAAATATTCTCTTGCTTTCTATAACTACAAATGTGAAAATTGTGCTCATATGTATAATAGAACAATATGGTAGTAGGTACTGAAGTTTACATGGTGCAAAACAAACAGGAAAGAAAGTAAGATAGTAGAATCTTACATTCCAACTTGTGACAGGAAAAGCATGATTCTATTCTATATGATTATTTTAGAAGTTATAAATGTATATCTTACATCTCTAGATCTATCCTTGAGCCTTGAAACCAGTATAGTAGCAAAAGACTCAAAATATAATTACAGTCCTATAGTCAAGCACTAGAGAATGCATGTAGGTATACATCAAAATAAAATATAATTTAAAAAGCTAGGGTATAGAAAATGTATTCTTACTAATCTAAAGAGTGAAACTACACTATAGAGTTATTACACCAATCATAGCAAATATAGTGTATATTGGGTGTGTAGTTCGCCTCTACCCCTCGAAATAAATATTATGGTAAAGGATTTATGCTATGTCTCAAACATAATAACAAGCCATTATTGTAAACATGTATAGGCTAGCGCACTTAGTGCTCCACAAATAGAAAATACTACCATTTGAATTCCAATGAAATATAGATACATGGGTACTATACGTACACTAGATTTACATATACGAACGACCTATATATGTTAACAATAACCATTAAAACAAAGTGATAATTCTATATGAATCGAACCGTATATATAAAAAGGGACTATGGGTGACAAACCGATATATACCAAAATGAGCTATACATGCGACTTCTATGTAGCACAACGAATTTCTAGATAGGTGAACTACAATAAATCATGACTGTTCGTAATTATAATAGTTACAGACTTAAGTCAACCAAAAGAACACACTGTAAACCCTACGTTGGGACGAAATGTTAAATCTGGTTTAATCATTTCTTATACATCTGCATAACAAAAAAAAAAAAAAACCATGCCGCGAGCTTAACTTTGGATCTGTTCAGAACAATTGCAATATCTATACACGTAAGAACACCGGAAGATAAAATCGGTAACGCAAGAAAAAAATAAACATAATAAGTTATTGTAAATAGCGAAGGACATCTATACGAGCTATGGAGGTTTTGTTGACTCATGGTCAAGGTATACTTATTATGAAAACATACAAAGTGGGTCAATAAACTTAAGGAAGGATGCGACAGTCCCGGCCTTTGTTATAAACAGAACAAAGCTATGAAATAATACCCAGAACCTTTGGCGCTTAACTAACCAGAAGAAAGACGAATTAGTAATGGTTGAAATTAGCCATACACCTGCGTGACAGCCGATAAAAAAAAAAATGGGTATAAGTTTAGCTCTGTCGGCCTAATAATAATAATAACACGATTTCTTACTGGGTGAACTCGTAGGGTCGATTAGATTCAACTAAATGAAATCGCTATTTACTTCAGTGATAGCATGTGAATGATCATTACTGGGTAAACGCCAGAGGATTGGCCAGTGAAAAAAAAACAAAAGGAAACGATAACCATTAATTCGTTCCATGACCGAGATCCGTTCGGCTCATCTCTGTAGAGGTGATATGGGTGACCTCGCGTTCCACACCTGCGTAGACATTAAGGTCAGAAAAAAAAAGAGTGGACGCATAAAATTATGCCGAATAGAACCAGTGAACTACGAAATATATTATAAGTCTGTTAGTATTAATGAACCGGAAACCAGGGATAACAGATGTAGTTAGAAAGAAGTTAACAATAAGGACGAAAATAAAAACGCCATGCCAGCCGCATTATTTCTAAAATTCGAATAGACTTGCTTTATTCATTAACCGGTGCGAAAATAGGAAATGACATAATTATAATACCTGTCGAGCATTTCCTGAACTCAGAAAGAATGGTTTTCATCCATTAAAGACAGTGATGTACCATTGAAAATCCGCAGGGTAATAGTCATGCTCGTAACGCAAGTGTGAGCGCCGAGTCGAATCGCATGTCACTCAAAGGAGGCGAAATCGATAAACGAGAAACCCACTCTAAACCTAATCTCGAAACCTAATCGCCGAGAAACGAGAAATTGATAAGACACCGACATGAAAATTAAGAAACCTGGCACGCCATAATCTCGAGGGAAACTTGGGAACGAGTATGGCGTTACAATAGAGTGGAGCCGAACACTGGAAATGAAATGACAATGCACAGAGGAGGGTTTAAAATGGGAGCCGAAACCCTAACCCTAAATTGGCAGCAGCACAACCAAAAGTGAGTTGCAGGTTTGGGCGTACAGATCATAAACTCAACCCTAATCCGCGTCGACCTCTAGTAGCATGGAATCCTTAGATGGGTTATAAATCAGAACGGGTAGGTAAGACCATTACCAAATGTTAAACTTGCAGAGTTCCTCGCCTCTGCATGGGACGCGTGTATTCTTCCGTCCATGAAAATTGATCCGAAATGATATGTGAAGTACAGAAGACCAAGGGATTGCAGACCGCCGCCGCCTCTGTTGCACCACTTGAACACTCTAGTACATAATCGATAAAAAAAAAAACCTTATGTGGCAACCCGATGTGAAATGTTACCTCTGGTGGTGACACGCACATACTCGACCAGATCGTGTGTATAATGCATCTTACTGCATAGGGTACCTGCTCTGTTCATGACGGAGGTGAATTATCAATGGTAGCACGCCGACTTTAAAAAAATTGTAAAACGCATACGCCACCGTAACACACGCGTAGCGTGTAAGTTCTCCATCATAATAATTTACGCCATCTCAGTTTATCATTTCATATTCAACCTTTACTTGTATGTGGCGGACAACCATAATAACACAAACCTGCAATTCGAATTACAAGGGAATAACCTCATGATATATTACGTGACTTTTAAAAGTAAAGGATTGAGTTAAGCCTTACATCGTGTGAGGGGTAAACATCGTATAGAATGAACTAACCCGAATGGTTAGTGGATTAACCACCGATATAAAAATATATGGGTCGGGCATATAAACCTCTATGAAGTCAAATAAAGTTGCATTTTAGAATTTTATGGGTAGAATAGTAAATAAAGTTGCGTGTTAGAATTTTTTTATGGGTAGAATAGTGAATACATATATATTTATATATATAGGCATATAAATATATACACACAAATAAATCTCTATATATATATTGGATTTAGTAAAGTACACTTTAGATTGCTATGGGAAGGATATCGAATATCTAAAAATATATATATATATATATATATATTGGAATTACTAAAGTGGCACTTTAAGTGGATTTATTAAATGGCACTTTCATTGAATTTAATAAGTGAATGGGTGTGAACTTTGGGTGGAAAATCAACCCTTGTGGATCAATGGTATTTAAGCTAGAAATGGAAAATATCTAGTAGGGAAAGAATACGAAAAAAAATAAATAAATTTGGAGGTGTGACAAATGGTATCGGAGCAAAGTTACAACAATTTGGGATGTCAATGTGGTGCTCACCGAAGTATTACATATTTTGGTTTCTGAAATTTTATAAAATTTTGCTAATCTGTGTTGTAAGTGTGTACAGTTGAATGGCTGAAGGAGAAGGAATTTATGTGGATCTGCGGGATGAGTTTGCTACTCCAGATCCCAATGCCCCGGTAATGGCTATGTTGCACAGGCTACAACAAGAATTGGCTGAAATAAGAAGTCAGAATGACATGTTGTCATCAGCTAGTAAGGAGCAGGAAAAGCTCATCAGAGAACTCACCTCTCGGAACAGTCAAGAAGGCGAAGGTTCCGGGAAGAGAAAGATGGATGAGTCTGATGATGAGGAGGCTGTGAGACAACAACATAAACAGAAAAGAGAACTGCAGGGGGAGTTCCGAAAGATCAAACCTCCCTCCTATGATGGGGAGAAGGAGGAAGATGCTGAAGCTTGGTTGCTAAACATGATCAAGTATTTCCAAGTATATGAATATGAGAGCAATCTGAAGGCCAGATTAGCTGTGTATCAGCTGCAAGGAAAAGCCACACTGTGGTGGGAAGAGACAAAAATGGTACATGCCATTGATGAAAAAACAGTTACTTGGGAAGATTTTCAGACGAAGTTCAAAAGTTGTTATTTGAATGAACGTTATTATGATGATAAAGAAAAAGAATTCCATGAACTTAGACTAGGACAGCTCACTATTGATGAGTTTGTCACTAAGTTTACCAATTTACTGAGGTATGTTCCTTACATAAGGGAAGAAAAAGAAAAGGTTCAAAGGTTTTTGAATTGCTTACCTACTGTGTACAAAGAGAAAATTGAGTTTGACAACCCAAAGACAATGGATGAAGCTGTTAGAAAAGCAAGATTATGCTATCAGCAGTTTAAAGGCAAAGCTGAACAAGGGAAGAGCTGGCTGAACAAGGGTGAGTTCAAAGGTAAAAGACCAAAACCAGCATATCTAAGAAATTTTGGTAGAGATCATCAGCGGAAAAAATTCAATAAACCAAGAGAAAGTCAAACTGCTCAGTCCCAAGTGGCTTCAAAACCAGTAGAAGGGAATAAAAAGGAAGGGACAGTCCGAATGAAGGAACCTTTGAAATGTTGGGGTTGTGGAGAACCCCATATGATGAGGGACTTCCCCCATCGAAATATTCATATGATCAGCAGAGAGCGAGAGGCAACAACAGTCAATGACATAGCCAGAAACATACCAACTATTAGTGCGGCCTTGGAAAATCGGCAAGAAGAACATCAAGCAACCATGGTGGAAATGGAGGGTAAGATTTCTGATATACCTATTACTGTTTTGATTGATCCAGGTGCTTCTTTGAGTTACATTAGTCCTAGAATTGTAGAAAAATGTAAAATAAAACCTGAAAAATTTCAGCAGTCATGGTTGGTACAGCTGGCCACTAGAACTAAGAGAAAAGTCACTCATAAGTTGCCCAAAACAGCAATACAATTAAATGGTTCTTCAACAGAAGTAAACCTGAACATATTGCCATTAGGATCCTATGATCTGCTGATAGGAATGGATTGGCTAGAAAAGAAGAAAGCTCTAATGAACTGCTGGGATAAAACCCTGCATTGTGTGGATGAAGAAGGGAAACCTTTTACATTAAAAGGGAAACCAAAGTCCATTTCCGTAAGACAAATATCAGCCTTACAATTGAAAAGAACAGCTAGAAAAGGATACCAAGTCTATGCAGTGCATGTAGAAGAAATAGAACAGCAAACTGAGGAAGAGTTACTGGATGTTGTACCAGTCATCAGAGAATTTAAGGAAGTCTTTCCCAAGGAAATCCCTCATCTTCCCCCCAAAAGAGAGATTGATTTTTCAATCGATCTGGTACCAAGAGCAACACCTGTTTCTTGAGCACCGTATCGAATGAGCCCTCCTGAACTAATGGAACTGAAAATGCAATTACAGGAATTGTTAGATAAAGGGTATATAAGACCAAGTGTGTCTCCTTGGGGAGCCCCGGTTTTATTTGTGAAAAAGAAGAATGGAACTTTTAGGATGTGCATTGACTATCGTCAACTGAACAAGTTGACCATTAAGAATAGATATCCACTTCCTAGAATTGATGATCTTTTTGATCAAGTGAGAGGAGCTTCAGTCTTCTCCAAGATAGACCTAAGGACTGGGTATCACCAGCTCAGAATTAAAGAAGAAGACATCAGCAAAACAACATTTCGAACCAGGTATGGGCATTATGAATTTGTAGTCCTACCTTTTGGTTTGACGAATGCCCCTGCCACCTTTATGTGTCTGATGAACAGTGTGTTGAATAAGTATTTGGATAAATTTGTTCTTGTGTTCATAGATGATATCTTAGTCTATTCTAAAAATGAAGATGAACATAAGGAACATCCGAGAATAGTGTTGCAGACTTTAAAAGAAAACCAGCTATATGCCAAGTTCAGCAAATGTGAATTTTATAGAGATAAAATTCAATATCTGGGTCATATAATTTCTGAAAAAGGGTTGGCAGTTGACCCTGAAAAGATAAAAGCCATTAAAGAATGGCCAGTTCCCACTGATGTCTCAGCAGTAAGATCATTTATGGGAATTGCAGGCTATTATCGCAAATTTGTGGAGAGATTTTCGGCTATAGCAAATCCCATAACCTCATTACAAAGGAAGGGTGTTAAGTTCGTGTGGACTAAGAAATGTCAAAACAGTTTCGAACAATTGAAAAAAAAACTTATTTTAGCCCCTATATTAAAAATTGATGATCCTGATAAAGAGTCTGTTGTATGTACAGATGCTTGCAGAGAAGGGCTGGGAGGAGTCCTGTTACAGGAAAATTCAGTCATTGCCTATGAATCTAGGAAACTGAAAGTACATGAACAGAATTATAGTGCATATGATTTGGAATTTGCAGTTGTTATCCATGCTTTAAAAATGTGGAGACACTATCTGCTGGGGAAGAAGTTCACATTAATGACTGATCATATTAGCCTTAAATATTTTTTCTCCCAAACTGACCTGAATGCAAGACAAGCCAGATGGCTGTATTTTCTAAGTGAATTTGATATGGACATAAAGCATATCAAGTGGAAGGAGAATAAAGTTGCTGATGCATTAAGTAGAAATGCTTGTCCAAATGTGAACAACATGGGGAGTAGTGCCCATATGGAGGTAGAGGAATTGGTGGGAAAAGCAGCAACTCAAGATCCCAACTATGAAGCACTCTTGGTGAAACTACAGACAAAGGATAAAACTAATTTCACAAAAAACCAACAAGGGCTGCTCTATTATAAAAACAGGTTGTATATTCCAAATATAGAGTCATTGAAAAGAGAAATTCTAGATGAATATCACAAACAGCCCTATGCAGGACATCCAGGATACCAAAAGATGTTAACAGCCTTGAAGAAGAAGTTGTTCTGGCCATGAATGAAAAGAGATGTGGCAGAGTATTTAAGTAGATGTATGGAATGTCAGTTAGTTAAAGTTGAGCATCAACACCCAGCAGGGCTTTTAAACCCTTTGCCAATTGCAGAATGGAAATGGGACACAGTTTCCATGGATTTTATAACAGGATTACCCAAGACTAAATATCAACATGATTCTGTAATGGTAGTAGTAGACACTCTCACAAAAGCTGCTCACTTTATACCAGTGAAATCTACTTTCGGAACAGCTCAAGTAGCAAATGTTTTCCTGAAGGAGATAGTAAGACTTCATGGAGTTCCCAAGGTGATTGTATCAGATCGAGATGCTAAGTTTACAGCAGCATTTTGGAAGGGATTTTATGCAGGAATGGGTACTAAGCTGAATTTTAGTACTGCCTATCACCCTCAAACTGATGGGCAAACAGAAAGGACAAATCAAATTTTAGAGGATATGCTGAGAATGTACGTGATGGATAGGCCATCAAAATGGGAAGAGTATCTACATTTAGCTGAGTTTGCCTATAATAATAGCTACCAATCCTCTATTAATATGAGTCCGTTTGAGGCACTTTATGGGAGAAAGTGTCGTACTCCTTTGAGCTGGAGTCAACCAAAGGATAAACTGGTGTTGGGACTAGATGCACTACAAGATATGGAAAGAATTATCAAACAGATACAAAGGAATATCAAGACAGCACAAGATCGCCAGAAAAGCTATGCTGATAAGAAAAGAGTGCACCGAGAATTCAAAGTGGGGGATCATGTGTATTTACGCATCAAACCCAAAAAGAGCACACTTTATGTTGGAAGTTGTGCAAAACTTGCACCTAGATATTGTGGGCCTTTTGAAGTGTTAGAAAGGGTGGGACCAGTGGCTTACAAGCTGGCCTTACCACCCCATGTTAAAGTGCATAATGTGTTTCATGTTTCATTATTAAAAAGATATGTGCATGATGCTTCTCACATAGTTGATTGGAATGTTGTATAGGTGGAACCAGAAGGGGAGTTTCTGCCAGAACCGCTTCAAATATTGGAGCGGGAAGAAATTGAATTGAGAAACAGAACAGTGGCCAGAGTAAAAGTGCAGTGGAAGCACTTTACTGCTGAAGAAGCCACCTGGGAAAGGGAAGCTGAAATGATGGAGAAATATCCATTTTTGTTTAAGTGAACTTTAGTAGTTAAATAATAACACCAAGGACGGTGTTTATTTTCAGAGGGGGAATATGTAACACCCCCAATTTGTGTGTTGAATTTTTAAAGTTAGACATTGAACTTTAATCCTAAAGGGGGTGGACCCCAAGGGATAAGTATGGTGTGAATGTAGTTGCATATTTTATTTGAGGAAATAAATAAAATGATTGTGCAATTTGACCAAGATGAGAATTAGAGATCACTTGCCAAATCCATGAGGATGGATAAGGCAACAAATCCCCAAAAATCTTTCAAAAATACTTGAAAGAAATTTATTTAGATTTGAGGAGGAATCTAAATTTCCCCAATGAAGAGGAGTAGTTGGGAAGAGGTGAGAAAAAGCTGGAAAAGCTGAGGAAAAGCTTAAAGCAGCTTTAAAGAGTCCCAAAATGGGAAGCCTAGGCTAAACAGGAAAGAAAGCATCCCGCTATTCTGGACGCAGAATTAGAAACATGCTTTGGGGAATTATGAGCTTAAATAAGCTGCTTCTAAGCAGATCAGGGGTTGATCTGTTCTAGGAGGTGATCTCTGCTCGGGGGTGAGTCCTGGGAGACAAAGAGGACTCTAAGGTTGGGAGGTTGGTCATTTGCAGATTTTGGTATGTTCTGAAATTTTTGTTATTCTACTTTCTGATGGTATGAATTGGCTACATATAGAAAAATAAATTAAATGGTGTGATTGATGTTAGTACTACATTTAACAGAATCCATCCTAAGGCATTCACCTTCCAGATTCTGTTTAGTTGTAGACCAGAAATCCATAGAGTAGAAACCCCAGAAGCTCTAAACCAATTGTGGTCTAAATATGAAGTTACTTAATCTATATGGATAATGATATATTCTCTTGCTTCCTGTAAATACAAATGTGATAATTGTGCTCATAGGTATTATAGAACAATATGGTAGCAGTACTGAAGTTTACATGGTGCAAAACAAACAGGAAAGAAAGTAAGATAGTAGAATCTTACATTCAAACTTGTGACAGAAAAAGCATAATTCTATTTTATATGATTATTATATCAATTATAAATGTATATCTTACATTTCTAGCTCTACCCTTAAGCCTTGAAACAAGTATAGTAGCATAAGACTTAAATTATAATTAAAGTCCTATAGTCAAACAATAGAGAATGCATGTAGGTATACATCAAAAGAAAAATATAATTTAAAAGCTAGGATTTAGAAAATGTATTCTTACTAATCGAAAGATTGAAGCTACACTATAGAGGTATTACACCATTCAAAGCAAATATAGTCTATATTGGGTGTTGAGTTCATCTCTACCCCTCGAAATACATATTATGGCAAAGGATTTATGCTATGACTAAAACATAATAACAAGCAATTATTGTAAACATGTATAGGCTTCAAAATTTCCAAGTGCGCATTTAGCGCTCAACCAATAGAAACTGTTACCATTTGAATTCCAATGAATTATAGATACATGAGTACTATAATTACATATAAGAATGACCCATATATGTTAACAAGAACCATTAAAACAAAATTGATATTTCTATATGAATCGAACCCCCTATATTAGAAGGGACTATGGGTGAAAAACCGATATATATTAAAATGAGCTATATATACGACTCCTATGTGGCAGAACGAATCTCTATGTAGGCGAACTACAATAAATCATGACTGTTAGTAATTATAATAGTTACAGACTTAAGTCAACCAAAAGAACACCACTGTAAAAATGTTAAATCAAGTTTAATCATTCCATATACATCTGCATAAAAACAAAAATAAACATGCCACGAGCTTAACCTTGGATCTGTTCAGACCAATTGCAATACCTATAAACGTGAGAACACTGGAAGATAAAATCGGCAACGCAAGGAAAAATAATAAGTTTATTTTAAATAGCGAAAGACATCTATACGAACTACGGAGGTTCTGTTGACTCGTGGTCAAGGTATACTTATTATGAAAACATGCAAAGTGGGTCAACGAACTTAAGGAAGGCTGCGGCATTTCCGGTTTTTTTTATATACAGAACAAAGCTATGAAATAATACAAAGAACCTTTGGCGTTTAACTAAACAGAAGAAAGACGAATTAGTAATGGTGGAAATTAGCCATACGTAGGCATGACAGCCTATTTAAAAGAATGGGTATAAGTTTAGCTCTGTCGGCCTAATAATAATAATAACACGATTTCTTACTGGGTGAACTCGTAGGGTCGATTAGATTCAACTGAATGAAATCGCTATTTACTTCAGTGATAGCATGTGAATGATCTTTACTGGGCAAACGCCAGAGGATCGGCCGGGAAAAAAAAAAAACAAAAGGAAACGATAACCATTAATTCGTTCCCCGACCGAGAGCAGTTCGGCTCCTTTATGCAGAGGTGATATGGCGACCTCGCTTTCCACACCTGCGCAGACATTAAGGTCAGAAAAAAAAGTGGACGCATAAAATTATGCCGAATAGAACCAGTGAACCAAGAAATATATTACAAGTCTGTTAATGAACTGGAAACTAGGGAAAACAGAGGTAGATAGGAAGAAGTAAACCATAAGGATGAAAATAAAAATGCCATGCCAGCCGCGTTATTTCTAGAATTCTAATAGACTTGCTTTATTCATTAACCGGTGCGAAAATAGGAAAGGACAGAATTATAATACCTGTCGAGTATTTCCTGAACGCCAAAAGAATGTTTTCATCCATTAAAGACAGTGACAGTCCATTGAAAATCCGCGGAGGGTAATAGTCATGCTCAGAATGCAAGTGTGAGCGCCGAGTCGTAACCTGCATGTCACCAGTGAGGCGAAATTGATAAATGAGAAACCTAATTTCAGAAACCTAATCTCAGAAACCTAATCGCTGAGAAACGAGAAATTGATAGTACAACGACATGAAAATTAAGAAACTGGTTACCGCCATAATCTCGAGGGAAACTTGGGAACGAGTATGGCGTTACAATAGAGTGGAGCCGAACACCTGAAATGAAATGACAATGCACAGAGGAGGGTTTAAAATGGGAGCCAAAACCCTAACCCTAAATCGGCAGCAGCACAACCAAAAGTGAGTTGCAGGTTTGGGCGTACAGATCATAAACTCAACCCTAATCCGCGTCGACCTCTAGTAGCACGGAATCCTTAGATGGGTTATAAATCAGAACGAGTAGGTAAGACCATTACCAGACGTTAACCTTGCAGAGTTCCTCGCCTCTGCATGGGACGCGTGTATTCTTCCGTCCATGAAAATTGATCCGAAACGATATGTGAAGTACAGAAGACCAAGGGATCGCAGACCGTCGCCGCCTCTGTTGCACCACTTGAACACTCCAGTACATAATCGATAAAAAGAAAAAACATTATGTGGCAACCCGACGTGAAATGTTACCTCTGGTGATGACACGCACGTACTCGGCCAGATCGCGTGTATAATGCATCTTACTGCATAGGGTACCTGCTCTGTTCATGACGGAGGTGAATTATCAATGGTAGCACGCCGACGTTAAAAAAATTGTAAAACGCATATGCCACCGTAACACACGCGTAGCTTGTAAGTTCTCCATCATAATCATTTACGCCAGCTCAATTTCTCATTTCATATTCAACCTTTACTTGTATGTGGCGGACAACCATAATAACACAAACCTTGCAATTCGAATTACAAGGGAATAACCTCATGATATATTACGTGACTTTTAAAAGTAAAGGATTGAGTTAAGCCTTACATCATGTGAGGGGTAAACATCGTATAGAATGAACTAACCCGAATGGTTAGTGGATTAACCTCTGATATAAAAATATATGGGTCGGGCATATAAACCTCTATGAAGTTAAATAAAGTTGCGTTTTAGATTTGTTTATGGGTAGAATAGTAAATACATATATATTTATATATATAGGCATATAAATATATACACATAAATAAATCTCTATATATATGTTGGGTTTAGTAAAGTACACTTTAGATTTCTAGGGGAAGGATATCGAATATCTAAAAATATATATAAATATATATATGTATTGGAATTACTAAAGTGGCACTTTAAGTGGATTTATTAAATGGCACTTTCATTGAATTTAATAAGTGAATGGGTGTGAACTTTGGGTTGAAAATCAACCCTTGTGGATCAATGGTATTTAAACTAGAAATGGAAAATAACTAGTAGGGAAAGAAAAAAGAAAAAAAAAAGAATTTTTTTTTTGGAGGTGTGACATCTATGCTCAGGAGATGAAGTTAAATCTATGTCAAAAAGAAAAGAAAAGGAAATCTTAGACTTAAAATAGAGTTTAGTTGCAAATTCTGTCCCTAATTAGGAAAATGGTGAAAAACAGAGTATCCTAATCCATAGATGTTATAGCTTGTAAATGAATATGAAAGGTAACTCAAAACACTATAATTCAACCTGATCCATTTAGTTAGAGGTTTGTTGGAATAGTTTGTGAAAGAGATTAAACTCCAATGTGATGAGGATCTTCCAAAAACAAACAACAACTTAGAACATTATAGTGAAATCTTATTCATATGATAGAGGTGTTTTGGAATAGCTTCAGAAAAATATTGCTATAATGTAATAAGGATCTCCTATGGAATATTTGAAACAACTTATGACATTACAACTAGATCTCGTTCATCAGTTAGAGATTTATTGGAAGAGTTTATTGAAGGAGATTAGACATAATGTGATAAGGATCTTCTATACAACAATCAAGCAGTAACCCACAATATTACAACTAAGTCTTTTCTGTGATTTAGAGATTTATTGGAACAACTTGAGAAGAAGATTGTTTGTAATAATATGAGGATCTTCTATCTAATTGCAGAACAGGAAATGCTAATTACTCAACATAGTACAACCAAATCTCATTCATATAATAGTGATATATTGGAAAAGTTTGAGAAAAAAAATGGTTGTAGGATAATGAGGATCTTCTTAATCTAGATGACAAAAACTAAAGTGCTAGTAACTCAGAATATTACAATTAAATCCATTCATTGAATAGAGATATGTTGGAAAATATTGAGAAAATACTAACTGTAACATCATGAGGATCTTTTATCTAAACAAATAATGTGAAACATGATACTAAAAGATATGAACGCAGAAAACTGTCTAAGTAAGAAATCTAACAAAACAGAATTGAAAGCTACTTATCTAGAAAGCATGTAAAAAGCCTCCTCAGATAGCAGGGGCCCTCTGTTATCAATTTGGCATAAAAATCTTTAACTCCTCAAGGTTGTGTTCAGAACAGCATCAGAGTTATGCTCCTTTTTACTATCAAAAATACTTGAAAACAGAGTATCATAGTATTGGTAAAATAAGTATCAACTGTATCTCTCGGTCTTAGCGAGCTAAATTTATAGGCATTTACATAACCGATATTGAATAATAGTAGGCACAGGTGTATTTTTAAAGTCAAAATTAAACTAAAACTCCTTTTTAAGACTCGTGATTTGCTGAAAGCAAATCAAGAGTCCTTATCCTTATAGAAATCAGCTTCTTGGACTTTTGTTTTGACCACGTGCATAAGCATCTCCAGTTATTGACTCAGCCTTCGTGGATGACAAGGAATGATGTAGGAAAGATTTGGAATCTAACCATATATGCCTTTTCTCCATATGACACCTATAACATGTTCAAACACCAAAATGGCTACGGAACGTTTGACTAGCTACAGAATGACTGCATTCTGTAGCTAAAACTACTCAGAAATCATTAAGACAACAAAATCACAAAAGTAAAACAAGTTAGTCATTGCATGTATTCTTTAAGTGATTTTAATCATTTTTATTGATCTTTTAGATTTATAAAATGATAAAGAAATGATGAAATCAAGTGCAATTTGGCAAAGGAAAAGACAATTTTAGGGCTCAACATACCCCCACTGCGAAACTCTTGCATGTCCTCATGCAATTTCATCAAAACTTTATTCCATTTGCACTAAAACTTCTGCAAGAACATTCAACCTCCTTTTTCTACTTATTATGGTAGTCAATGCCATCCTGGGTTTCCTCATGAGTGTTTTGAACTTCATATTAATGAGTGCCCTGTTCAATTTCCTGTTTCTTTTCTTCAATTTCTTGTTTGCTTTATATAGTGCTTCCATTTTTTGAGATAGAGTTTTGTTCATGTCACTCTTCAATTTGACTTGTTCCCTTAAAATTTCATTTTCACTTTTTATATGTCTATTCAGTATCTCCAATTCATATTTGTCTCTTTTCAGAATTTCAATTGGAGGTTCTTGTGGACTAGGGGATCTTTCTCTGTTCTCCAAGGCCCTTCTTTCTAATGATTCCACATAGTCATAAATCTGTTGTTGGGCTGTATCTACATCTAGGGTTCCTCTATAAGGGTCTTCTTCATATTGGTATACAGGAGATCTCTCAACTGGTGTCTGGATTGGAGTTTCTTCTTCTTCAATGTTTATGACTCCTGTTTGCTTAATCCTTGTCTTTTTCATCATGCCTTTAAGCCTAGAGCTTCTCCTCAGTTTAGATGGATTCTCATCTTTTTCTTCAGAACACTCGCTTGTTAATTTTTCCTTCCTTTTATTCCTGAGTTGTTTACTGATCTTTATCAATTTTTCAGAAATTATTTCCTCACTGTCTTCCTGTGTTGATTTATTAGGTTTGATTTCAATAGATTTAACAACTTTTCCTCTCCTACTTTTCCTCACAGGTTTTTCTTTAGATAGTATTTCTTTTGGTTCTTAAAAATGGTTTCTTAGGAGGAATTCATCCCAACTATCTCCTATCTTCTTCAAATGAAACTCAATTAATATTTTAATTAAGCCATGATGATGTAAGGTAGTTTCTAAGAACTGAAGCCCTTTCTAGACATTCGAGGCCATCCTTTTCAAGCTATTAAGCAAGAAGAAGGGTAAATTTATTTCATAATCTAGGAAATTCATTATGAGTCTAATATGATAGACAGACAAAGTGCCAAATCTAACTTCATAGGTTATGACCTTTTGTAAAATCAGCAGCATATTCCTCCATTTATTTTTCAAAGCTGAACTAGGAATACCTTTTCTAAACATTGAAATGTCCATACCTGGGTTTTTTAGCATTTGTCTCCAAGCTTCATTATGAAATTCTTTGTTTTTAAACCAACGTTCTCCCTGTCTTGGCAAATCTGTTGCTTCTGCTATGAATGACTCTGTTATGGTAAACTTGATATCCCCAATTTCTACCTCTGATCCATCGAATGACCTGGAAAATGAATTTGTGATTTCTTTGTGGAATGCATTGAACTTCTCTATAAAGCTCAGATATCCAACCTGCTATAATAACCCCTTAATCTGAGGGTATCCTTCTAAATATTTAGTTCCAATTGGCTCTGACCTTACAATAAGCCCCATTTATTCTTGATAAAAATTGCTTCCTTTCTTTGGCTTCAATTTACTGCTTTGTTTATGTTCTTCTGCCTGAAGCAAGAGTAACTATGGAAGGTTGTCTTACCCTAAAAATGACTTCTCTATGGATGAGAATTGGCTAAGGAATATAATGACAGTGAGTGGATGTGAAAAAATGAGATAGGGTAGTGGTAAATCATGAGGATAATTAGTTTTAAGAGTTTGAGATGGGATGAAAGACCGCGAAGAAATCTTATGAAGATTTTCAAAAATCATCAATAAATGCTAAGGTCTGCTGACGTGACCTAATAGGTCACTTCTAGGATCTGACCATTAATTTTCAATTAATGATGATTTGTTATGGAGGGGGATGGAAGGGATTTGGTCGAGGAGTTTTTATGATAGGCATTGATCAATTCGAATAATAAAATAACTTTAGGAAACATATGACTTAACCATATTATATCTTTCATGATTTGTTATCAAAAATAATTTCACACAGTTTTACCTTAGCCTTTTTTATTTTTTTGCTGCTTTGTTGTGCTTTGTCTTTCATCTGAAAAATATTGATCTTTTAGGCTCCATAATCTTCTTTGACTCATCCTCTTGTTTACTGAAGTAGGTTTGCAGAATCAATTGGCTGCAGAACAGGTTTGGCTGCAGAACATACCTGTAAAAGAAACTTTGTGATATGGAATGGAATGAAATATGGATGGAGTGAGGTATGGAATGGAATGAGATGGATTATGAATATGGAGGGGAATGAAATATGGATAATAGTGAGATATGGATGGAATGAATGAGATGGATCATGAAGTATGAAAAGTGAATCTGCAACTTATGATTTTATGATACTTAATTGCAGAAAAAGAACAATTTTGAAAATCTAAAGTGTCAGAAAAATTCTGATTTTCACCTTAGATTTTCTGTATAAACATGCCAATCAATGATTGATTTTCATGCTTATACTTTTTTTTTTTCAAAATGATTGAAAAATAATACAATTAAGTGAAGAAGAAGAAGAATTCTTCACTAACTTGATATCAATGTTATCTTGAAATTTCTTGATAAATTCTTCTCTTGAAAGTGGCTTATGATACCATTTCAGTCTATGTCCATTTACAAGAAAAACTACCTTTCCTTCATCTATTGCCCTGATTTTTATTGCTCCATTTTCAAATATTTTCACATTCTCATATGGCCAAAGCCAATGAGTTTGAAATTTTCCTTGAAAATCCTTGAACTTTGAATCAAATAAGAGGGCCCACTCACCTTCTTTAAATTTCTTGTCCTTGATGTAATTATCATGCCATCTAGTCCTTTGTTGGTGGACTATGCTTATTCTCCGGACTGCATCTTGTCTGATCTCATCCAATTCATTAATCTGCTCCAGTATGTGCTTTTGTGCTTCTGTTAGGTCAAGTCCTAGTTGGACTACCATTTTGAAAGTTTGAATCCGAAACTCTATGGGAAACAAGACATGTTTTCTATAAACAAGTTCATAAGGAGTGTAACCTATTGTGTTTCTCCATGTAGTTCTGTAGGCCTACAAGGCTTCAGGAAGCCTTTCTTCCCAATATCTTCTATGTAAATGAGCAGTCTTTGTTAGGATCTCTTCAATGACCTTATTGGTAGATTCCACTTGGCCATTTGCTTGTGGATGGTAGGGAGTATATTTTCTGTGTCTGATTTTGTACTTTTCTACCATTTTCTCCACCAGCTTCGATGTAAATTGAGCTCCTTGATTTGTAACAATTTCTCTTGGGACACCAAAACGAGTAAAAATATCCTCAAAAATAAAATTTACTACAGATGCTTCAGTAGAGGAAAGTAATGGTTTGGCCTCTACCCATTTGGTAACATAATCAGTGCAAACTAATATATATTTATTTTGTCTTGATGGAGGATTAATAGGTCCTACAAAATCCAAAGTCCATTTCTCAAAGGGTTCAATGTGTACTTGAGGCTGCAATGGCATCTCACTTGAACGAGAAGGTTTCCCTGCCCTTTGGCAGCTATCACACCTTTTGACATACTCTTTAGCATCCTTAAAGAGGGATGGCTAATAATATCCTAAATGAAGGATCTTATAAGGTGTCCTCTTATCAGCAAAGTGTCCACCACAAGGTTCATCATGACATGCCTTGAGAATCTCAGGCATCTCGTCTTCTCGAACACACCTCCTAATAATAAAGTATGGAACTATTTTGTATAACTCATTAGCAATCCATGAATATTTTGCACTGTCATAAATGATCTTTATTTTATCTCTTACATTCATAATTGAAGGAAATTTCCCTGAAACTAGATAATTAGCAATATCAGCAAACCAAGGAGTTTGAATGGAAACTGCAAAGAGATATCCATCAGGGAATTTATCTTCAACTGGAGTATTTTCTTTAATGTTTTGGAGTCTAGATAGGAAATCAGCTACTATATTTTGTTTTCCAGGCCTATCTAGAATGGTAATGTTAAATTCTTGTAAAATCAATAACCATCTTGTGACTCTGCCATTAGTTATTGATTTGTTCATTAAATACCTAATTGCAGAGTGATATGTGTGAACAAAAGTTTCATAGCCTGTTATATAGTGTCTGAATTTATTTATAGAATGAAAAACGGCTAAGAACTCTTTTTCAGTTACAGTATAATTTAACTCTGAACGAGTCAAATTTTTACTTGTATAGTAGATGGCATAAGGAATCGGGTCTTTTTGTTCCAATAAAACTCCTAAATCTGTGTCTGAGGCATTTGTTGAAATATGAAAAGGTAATTTCCAGTTAGGTCCCCTTAAAATAGGTGCTTCAGAGATTTTTGTTTTCAAGGTTTCAAAGGCTAATTGGCAGTCAGGATTCCAATTGAATTCACAGTCCTTGGTAAGTAATTTAAAAAGTGGAGATGCTATCTTAGTGAAGTTTTCTATAAATCTTCTATAATACCCTATAAACCCTAGAAAAATCCTAACATATTTCTGACAACTTGGAACTAATAGTCTGGAGATGACTTCATCTTTTGACTCATCAACTTTGATCCCATCTTATAAAATGTGATGTCCTAGGAAAATCCCTTCAGTAAACATCATAAAACACTTTTCATGACTTAATGAAAGGTTTTCTTCTTTACATCTCTTTAGAACTTTTTCCAAGTTTTCTAAGGCTTCTTCAAATGTGTTTCCATAGACTGTGAAGTCATCCATGTATACCTCTACACAGTCATGTATTAGATCTAAAAAGATTCCTAATACTTCCCTTTGGAATGTTGCAGGTGCATTGCATAATGCAAATGGCAATACTCGGTAGGCATAGGTACCCCAGGGACAGGTAAATGTGGTTTTTTCTTGATCCTCAAGTGCTACTTGAATTTGATTATAACCACTGAACCCATCCAAAAATGAAAAGTACTTTTTGCCTGCTAATGTGTCTAACACTTGATCTATGAAAGGTAAGGGAAAATGGTCTTTAAGAGTAGCTTTTTTTAATTCTCGGTAGTCAATGCATACCCTCCATTTTCCATTCTTCTTGGGTACAATCACCAAAGGAGAGACCCATTGACTATCTGAAATGGGATAAATAAAGTTGACATTTAACAATTTCTGCAATTCTTCTTTAACAATCTCCTTAAGATTTGGATTCATTCTTCTCTAAGGTTGTCTGATTGGTTTACAATTTTCGTCTATATAGATATGATGAGTGCAAGTCTGAGGATTGATCCCTTTCATGTCAGTGTACTCCCATGCATATGCAGAAGAGTGTCTCTATAATATTTTGACTAGCTTTTCTTGTTGAAATTTCTCTAGGTTTTTGTTTATGTTTAAGGTTTTTCCTGGGAATATTTCAATTGTAGAGCTACCAAATTCTTCCATAGAGTAAAGAGACATTTGTCTTGATGATAATAATTCAATGTTGGATTCTTCTTGAAATTTTTCATGTTTAAATTCTGAAGAAGATTCATAATTTTCCAAAGTATTCAGAATCTGACTATCTTCACTAATTTATGAAATAGTGAAGAGAGGTTGTATATCTTCTTCATCATCAATCTACTGAGTATCATCTAATTCTGTGATTGTTCTTGCTGGAGGATACAAGGTGAATTTCTTGGTTGAACTTCCATCAGAGATGTACATATCACCAGTTCTACAACTAATGAAAGAATCAGCGGTAGCTAACCAAGGTCTTCCTAATATAATAGGATGTCCTCCTAGATCATTTTTAGGAGTTAGGATCAGGAAATCCACAGGATACTCCGAAGAGTCTAAGGACACTGGAATGTCTTCTATTACCCCATCTAGTTTGATCACAGATCTATCTGCTAATTGTAGTAGTGTGGGTGTAAAAACAAGATTAGGAAGTTTTAGTTTTCCCATGATTTTCCTACTCATGATATTGATTGCTGCTCCTAAATTAATAAGTGTGTTTTGGATTTAAATTCCATTGATGTGTATTTTAACAACTAGATTTCCTGGGTCTAGATACTTTGGAATGGCAATCTTACCCATCATTATGTCTGCTATTTTTCTACCAGTTTTATTTTCTTTATCTCTTTTATTCTTATTCCTTATGAGGGATAAGAGGGTTGATATTGATAATACTGGGAGAACCTTCCATAAGGATTTTGTGCTCCTTGTGCCCAAGGTTGGGATTGATTTTGAAATTGAGGCCAAGGTTGCTGCCAAGAGTTCCAATTTGGTGGGGGTTGATTATACATTTGATTATTAAACCCTTGTGTCTGAGGTCCCTGCCAAGGTCTTCTAGAGACAAAGTTAAGAGATTCTGTGGAATTTGTGGGTGTTTATTCTTGAAAGACAGCCTTAAGACCAGGGAGTGAAGGACAACTCTTGGTCTCATGTTTTTCTGAACAAATTGCACAAGTCTCTATTACTTTTGCATCTAAAGGAAACTCTCTCAAGGCATGCTTGTTCCTACATTTGGGACAAAATATTGCTAAGGCATTAGTTTCGGCTTTTTGCTTGTTTTGTAACTTAAGGGTGTATATTTTCTCACTAAGACTCCCTAGAATGTCATATTTGAATTCATCAAGAATATTACCTATTTCTGCCCTACTTATTGTTCCAGATGCAGACTTACTTGCCCTTGCAAGATTAGGGTCTCTTGGTCCTTTTAGAATCTTAGATTTTCCTCTTTAAAGATTGATACATAATTCAACTATATCAGGTAATGAAAGATGAGATATTTCCCCTTTTCCCATCACATTGAGGATATCTATCCATTCATCCCTAATTGTCTTCAATAAGAGATCTTTCAAAGTATCTTGGTCTAGGTTTTTCATTTTTTCCCTCTTGATGTTATAATTGAATCTTTCCAACAGATCTTCCAGATTTTCATTCTCTTTTTGCATCATCTTGAACACTTTTTCCTTATGATTTACTGGTATACAGTAATCCAAATATCTATCTAGAAATGATTTTCTCATTTCATCCCATGTCCTAATAGACCTAGTGATTAAACTCATAAACCATTTTAATGCTACTCCTTTCAATGTTGAAGGGAACAGTTTAAGTTTCTGAGCATCTTGTAGATAATCATAAGTTCTACATAGAACTTCAAATTCAAATAAGAAGGTCTCAAGATCCTCACTTTTTAGTCCATGAAAGTTTGGAAGAACAGAAGGTGAGATATTTTTCATAGTTGCATTAGTCTCTTCATCTATTATAGGGAATCCAAAAGGACTTCCAGTTCCCCTTCTACATATTCCTCCTTCTGCATTTCCTCTTCCTCTACCTTCTTATGTACCTCTACCTCTTCCTCTATCTCCTCCTCTTCCTCTACCTCCTCCATATAGTGTATGTTCTCCATTAAATACTTCTCCTTCCCCTTCTTCTACCATGATAGACTATTCTGAACTGATATAAGGTTTAGTTGGAAGTGCTAGTTGTTCTACTGGTTCTTCTATCAAGGGTATATTGAAGAAATAGTCCTCTTCTTCCTCTTCACTAGGGATTTGTAATTCTTCTGCTAGAATATATTCCCCTGTGGAAGTGAAAAAGGTTATCCCTTTTGTAGGAGTCCTTGGATCTTCTTCCTCTAGAATTGCTTCAGTGGATGAAGTGGGGGATTTTCCTCATGGGATATCTGATCTTAAGAATTTTGGAAGCCTATGACCAGTATAGTATGGAATGTGAGTTTGAGTTGGAGGTGTGCTCCTTCTTGGTCTTGGTGGAGTGAGTGGAGTTGTGGTAATTAAGCTTCTGCCTCTTACAAATCTACCCCTAGAATCTCTTTCTCTACGCATATCACTGTTTTCGGGAAATAGGAAATAAGGCTACCTAGTTACACCTCCCTGGCAATGGCACCAAAATATTTAGTCAATTCAGTGTCCTGAATTGATAGCATAAATTATCGACCAGGGCTAGTAAACTAATGTGGTGTACTTGCACTATATGTGCCTAAATATCATTTTTCTTATTTCATTGTTTTCAGTATTTTACTGATTTTTTTTGAGTTTTTTTATGTTTGAGTTTTAGTATGCTACTCTATGCTCGGGAGATGAAGTTAAATCTATGTCAAAAATAAAAGAAAAGGAAACCTTAGACTTAAAACAGATTTTAGTTGCAAATTTTGTCCCTAATTAGGAAAATGGTGAAAACAGAGTATCCTAATCCATGGATGTTATAGCTTGTAAATGAATATGAAAGGTAACTCAAAACACTATAATTCAACCTGATCCATTTAGTTATAAGTTTTTTGGAATAGTTTGTGAAAGAGATTAAACTCCAATGTGATGAGGATCTTCCTAAAACAAACAACAACTTAGAACATTATAGTGAAATGTTATTCATATGATAGAGGTGTTTTGGAATAGCTTGAGAAAAATATTGCGATAATGTAATAAGGATCTCCTATGGAATATTTGAAACAACTTATGACATTACAACTAGATCTCGTTCATTAGTTAGAGATTTATTGGAAGAGTTTATTGAAGGAGATTAGACATAATGTGATAAGGATCTTCTATACAACAATCAAGCAGTAACCCACATTATTACAACTAAGACTTTTTTGTGATTTAGAGATTTATTGGAACATCTTGAGAAGAAGACTATTTGTAATAATATGAGGATCTTCTATCTAATTGCAGAACAGGAAATGCTAATAACTCAACATAGTACAACCAAATCGCATTCATATAATAGTGATATATTGGAGAAGTTTGAGAAAAATAATGGTTGTAGGATAATGAGGATCTTCTTAATCTAGATGACAAAAACTAAAGTTCTAGTAGCTCAGAATATTACAATTAAATCCATTCATTGAATAGAGATATATTGGAAAAGCATGAGAAAAGACTAATTGTAACATCATGAGGATATTTTATCTAATAAAATAATGTGAAACATGATACTAAAAGATATGAACTCAGAAAATTGTCTAAGTAAGAAATATAACAAAATAGAATTGAAAGCTACTTATCTAGAAATCAAGTAAAAAGCCTCCTCGGATATCAAGGGCCCTCTGCTATCAATTTGGCATAAAAATCTTTAACTCCTCAAGGTTGTGCTCAGAACAACATCAGATTTATGCTCCTTTTTACTATCAAAAATAATTGAAAACAGAGTATCACAGTATTAGGAAAATAAGTATCAACTGTCTCTCTCAGTCTCACCGAGCTAAATTTATAGGCATTTACATAACTGATATTGAATAATAGTAGGCACATGTGTATTTTTAAAGTCAAAATCAAACTAAAAATCCTTTTTAGGACTCGTGATTTGATGAAAGCAAATCAAGAATCCTTATCCTTATAGAGATTAGCTTCTTGGACTTTTGTTTTGACCACGTGCATAAGCATCTCCAGTTATTGACTCAGCCTTTGTGGATGACAAGGAATGATGTAGGAAAGATTTGGAATCTAACCATATATGCCTTTTCTCTAGATGACACCTGTAACATGTTCAAACACCAAAATGGCTACGGAACGTCTGACTGGCTACAGAATGACTGCAGTCTGAAGCTAAAACTGCTCAAAAATCATTAAGACAACAAAATCACAAAAGTACAACAAGTTAGTCATTGCATGTATTCTTTAAGTGATTTTAATCATTCTTATTGATCTTTTAGGTTTATAAAATGATAAAGGAATGATGAAATCAAGTGGAGTTTGGCAAAGGAAAAGACAATTTTAGGGCTCAACACCCATCTCTATTTCCCTAAGTTTGTGCCCTTCCCCTTCTCATTTCTTTCTTAGTGTTGTTCTCCCTTCTTATAGGTTGATTCCTGAGTGTTTTTCACTCGGAGATAATGCTTACATGGTAAATTTAGAGTTTTTTTGGGATTATGTTAAGATAATATCTCAACTTCCTTATTCATCTTTGGAATTTGTTGGATCTCAATCCAACTATATATTTGTATAATATTTTTGAATGAATGTAGTGTGAAAAATATTTTTTGTGTTCATATGTTTTCTTCTCCATTTTTCTTGTTGTTATCAGATCCTATATGGGTTTGACTCCCTAAGTGAGATCTGAGAGAGATGGAAAAGATCTGAATTTTTATACTTTGTACATAGGCTAGAATAGAGTGTGTGATTAAATCAGTTATTGCGTCATGTTTTGGAGTGTGCCTATATGTTTTATTTGTATCTACACTAATATCCCTATCAATGGAGTGGTTGAAGTAATCAAGCGTGTAACTAATCTGGATACTGCTAAATTAGAAGATATTTGCCTCACCTCTAATTTTTTAACTTTGAAGGTGAGTACTACGAACAAACCTACAGTTTTTCCATGGGTTCCCCACTCTCCCCTGTTGTTGCCAACCTTTTCATGGAAGATTTTGAATCAAAATCCTTAGCTTCTTCTTCATTCAAACCTAAGCTTTGGAAGAGGTTTGTGTATGATACATTCATCAACTGGCCTCATGGTCGTGAGAAGTTAGATTTATTTCTTCAGCATCTCAATAATATTTCAAGATCTATTAAGTTCAGTATGGAGACAGAAATTCATGGTAGCCTTCCTTTCCTTGGCATTCTCATCTCCAATAAAAATGATGGCTCTTTCTCTCACCAATTCTTTCGAAAGAAAACCCACACGAAGCAATACCTTCATGCTAGCTCCCATTATTTTATGTCTCAAAATATTGGTGTTCTCAACACTTTGGCCACTCGTTCTCTTAGGGTATTAGATAAACATCACTTGGTTGATGAGAAAACATGTCTCCTCAAAAAATTTCAAGCTAATGGTTATAGTTGGTCCCAAGGTATCAGGGATTTCTTGAAGGATAGAAAAATTCCTAAATTAAGAAAAGATCAAAGATAATTGGTTACCAATATGTAGCTTCCCTTTATCCAAGGTACCACTGATAATATTGCTCAGATTTTAAGGAAGCACAAGATATCTTCTACTTTTAGACCCTTGAATATTGTTCATAGCTCCCTCGGATCTATCAAAGACTTGTTGGATCCAAAAGACATGAAAGGTGTTTATTTAATCCCATGTTCATGTGGGACCCGCTACATTGGATAAGCGTTTTTCTTTATAAATAAAAGGATCCATGAGCATGCAGTTAATATGAAACATTGTAGGAATCGTTCCTCAACTTTGGCGGAACATGATGAAAAAAATAAACACCGCATTTGTCTAGAATATCCTCATGTCATTGCAAGGTTTGACCACTTCCATCACTGTAGGTTTAGGGAAGCTATCCAAATTGAAAATATTTCTATCACATTGAATAGGGATGATGAGCGGAATATTAGCAGTTTTTGAGTCCCATCTATTTTTCCCTAAGTTTGTGCCCTTCTCCTTCTCCTTTCTTTCTTAGTGTTGTTATCCCTTCTTTTAGGTTTATTCCTAAGTGTTTTTCACTTGGAGATAATGCTTACATGGTAAATTTAGAGTTTTTTTGGGATTATGTTGAGAGAATATCTCAACTTCCTTATTCATCTTTGGAATTTGTTGGATATAAATCCAACAATATATTTGTATAATATTTGTGAAGGAATGTAGCGTGAAAAATATGTTTTGTGTTCATATATTTTATTCTCCATTTTTCTTGTTGGTATCGTAACCTATATGGGCTTGACTTTCTAAGGGAGATCCCAAAGATATGGAAGAGATCTAAAGTTTTATACTTTGTACATAGGGTAGGATAGAGTGCATGATTAAATGAGTTTATCGTGTCATATTATGGAGTGTGCATATATGTTTCATGTGTATATATGGTGTCCATAATTTCCCCTCATGTTTTCCTTCCAGTTGTGATGATGGGCAGAGGGAATGAGTTCTTCACGTGCCTATAATAATGGAAATGGAATCATGCAGGTGACCCATTCTACATAGTTTAGTCAAATGGCCTTGTTTCTTATGGCATATTTGCATTATTTTCAATTTCTCCTCGTTTCTACGTCCTTTATATGTTATTTTTATGCTCTTTGTGCATCATTTCTACATATTATCACATGTCCAAATTGAAATATTGCATGGATTATTTATTAGTCTGTAAGGAATTATAAATATGGATCACAATACGTGAGTTGGCCTTGGGGATTGAGAGCAATCAGAATTTATTATGGGTCATTCGACCTCCTTCAGTCATATTTTTCTATAGTTGCATTCAAGGGGCTTCTGTGGTCAAGGAGAGGCATTTTGTGGACAACTATTTCCCAGGGATAATCTGTTGAGATCCATTGAAATTCATGAACCAATTCCTGGAGCTACAAAATCATTATTTCATAATTTTTTAGGTCGCCTGCAACAAACTTACTCTGACTTTATATCGTCTTCGTGGGATTTCAACATCCGCTTCGTCCAGCTCCCTCATTTGGAAATTGAATTTTTTTATAGAGAGTGTTCTCACATCCTTACAGATTGACAACTCGTTCTCGCTCATCTCTTCTTTATGTAATGTTGTGTCTTCCAATTGGCATCCAAGAATCATGTTTTGATTAAGACATAAAGGTAATGGTCATTACACAATATCTTGCAGTCCTCAGAATATCTGGTTAGATCGTAAGGTTGTGAAGGGAAAGATTGACTTTTATGTTTCCCACCTCTTATTGTCAATGAAGCATATCAGGGCTAGATAGTACAATGGGGTCAAGCGAAAGCCATGGGAGGAGTGTCAGACCTTGAATCACATGCAAGAGCTTCACAAACCCGCTGCCATTTATAAGATCACCATCCCCACCTCCAAATTTAGCTTGGATAAGAAAAACACATTCTTTGGCAGAATCCACAGAGTGTTGAAACTCGGGTTCAGCATTGAGGACAACATTGAATGTAGACGTCGACATAAGTTTCCCATTGACTCTCAAGAAGAGGACGTAAAATTTCAATTTAATTTTGAACACAATTTCAATTATGATGGCCTGCAATAAAATATTTTGAATCATGTACCCTCAATAGTAGTAGCGCAAGAGGAGAGCGAGCGTTCATTAAATTTGAAATTGGTATGGGATAGATATGCTTTCATCTTGTGAGAAAGCATGGAGACCTTGGGAGGGGGTTTAAATTTTTTTAACATGGGTGATTGTTTTATTTTAGTGATATGAATATCTTGTGTGAATTTTGTGTGGTTATGTAATATATATTCTAGTGTGTAATGGAGAACCGTTCAATGGATAGATTAGCATAATTTAAATTAGTAGCTCTCAAGGTTTTTCAGTGCCAAGAGAACTTCTTTAATTTAATTATATAAGTTTGTTATATGTCGTTGGGTCTTATTGTGCTTCGGGCTTCAAGATCATTAGTTTCCGATTATGTTATGAGATCCTTGTATGTAGAAAGGTCAGTTGCATAATTGACTACTAAATATGCCCAGTAATTAGACAAATCACCTATACAACTATCAAAAGTGTAGTTTGATGCATTTTTATAGATGGGATTTTGTCCATAGGGTGATACAATATAGATATTTTCCTTTGGAAGATTGAGAAGTGTCAATTATACATTGTTCATCAAAGATGGTCAAAGGCAGCTATGTCTTAAATGTGTTGAATGGGAAGCTCGAAGATTGTGATGGTGAAAAGAGTGTTGTCTAGTAGATTTCAGAGTGGGGATAAGTGTTGAGGAAGACCAGCCAGACAAAGATCAATTTTCTTGTTGTAATATGTATTTTCTATATTGTAATTTGTGTTTATTTTTTGCATGTAAACGTTAATGGAGGCACTTGGATATAATTCTTACATGGTAAATTTAGATATGGTTTGGGATTATGTTGAGAGAATATTCAACTTCCTTATTCATATTTGGAATTTTTTGGATCTCAATCCAATTATATATTTGTATAATATTTGTGAATAAATGTAGTGTGAAAAATATGTTTTGTGTGCATATGTTTGCTTCTCCATTTTTCTTGTTTTTCTTTTTCATTACTTATAATTAATGTATTCCTATTACTATTATTATTTTAATGTTATTCTTATTAATTTATTCATTCATTTTTTTATTATTATTATTATTTATTTTAAAGTAATATTATTATCATTATTATGTCAAAGTAATAAGATTAAGTTAAAATATTAATATTAAATCATTATAATATTTTTTGATATTAGGTCATAGTAATAATTTCGAATGAAAGTAATAATTTTGAAATTATATCAAAATAATTATAATATATTGTTATAAACGTTTTATTTGACTAGATTTAATAATTTATTTTTAGGTTAATTCTTTAAAGTCTATAATGATTATTTTACTAATTATATAATGTTCATCCCTATTAATATATTAATTCCTTCAATGTTCATTTCTTGTGTTGTTTGCATCTCTACAGAATAAAATTGTTAGTTGAATCGATACTTTCATCCAAGTTTTGATGAACTACACTTAGTGGTTTGAAACCCGTCCACAACAAAAATTGAAATGTGATTTATCGGAAGCATTCTCTGAATAATTAGTTTATTATTTCTGAATTCAGGATTTTGTGATCCATATCATGAATGAATAATAAAAAGACTTTCGGTGAAAATCACATCATAAGAGTTTTGTCAATGCATTTTGAACCATCTGGTGCGGTTCATCATCACGACAAGATGGAGAATCATATCATGGCACCATATTAAATGAGAGATCAATGTAGAGACCATTAATATTTTTAACAGTTATAATAAACAGCTAGTTTTGAAAAAAGAATGTTTAGAATGTTAAAATGGACTTAAGTCAAATATTTAAATTTATATTAAGTTATTTTTTTATAATAAATTATAAATAAATAAAAATAAAATAAGATAATTGGAATAAAATGTTTTATAAAATAATATTTTAATCTATAAAGTAGAATATTCATATTAAGATATAAATAAATTAAATTAAATTAATGATTAAGTCATGGTCAAATATTATGTCAAATATGAAATGATATTTTAATATATAAAGTCAAATATTAAGTTTAAAATACAAATAAATAAAAATAAGATTAATTATTAAGATTTAAGTCAAAAGGATTTTTCTAAAAGGAATTCAAACACCTTATAAAGTAAAAAATAAAATTATGGGTAAAAATAAATGATGTATTATAGATATAAGAATAACTATAAATCTATAAGAGTAAAATTTACCTATGTACCAATATAAAATTAAGAATCAAAGATATAACCACCAAAAAATATAAGGAATAAAGAATAAAGGGTTATAATAATAATAATAATAATAATTAATTAATTCAAAAATAACAATAATAATAAATCTAATTTAAAAAAAAAAAACAAAAAACTTAATAAGAAAGGGCACAAACTCAACAACTACTAATCTTCCACCATCGTCTCTATTTAGACTGATTTGCCTCCTTTTAATATCTATGGCCTCCCTAAACTTATGGTGATGGAAAGATCTATCTTGGCAATGACCCGGGTGTCTTCAATACAGATGTGGTGTTTTGTCTTTTCCGCATGTTCCGCCAATGTTGAGGAGCGGGTCCTCCTATGTTTGATGTCGGTCACATGCTCATGAATCCTTTGATTTATTGAGTGGTCTATCTCACCAACATAAGGTGTCCCACAAGAACATAGGATCATATAAACATCTTTCATTAATTAATTACTAACAATAATTAATTAATTATAAATAATTAACATTTAATTATTTATTAATCATAAGTCAATTATTTATTTATTATTAATTATTTATTATTAATTATTAATTAACTGTTATTTTATTTTATTTTGCAAGTTTGGTGGGACTAAATCTTCATCATGTCCAATATATCACCTTGATCGGGTGACTTCACATTAAGTAGTGCCTTAATAAAGCACCCAATCATCGTCTATCCAAAACACCGTGAATAATTATTAATTAATTATTAATTATTAATTATTAATTAATTGTTACTTAATTATTAATTAGTTGTTAATTAATTTTTAATTTTTAATTAATTGTTAATTATTTATTAATTAGCTAGTTATTAATTATTAACAATAATTAACAATCCATAATAATAATAATGATCATGTTATCATTAATAATAATTTTTTTATTAAATAGTTGTTGTGTAATATTATTATTATTTGTTCTATTATATATTTATGAATATGAATATTAATTTTATTATTAATAGTAGAGGTATGCCATTAAAGTTTATTTGCATTTTTCAATTACATTAACTAATTTGGTTTTGTGTGGTTTTGTATATGATTTATTGTATATCAATCACATTTATTAATGTAATTGTGCTAGTAAATAGATTTGTTGCTCAAATTAATATGAAATTCTAAAAAAATGCTTAAAATTATAAGTGTGTTGAGTTATGTAATTTATATTAATACATTTTAAATTTAAATGATTAAAATTACAATCTCTTACCCACACGTATATCATATAATTCAAAAAAAAAATTTAATTCATCCATTTAATTTCCTTGAAAAAAAGGTAAATTCCTCTATCACGTTAGTTGGTTTATAACTTCCCATGCCTCAGTTTTCAAATATATGCAATATGTTTACGTCTTTAATGTACGTCATATGCTTACGTCTACATTTTAACGATCGATTTCACAAACTTCTGACAAAAGAATCTGTATCACCGTGATTATTATGTCATTGTGTAATCAGTGACATTTATGATTCGTGGATTTGTATTATTTTTGTACGTACAAAAAATTTGAAAAATATGTATGAAATTTTTATGATTAACCTTACAGGCTGATCTGAGCTTGGGCGAGCGTTATTTCCACTGCCATAGGCCCATAAATGTGCTCAACCAGGCAATGCCCACTGTCAGATCGAAAATGCCTGCGGTCAGATCTGACAGCGGGCATTTCCTGGCTGGGCGCATTTATGGGCTGGGCACAACCACCACATCAAGGCTACAAAACCCGATGTAGCAGCCTTGGCAGTGTCCTTTGTCGTCCTTTCAACATTTATGGGGCCTTTTATGATTCCCCTCGGCTCATTCTTTTTATTTGCACAGTTGCGAATCTTGAATCACTTTCACACAACCCTTCTTTTTCATTTTTCCTCTCGTTTCCACACGACCCTCCTTTTTCTTTTTCCTCACGTTGATATGCTAAACGCATTTGAATTTTAGTGTCTTTGAAGGGTGCATTATCTTGCACTTTGATGTCAATTTTAATATTGGGATTGACAGAAAAATTAACCTTACCATTTGAGTCGGTGAATAGCTTTTAACCATTTTAAGTTTAAATGAAGCATCTTCCTATTTTGCATTTTCCCAACCTAATCCCTCTCCTCTCGGGAGCATTTATATGTAAAGGGACAGTTCTCTTTGTATAGTTCGTGTCTTTGAATGATCTTCAGGTGACCAAGTGCTTTTTGTTTATTTTAAAATATGAATTTATTTCAAAGACATGATTTAATGTATGAACTTATATGAAAGATATGCTCTTTTTTATTTTTTTATTTTTTTTTTGTGTTGTTGTTGTTGTGAGTAAATTGACAAAATAAGTCACTTGTATTAACTATATCCATATGTAAATATTGAAAAAATGTAATGCTAGGATCTGGTAAAACTGGTATTGTGCTTATTCTTCCAAATTTTGTGCAAATTGTGGGACGAAAATTCTTGAGATTTAGCTATTTTGTAGCAATAGCTTAAGTAGGTTGGTATATGTAGCTTCATAATGGTTTAAATCTTCTTTGTTGAGAATATTGACTGGATGCTTCTAGGAAAAAGATTTCATCTTTTTTCACGATGGTTTTATCTAAATTGTGTTGAGAACACTCTACACACTCAACTATATTGTGGTGAGAAGTCATAAAATAATCGTTTATTTTACTTCTCGAAAGAATGGTTGAAGTAGAGCAAGATTTTGTGGAAATAGTTGATAATCGTCACTTGGATATTACAGAATATATGGATTTAGTAAGGAGTTCAGTAGGTGGAGTGATAGCTACCTGTATTGGAAGAATAAGGGATACATTTGACAATGAGTAGGTTCTAGAGCTTATATACAATGCTTCTATCCCCATGGACCCTAGACAGCTCAGAGCCATATGCTCTACAACTAGAAGTTGATGGAACTTGATGAGTCTTGCAGTGGCACATTATTTGGGCGTTGTATCTGTTAGCAAAGAAAGTATTTCTGTTGCAGTGTTATTTTTCCTTAGGAGAGATGCTCCTAAAGCCTGTGAGTATATTATAGATGAAATCAAAGCATCAATTCCCATTTGGACTCAAAAGTATGGAAGACGAAATTTAGGAATGAACCACACAGCTCAAAGGTGAGACAAAATGCACCTAGAGGTTGCCCAAGTAGCGCTGCTAAACATTCGTTGAATAATCAATCAAAAAATACATATATTATAGGAGTTCATTTAGTTAGGGAGATCAAAAAAATCCTAGAAAATAGGATCTAACTCCTTAATACACACGCAATCAAAACTACTTAACAAATCCATTCTCCATTATTTCAAGTTCCCCCCTTAATGGAGAAAGGATTTATTTGCACACCTAAGATCTCCCTAAATAACTCAAATTTCATCTTCCCAAGGGGCTTTATGAAAATATCAACAATGTTTTCACAAGTATTACTATATTCAAGAAAAAACTCTTTAGTATGTGTCTTGTCTCTAATGATATGAAATTGAGTATCAACATGCTTTGTCCTTGCATGAAATATTGTATTATTTTCCAACTTGATCGAGCTCTCGCTGTCACATTTGATCATTGTATACTTCTTTTGTTATTCTCCAATATCTTAAATAACTCGCCTCAACCAAAAAGCTTCACAATTTGCTGCACACAAAGCTTTATACACTACTTCTATAGATGACAAAGATACAGTAGGTTGCTTCTTGTTGCTCCATGAAACAATCCTAGATCCAATATTGAATGCATAACCTATAGTATATAAACTATCATCTAAATTACCAGCCCAATTTGAATCTGAGTAACATGTCAGCTCAACATCAAATGAATCGGTATACTTAAGACCAAAATCGATTGTTCCTTTAAGATACCTGAGTACTCCTTTTGTTACTCTGCAATGGCTTTCCAGATGTCTTGCCATAAACTGACTTAACACACTCACAGAGTATGTTATATCAGGTCTAGTTGTAGTAAGTTAATTCAAGCTTCCCACTAGTTGCCTATATATTGTACCATCAACCTACTTTGAGACATCATCAAAATGCAGTTTCACATTCTACTGTATTGGAAAAAAAGTAGCTTTGCACTTATCCATATTAAACCTTTTAAGCACTTTTCTGTCATACTTTTCCTAAGTAACAAAAGTGATCTGAATAAATTATGTTAGTGTTGTTTTTCTAATTCCTCTTTTAGATTTTGTAAACAATATCTTATATGTGCTTAAGGGTTCAAGTTCTCTTGCAAGTTATTGAGTCTCATGAGTGTTTTACATGTTAATTTTATGAAAAATTTAACATAAAGAAAGGTTGAATAACAGAAAACAAAAGTATAACACATTACCATAAAACACATCAACACAGGAATTTGATGGATTTCACCCCTCCTGGGCTACATCTCCTCTATCCAGCTTCGATGGATTGGGCCTCTATATTATGCTCAAATTTGCAAAATGATGTGCTTACAATGCTTTTCTGCTCCTGAAAACTGCGTCAATGAGTTCATAATGCCCAAAAATAGTCATCTAGCCTCTTTCTGCTCTTGATTTGGTCGAAAACTCCAAAATTTATGACCATCTCCTGTTTTTCCACAATTTATTTCCTAAATTTAGCTAACTGGAGCTAAATCCGGTTAGTCGGCGCTAAAACTGGCAGTTCCACCAGATTTGGTGGACCACTAAACTAATTCGCATTAAACCAATTAAGCACAGCTAGCGCTAATTAAGCGCGGTTAGCCTTTAAACTCGCGCTTAGTTCTAATTTCAGCTTAGTGTTAATAATGATGGATTAAATTTAATTAAACTTTGGATTAGCACATAACCCTTGTGCTTAAGGTTTAGCTCCGCCAGTGATTGGCCACAGTTCCGAGATCGCAGTCATATGTTGCGGGCTCACCCCCACTTCCCCCGTCGGTTCAACTTTCAAACTTCAAATATAAGTGGAATGGTAATATAGTTAAGAACTAACATATGGTGTGGCACTAGCGTGTGTTGCTGGCAGGGCGGAGGTCCTATGTTCGACCTCTGCTGGCCCTTCTGGTCTTAAACAATAATTTTTCTATACTATAAAGGAGGCACGTGGTGGCCCCAGGCCCAGCCATGTGTCTTCCCCAAATTGGCCCACACTTATAACCAATAAAAAATATGCCAAATCACTAAAAATTTCGAACCAATTAAACTCTACCACTTGGCAGTCCCACACTAGCTAGAGAAAAATGACCAATTTTGACCCAATGTAGTCAGCATGTCACGTCAGTAGTATGGACTATTGACTGGGCTACCTATCTGCCTTTTTTACCCAAATTTTGCTTGTTTAGCAAAGCAAACATAAGTCATTTATGGGAGCATACGGAGTCCATTTCGCGTGAAACAAAATGCGCCAGATTCAGAATGATGAGAACTACGTAGTCGTTCGGTTTCGAGCCATTTAAGAACTTCGATTTTTTAGCATAAAATTGAGCACCTAGTCATTCCTCCTCGCTGGAAGCTTTTGGACCCCAAAAGATCATGTTCACTTGCTGAACAGGTGAGGGTATAGTTGCCTCACCTTCCCAATTTCAATCCATTTGTATTTTCAAGGATTTTTTCCCTTAAGCCCCACTCGAAGATAGTTGACACTTCCTCTTATCGATGTCCTTGACCTTCTGTCAAGTATGTCGTCTTGTTGAAGCTCAATAAAGAAATCTGGAGAAAAATATTCAATAGATGGCAGTTGAACATTCTATCCTTGATCTTCAATCAAAGGAGACTCATACAATCTCAAATTTTCAACATTTACAACTGAGTAAATTTTCATGTGTGAACGAAAATCAAGCTTAAAGGCATTGTTACCAATCTTTTCCAGAATTTTGAAAGGACAATAATGTATTGGTTTCAAATTTTTACCATCTCCTTGAAGCCTTTCCTTTCTTATGTGAAGCCAAACTTCATCACCAACTTGAAACTTATGATCCACACAGTGTTTGTCGTGCCTCGCTTTGTACTTGCCTTGAATTTTTTCTATTTGATCTTGCATTGTTTGATGGATCAACTGAATTTTCTCTATGAATTTATTTGCTTTATCTATGTCGTTATGCCCATCGATAGCTACATCTTTCACAAAAATTAAATCCAATGGCAATTTTAGAAAATATCCAAGACATGCCTCAAATGGCAATGTTTGAGTAGAGGAGTTTTTTGCACGGTTGTAAGCATGTTTAATGTAATGCAACTGTTCATCCCACAACTTAGGATGTTTACTGCAATATCCTCAAAGAAGATGAATGGTTGTTCTGTTGAGCACCTCGGTTTGACCATCTATTTTTGGATGAAAGGATGTACTATTCTTCAACTTAGTGTCCATCAAGTCCCACAAGCTTGACCAAAAATTCCCAACAAATCGAGAATCTCGATCACTTACAATAGATGTAGGCAACCTAAAATGAAACCAAACATTTTGAAAGAGAATATGAGTTATTTTTTCAGTTTTAACTTGCTTTTTACATGGCATCAATATACACATTTTGCTGAACCTATCCACAACTACATACAAATAATCATGACCTCTTTTTGACAAAGGAATACCTCCTACAAATTCCATATAAATACTCTCCCATGGATGTGAAGGAACCCGAAGTGGTGTGCACAGTCCTAAATTCCTATTACTATGCTTATTGACTGCACATAATGAACAACCTTTAATAAAACGTGACATACTTTTAAGCATACCAGGCCAATCACAATACCTCTGAAGATTTGACATTGTTTTGCTTACACCAAATGTCCAGCAATAACAAAAGTGTGTGCTTCGCTTATGACATTCACTCTCTCTCCCTATGGAATATAGAGCTTGCCCAAATGATATAACAAGTTATTATGTACATGGTAATCCAATTCCTCAACTTGGCAACCTTGACTCATTTTTTCATAAACATCTTGAAATTCATTATCAAATGCATATTGTTCAATGTAAATTCCATGTAAAACAGAAGTATTCTTGAGTAAAGTAGTTGCACTAATAATAGGCCTAGAAATCATATCATCAACCATGTTGTATATACCTTTTTTATACCTGATGAACAAGTGTAATTGCTGTAAGAAACGCATCCATCGAAAGCGCATTGATTGCTGCAATTTTGTTTGCGATTGCAAGTATTGCAATGGTTGGTGATTGGTGTGAATGATGGTTTCTTTTCCCATCAAATAGGGTTTCCACTTCTTCACACTTTGAACCAACGCATATAGCTCCTTGTCATATGTAGGATAATTTATCATTCCACCATTGAACATTTCTGAATGGAATGAAATAGGCTTACCATGTTGTAAGAGGACTACGCCCATGGCTGCAGCCTTAAGAACAACGATGTCATGGTTAATGTTTAAGGATTTAAGAGCCTCAAACTCTTGTTTGCTAATGTTTCTCTTAGGGTTCTTGGCTTTTCTGAGGATCAAAGAACAATATTGCCTAATGATGTATTTTGGAGCATCAGGTAAATCTCTAATCTCGTACTCTATATCACAAATAATGTCTTGAATAGGGATTTTTCTAGGAGCAAGAGAAAAATTGAGACCTTTTTCCAATAGACTGTAGACATTGCGATCAAAGGAAAAACTAGAGAGATTTATAACATTTCTATACGAGGGGGAGGAAAAGGATTTAGTGTTATTCTTATTGTTATTATTATTATTATTATTGAAGTTACTATTATTATTATTGTTAATATTATTATAATAATCATCGTTAATATTAATATTATTGTTACTATTATTATAGTTACTATTTATACTATTATTACTATTATTATTATTGTTATAGCTATCGTTATCATTACTATTACTAGCAATTGCACTGAGAGGTGCAAAGCAATGCCGGTAAGAGGAATAGGGACAATCGTAGTTAACTTTAGCATTAGTAGTATAAATACTATCAAGAATGTTTTGATGATATAACTACTCCTTTCTCTAGCTTAGACATATCTGATGGTATGTGTGTAAGGATATGGTAGCAGTTGTAAAAGGAAAGATAGGGACTGTGTATGATGAAAATGAAACGAGATCGATTTTCTTATTATTTACGAAATCTAGGGGCATCTTGTATCCGTGAAATAAGTATGTGTGAAACCTTTAAATAATATTTTGAACTTCTAATATAAAGCAGGTGGAATTGAAAAAATAAAAGTGTTTGACTAAAAAAAAATTCTACTACTCAAGTAAAGTGATAATTTTATTGTCAAATTTAAATCTTAATATTTGAATGATGAAGTGAATATGAATTTATATTGATTACTTTTTCACACACATAATATTTTTATTTTAGATTTGGTAGTCTAGGGGGTTTAGATTATTGTAGAAGACAATATGTCTTCCAGCAAATATGTCTAAGCTCGAGGAAAGAGGATTTGTTATTCATGCTCACCATATCGCAAAAAATTCATGATAGTATTTATACTACCAATATTAAGGAGAACTAAGATTGTCCCTATTCCTCTTACTCATGTGCACCTCTAGATGCAATTCCTAAAAAGCCATTTTTGTTTTTGGAAACTAAGTAGAAAGGTACACACAAGAAACCTCCTAAGCAAATGGTTTGCATAAGAATTATCCTTGAATGCTTCAAAATAGAAACTTCCTAATAACTTTTCCTAAAAATATTTAGTATCTTACCTTGCTATATGATAACAAGTTGAGGAAGGCTATACAACAGAAAACAATTTATTTAAGAAACTTTGCATAGACAAAAGCTTAAAAAAACACAGTAATTAAGAGAGTATTCTCCAGAATTCTAAAATCATAATACATATAACACTATGACATACCAACATAAACACAGAGCATGAAAGAAAAATGCAGAGTCCTCAAAATCAAATTTATTAATCATAAAGAATATAACATTATGGGAAACCAATACAAACATGGAGTACGGCGATAAAAAGAAGCCTTGAGTTCACTGACATACTTTAGGAATGAGATGGCCCAAGGAAAGAGAGATCCAACCAAGCCAAATGGAAAATATGCTCCTAACATGTCTCACAAAATGATTAACAATGCAAAATATGTTCTCAACCCATCTCAATAAATGATTAACAATGCACAATGCATAGATACACTAATAACAAATAGTGAATATATCCATTAATAACAAACATCTATGAAGGGAGGAACTTTCAACCATGTGTTCTATGCATCACAAATGGTCGTGATTATGATGTTCTATGCAACTCGAATGATAAGATTTTTCAAACAGGAGATGATTGTTTGTGAATTTTGGATCACCATAAAGGAGCTTCTTACAATTTCAAAATCATAAATTTAAATTGATTTTTCATAATTCCATACTTGTTAGACATATATATTCTTGCCATGGCTTGGGAGCTGATTGTTTGTGAATTTTGGATCATCGTAAAATATCTTCTTACCATTTCAAAATCATAAATTGAAATTAAATTATCTTCCAAGCTAAATTTTCAATCCCATGTACTAAAAGCTTTTAAAAATTTCAAAATCATAAATTGAAATTGAATTATCTTCAATGTTAACTTTGCAATCCCATGTACTAAATGCCCAAGATCTTGTTTTTTTTCAATTTTCATTAAGGAACAATTGGAAAAAGAGTGAGAAGTAATGCACGAAAAACAATGGCATGTAGAATAGGTATGGTGCCCTTAAGATTCTCCCCTTTTACAGAACATTTCAAACCGACATAATGAAATTTAGATTCAATTATATACATACATACATAAAATATAGATGGATTGAAATGACTCTCCTGATCTCCTACACTTTTCTAACAACCATACCTCTCTAGTGTTTATTAATCATTCACAATTTCTCCAAGTGTGCCTAAATTTTAGCAAAGGAAACTATGCAATCTAAAACGATTGGATCCTTCAGCAAATCAGGCTTGGAAATGGATGATGTATAAGATATTAAAGCTTCAACAATTAGAAAATATGGCATTAGACCTATGTTTTTCTTACATGAATTCCGAGTTGAATGCAACATTCTTAGCTAAATCACAAAACGGCATAACCTATCCAATGAGAAATAACGTAACATTCTAGAATGCCTTGAGACCAAACACTGTAGAAATTTTTTATACCAAAAATAATTATTATCAAACAACAAGAAGCCAATTGAAAATACTAAAGTCCAATTCCGAGTGATTATAATGAATACAAGCATCATGGTGATAGAAGAGATCCCACAAAAAATCATGTTGGTACGAAGTATATACCTCATGCTGAACTTTGTTGTAGAGGTTGATGAGCCTCATTTGGTCAAATGGCATATATTGAGACATGATAGCTATTATTTCAGAGTCCATGTACAATTGGAAGACAATAATTTTTCAATATATTTTTCCTTTTTGAATGGATACAGAAAATCTTGAGATATATAACTAATAAAAATGAGTTAATAAAGGGTAAAAGTGGGAAATTCTGAATCTCTAAAATATATTGAACATACCCTAAGTATGTACTTGTAGAACACATAACCAATAGGTGAAAAATCCGCTAAGCAGGCTATAACAAGGAGTGTCAAAACCGAGCCAAATATTGAAGAATCCATAGTTGCATATTTATCACACATACAAAAAACATAAGCATATTAAGGAAACACCAAAACTGTATCTAGAACCTGAAAAATATAGAACAAAGGGACTGACAATGAAATAGTATCATATTAATAATCTTAATCACTATTACAAAGTGAAACCAGAACACTTATCATGTAAAGTAAATCTCATATTTATTTGGAATAAGCATATTTTTTGTTTAATTAGATCAGATAAGTTAACCTATTGATTCACATCTGTAGTGCACTTGCAAAGAGGATAAACCCTGAAAAATATATGAGGTAGCATACTTTTTTTACAAGAAAATCAAAGGCCAAAAGTTCTCACCAATGCAAGTATCTTGTGCTGCAATGTACAAAAGACCCCCCTTGAATTTGTAATCATATCCACCCCATTTATTTTCGCAACTACAATCACTACACTTGAAAGCAATTCCCTCCTTGCATTCATCAATATCTAATAACAAGAAAGAGAAAAATCAGTAATATATACCTAAAATAGACCTAAACTTGCATATTCATGCTTACAATAGAGCAGAAATTGGATAATTTCCATCTGAACTTAAACTTGTTGGTATCCTTGTATAATTCATTTTGAAATGTAGTGGAGGAAACAACGACCTATTTCATATAAAAACGAATAAACATAAAGTCTTCTCTTAAATCCATGAACTACCTTAACCCATGAAATGCTTAGCTACAAGTCACATGAATACAATTTGGCTCTCTCTTAGTTTGGGTGCAAAGTTAATAGTTAGATCAATGCACCAACATATTTGTGGGTTCCTTGATTTCCAATTTCACTATTGCTCACACCATGGCATGAATAATTATGTCCCTCCCCATAGTAGCTTGTGAGTTTTTTTTTTTAATCACAAGCTTAACCTAGCATAGTTGAACCTATGAATATTGAATCAGTTTTAGCAGACAATTAATTTACACTTGAGTTAGCTTGCAACACTTGTTTTATAAAGAAAAAGATCTCCTACACCAAATTATTATTGAAATATCACATTACTGGAAATTTATATTTCTATTGTTTTTATTATTAAATTTTATAATAATATTTTATATTCCTCTCATTTTCATTAACTTTCATAATATGAAAATTAAACAATTTATTTTTTATGTGTAAAATTTAAATTTAAATTTTTAAAATAATTTAAATTTAAAATCCAAAAATGATATGAGAGATAAGAATATGTTATATTATAGACAATTATTAAAATTACCTGATCATAACATATTATTATACTTTAATAAAACTCACAACATTCATGGTTTTTAGAAGTAACCTATTATTTTAGCTATAATAATTTCAAATTTATAATCCTAAAGGCTTTAACTTTTGTATTCAAATTGCTTCAATTTTTAAATCTCGAATTAGCTTGGGTTTAAATCATAATGACATTTGGAGTGTAATTTATAATCGTTAAAATAATTGATCTAAACCATTAAAAATTTTGTGACTGCTTTAAAAAATGTGCTTTTATCTCAGAGCTGAACTATTAAAGAACAAAACAATAAACCTGTAGTGTAAATTTTTCCTGCCAAGAAATATTGTCGATATGTTTTTTAAGATGACCCTTGAGGAGATATTGCAGAGCAGTGGAGAGGAGAAAATATAGAGCTATTCATTTATTATATGTTTTATTTGGCTTTCTATTTGGATGGTCAGTACAACCTGAGGAGGAATGTAAATTGGTTTGCTATAAAATCCTTCCTTTAAGAAAAAGAAAAAAAAAAAAAAAAGACATGCGGTGCAATGCCACATTAGTTGTGGCTCTCACTACATTGTTTTTGGTTGGATTGCTTACTAAAACGAAGCTTCGTATTGTCACTCCAAATTGAAAATCCTCATGGTCTTTTACATAAAGGTGTATACTCATGAGATTATCATTTATTAACAATTCCATCCATTTTATACAACCAAATTAATGAACATGAATGTTAACCAAGAAAATGAAATTTTAACGTAACCCAACCCATCCTTACAAAGAAAATTCCAGTTGTAAAATGCCCCAAGTTAGCAAAAATATTACCAAGCACACAGAATAGGTTTCGCCATTTCTAGTTTCAGACCAGCAAAATCCATTCTCGATCCTGCAACGAGTTGGCCCATAAGTTGCCAAAGAAAAAATAAGTTGCTGAGATTTAATTTGGAATAAGCTACCTGCTAGGGACAGAAGGGCAGTAAAGACTTCGCGGGTTGGAGTGATTGTAAAATGCCCCAAGTTAACAGAAATATTACCAAGCTCGCATAATAGGTTTCGCCATTTCTAGTTTCAGAGCCAACAAAATCCATTCTCGATCCTGCAGTGAGCTGTCCCATACGCTGCCAAAAAAAAATAAGTTGTTGATATTTAATTTGGAATAAGCTACCTGCCAGGAACAAAAGGGAAGTAATGACTTCGCAGGTTGGAGTGATTGTAAAATGCCCCAAGTTAACAGAAATATTACCAAGCACCCATAATAGGTTTCGCCATTTCTAGTTTCAGAGCTAGCAAAATCCATTCACGATTCTGCAACGAGTTGGCCCATAAGCTGCAAACAACAAACAAGCTATTGAGATTTAATTTGGAATAAGCCACTCGCCAGGGACAGAAGGGAGGTAAAGACTTCGCGGGTTGGAGTGACTAGCCACCAGTTGCAGGTGCAACTTTGCCTCTGCATAATGGTTTCTGACACAAAAATTAATGGTGATTGACACATTTTTATTGTTAGGAGGACAAACACATGGCATAAATTCACTGGTTGGAAGGGCAATATTCTAACATTCTTATTGGCTAGGGTGAGCAATGCTTGCTCACCCCAAGCCAACAAAGAAAACGCCTCCGACGTAATTATTGTTAAAATAATTATTATTCTTATTAATATGATGAAGATTGTTAATATTATTATTAAAATTGTTAACATTATTTTTATCTTTAAAATATTTAAAAATATCATTAAGATTGACCAATGAGGAATCCACGCTAGAACAAGAAGGCAGAAAAGAAGAATAAAGAGGATCAAAGAGGCATGATTTCAAACCTGACTTAACGCCATCAATCGATTTGGGGTAAGAGATGGGCAAGAACGAATCATTGACTCGAATAACTAAAACTTCATCAGGGACCATATCGATTTCATAAGAGTAGTCAAAGGAGAGGTAAGATGAGACGAATCAACAAAACCGAGCTGCATGATTGACACTGGCTAATCATCCAAATTTCTATCCATGGTGGAGGAAATCAGCATCGAGGAAGAATCGCACACACAGTCTATAACGATTGAGGCAATCTAATTAGTGTTGGAGGATATCTGAGTTGCAGGAGGATTCTCAGCATTGAAATCAAATACTAAATCAAATACCAACAAAGAGGGGATGGTAGACACCAATGTAGAATGCGGAATGCCCATCGAAAGGGAACAATGAGACTCCAAATTCGTTAACACAGCTATAGCTGCAGAAGGGAGACAAGCTGGGGAGTGAGCTGCCTCGACCAAATCCATTGCATTGTTAACAGTCTGATCATGATGCTTAAGATTAGAAAACGAGACAGGTCGTTGATCTGGCTCGCCAAGAAGCCCGCTACCTTGAGAAGGCCTAGCTGATGTAACCGAATGATTTGAATGAGCAGATAAATCCAAATTTAGAATCAAAGATCGCGGAGCTTCGATATTTATGCCATTTACTTTGCTGCCATTTAATATGTTGTTAGAAGAACACCACATCCCCGATTCGAAAGAAAAATCCTTAGATAATCTAAGGAATTTGGAATAATGCTTATTTTTCCATAATTCTTCCCAACGAAGGGAATTTAAAGCAGAGCAGGCATCTATCACTACCCAAATGTCCACCTGAACCAAATTAGACAATTAGAAAATTCCAGATGTGAGGACAGAAGCCTTCGAGAAATGAGATCAAGGAATTTCCTTATCCTGGAAATCTCAGATCTAATAATACCAAGCCTATCTGAAAGAAAAACACGCTCATTACTTGAATTTCTGAGGGGATGTTTAATCTTGGCGAATAAAGGAATAGAAGAGGAGTCTCTACAACTCTTTAAAAAGGTTAGATCAGATTTCATTTTAGATACCTGCAAACGTGCCCTTTCAAAATGATGGACTTTAAGTGCCAAGGCCTTACCAAGCAAGGTTTCAATATTAGGAATTTGGCATCTGTGATCCATAGAAATTATAAAAAATCTTTTGGTAATAATCACATCACATTGAATTTTTTCGACACTTTTCAAACCAGCTAGTGTGGTTCATCATCAGGCCAAGATGAAAAAATCTGATCTAGGAACCAATTTAAATAGATGAGAGGATGCCCCAACTAGCCATTATGATTAACAGCTAGTTTGACTGGAATAATGAAAATAAGAAATTTCATACTTTTAATTATTATTATTACTATTATTTAATTAATTAATTAATTAATCTATTTATTTATTTATAGCTTTTTAATATTTATAATAATTTAAAAATAAATAAATTAATTAATAATTTTAAAATGTTGAATAATAATCTAATGGCTCCATTATTTATTTATTAATATTTATAATAATTAAAAATAAATTAATTAATTAATTAATTAGTAATTATAAATTGTTGAATCTTAATCCAATAGCTAGATATACTGATGTCGATTGGGCTAGTAGTGTGGTGGATCGCAAGAGCACATCTCGATGTTGCTTCACCTTGGGTTCTGCTTCAATATCTTGGATGGGAAAGAAGCTAAATTCGGTGGATTTGAGCACCACTGAGGCCGAATAAATTGCAGCGAGTATGGCCTATTATGAATTTATTTGGTTGTGAAAGCTCTTCAGTGAGTTGTTTGGGCATGTGCTAGATACCACCATTATCATTTGTGATAACCAGAGTAGGATTCGACTTTCTAATAATCTTGTGTTGCACGATCAATCCAAGCATATTGATATCAAGTACCACTTTATCCGGGATATGGTACAGGGAGGCGCTGTAAGGCTTGATCATACAGGAACTGATAAGCAAGTCGTGGAAATTCTCATGAAGCCGTTGGGGAAGGTCAAGTTCCTAACCTTCCATGAGAAGCTTGGAATCGTGGAAAGATCTTATTCTAAGGGTCCTGCTTGAGTTGGACTATGAGCTCTGGGAGCTCTAGGGGACTTGGGGATAACTTCTTGGAGCTATAAGCACATACGGGGCTAGGCTTGCCGAATCTTGTTGTGCTTCTACCCCCCCGTTATGATATTGAGTTGGTTCACCTCTCTTTGATCTGTGCCTCGCACACATCCTGCCCATGGAGTTTCAGACTCATGGGAAGTACCTCTCATTTGGCCAATGAGGTGGGAAATGTGGATAGAGACCAATATCAAGATTGATGGACGCATCGGAGATTGTCATACTCTCTATGTCTAGGATGGCACATGTCCAACACCTTGATCTGGGATCAAGCATGATGAGGTTTTAACCTCTAAACTAACTGCGGGTGATTAAACTAACTTTAGGTTAGTATGAGACTCTTTTTTTACCTCTAAGATGACTTCGGGTCAGCTGAGTGTGATTTCTTTGTGACTCACCTTTTGTTCTATCTGAGAAAGAGATGGTAAAGCAAGTTATGGTAGGATGATGCACGATGTTTCGTACAAGTACACGATGGTACTGATGGATGGCACTTATGGACAAGTGGAGTTCTCCCTAGTTGAGAGGGAGTGTTAATTTTGGGAATCTAGGTCCAAACTCCATGTTGCAATGCTCATATGACAATGGTCATATTTTTGTTGGATTTCTCTTTCGGAGAGGTGAAATATTAATCTAGAGATCATCTTGTTTGGATGAGAAGAACATATATTTTGAATTTATTTTCCACACATGTGCAAGGTCGGCCAGATTTTTAATGTAGGCTCACATGCCTAATAGATGTGTCACACACCCTCACTGATGGATATAAATTGGAGAGACTTGGAGGACATTTTCATCATCAACTCATCACACATATCTCATTGTGATCTGATCTATTCGTTAGCCTTTGGAGGCCTCTTCCCTTCACACGTGCAGAGCTAGAGGAGTTGTTTTCTACGAATCTATTTAGGGCTTGTTGCCGCAGCATTGACCAGCATTGACTGTGGTCAACACTTGGTCATTTGACCTCAAAACTCTGTTAAAATTCTGATTTTGAGAGGTCGTACTATTGGGCACTAAAATCGAGGAAAACATAGTTGTTTGATCGAAGCCCTAATTTGCAGCATTGAATTTCTATTGTTGTCATGTGTTTACTTTTTTGAGTTGACTTTTGGTTGACCAAGGTTGACTTGTGATGAGTTGTCTTTGTGGGTTGTGGGTATGGCACTTGGAGGATTGGCTGACCGAGAAAGGCTTTGTTGGCTGAAGCATCATGTCGACTGTCGTAACACACAATATCTCATATCTTTGCTGGACAAAAGGAATTGTAAATATGATCTATATTATTGGATTGTCTTCTGTTGAGCTATTATTGTGTTCTATTAGCATTTCACTTCCATCTTTATGTGATTTCTATTTTTTATTGGGCCTAAGAAATATTGAAGTAAAATAGCATCAAGCATAGAACACCATGGTTATCTAAATTCAACAGAAATCCAGTCTGAAGAGGAGTCAATAAGAGGCAATGCATCCCTGGAGGGGTGTACTAAGAAAAAAAAAAACAATTAGCATTGTTGTTATAGGCATACAAGGATTTGTTCTGAGAGTCTAAAGGGTTACCACCTAAGAGAGAATTTTAACACAAGATCCAGCTATTGTCGGACTCCCCAGTGCCAAATATTGGGTTGTACAGACAGTCTGTTATAGAAGCAAATGAGGTGAAGAAATAGTTGCAGTAGTTGTTGGAACAAGGTGTCATTCGACCGAGTAAATCACCATGTGGGTCACCCATCATCATTGTGCCAAAGAAGGATGAGACTTGGTGGATGATCATATATTACATGGCATTGAACAAAATCATGCTAAAAAATAGATACCCTTGCCCAGGATAGATGATATGTTGTATTAGTTGTAGCAAGAAAAGTACTTCATGAAGTTGGACGTGAAGTCTGGATATCATCACGTTCGATTCGAAGAAGATACTTGGAATATTGCCTTCAAAAATAGGCAAGGTTTGTATGAGTGGTTGGTCATGCCATTTGGCCTATGTAATGCACCAACTATGTTTATGAGATTAATGAATTATATACTACGCCCTTTTATAGATTCATTTGTTATTGTCTATTTGGATGATATACTAGTATATAGTGCTACATGGGAGGAGAATATTTCACATTTGACGCAAGTGTTGGAAACATTCAAGAAGCACCAGATGCTAGCAAATCTCAAGATGTGTGAGTTTTCACAACAGTATTTGGTGTATCTAGGGTATGTGATCAATGGGGGAGAGTTGAAGATAGATCCTTCCAAGATGGAAGCCATCATGAAATGGTCAGTGCCTACTAATGTTTATGAGGTCAGGAGTTTCATTGGGGCAACACAATACTTGAGGAAATTCATAGCCTCATTTTGAGCAGTGACAACACTGCTCCATGCCATAATAGCAAGTGGCAAGAGTTTCTAGTGAGGAAAAGGTCAGATAATGGCTTTTGAGGATTTAAACAAGAAGATAAGTCAAGCACCAGTTTTGGAATTACCAAACTTACAGTGGCATTTCAAAGTGTAGACAAATGTGAGTGAGTATGCTTCTTGATGTAGGGAGGAAGGCTTATATGCTACCATTATGAAGTATTTCATGGGGCATTCCTTAACTACCCTACCTACGATAAGGAGCTCTATGCCATGGTGCAAGTTGTGAAGAAGTGGAAGCACTATCTCATGGGAAAGGAGACAATAGTTCACACATATCACGAGCCGTTATAGTACTTGCAGGACCAGAGTAAGCTACAACAAACTAGGCATTACAAGTGGATGGGGTTTTTACAACAGTTTCATGGTGATCAAGTATAAGAAGGGAAACACAAATAAGTTGGTTGACAAGACTTCAAGGCCACACACATAAAATATTATAGATTTTGGGACTCTTATGCACATGGATCCACTCACCCATGATGCATACAAAGAAGCATATTCAGTGGATGAGGATTTCAAGGAGGTGTATCAGCAATTGCAAAGTCAGATTCATGTGCAAGATGGTGACAACACTGTTGACTGCCATCTCCAGGATGGGTTACTATAAAATTTGGATAAATATGTTTTCCTAAAGGTGAGTAATTGCAACTAATTAGAGAGGCTCACACCTCCAAGGTTGCATGGGACTTTGGTGTAGGGAAGATCGTGGCTAACCTGAAAAGGTATGTGTATTGGCCCAAGAGGCAAGATAAGGTCGCTACGTTCATAAGAGGATGCATTTTTTTTTGTACTAACAAGCCTAACAACAGGAAACAGGGTCTATATCATAGGCTTACCTGTACCTACTCTTCCTTAGGAAAGCATTTCCCTGTACTTTGTGGGAGTTTTTTACAAACAACCAGGAAGGGACATGACTACCTGTTCTTGGTAGTTGAAAATTTTAGCAAGATGTGTGTTCTGATGCCTTATAAAAATACCATCAGTGGCAAAGAAGTAGCAAATTTGTTCTTTGGATAGGTTTGGGTGCACTTTGGGATAACAAGGTGTAGAAATTTGAATAACTGATATATTATTCACCGAGATTCTCCTAATCACACACTATTTTATCTTCATGCACAATACATAATCTCTTCTACCATTGATCATTAATTGTGGAAATATAAACAATTTCATGCACACATTAAAACCACAAACAATCACACATATGAACACAGTATTTAATGGGAAAGCTTAAAGCTAAAAACCCCAACTATCTGTATATTATATGTCATGGAGATCATGTAAAAATCATAGTACAAAGCTCCTCAAAAGCTCTCAGCACCACCTCCAATTGCTACACACTATCAAGCTAGATCTAGCAAAACACATGCTCCAATCTTTTAACACTTGATAGCTAGCCTCTATTGCGTAATCAATGTTATGGGATGGCTTCATTAAATAGATAAACCACCTGGCTTGTACTACGCAATCCTCATGGGCTTCTCCACCTATCTTTTTGTTGCAAATAGCAACAGTATAGTCACAACTGATAGTTAACCAGCTCTTTCACCTATTTTTGCACTGGTCTCCACTGAAACTGTCCATGCACTGAAGTTAACTGATGCATTCTTTAGTTGATTAATGAGTTTATAATTAGTGAATTAATTAATAATTAATTCACACCACTCTCACTAATTGTATCAATTAGTTAAACTGAATACAAATAGCTCAACTATGTTTGGATTAGTTAAACTGAATACAACTCCACTAACTTCCTCAATCAACTCCACCAAACTCTGTCACATGAGTTCTAACTGAAGTATCCATGCAATAGCTCCACTTAACCCTCAGGAATAGCGTAATTCCTTCTATCAGCTCCTGTGCCACATCTGTGCACTTAACCGAAGTGCTCCAAGAGAATAAGATAATGTTTATAGTCCAAATATTATTAAGAGCTAATAATATTCGACATATCTATTTTTAGACTGGCAATCTAAAAATAGATTCTACCCAATATGTCTAAAAATAGAAGTCCATCTATTTTTCCAACTTGACCAACCATCCACAAATAGCATCCTGCAACTCATAGAATATGATCGACATGTCTAAAAATAGACATAGTCTAAAACTAGACTTTGCGCCAAAAATAGCCTGCGGGCCCACTTAATGAAGGCGACTCCTTTCCACTAAGCTCATCATCTTGTTGCAATCTCAACACTCCCTCTCAACAAGATAAGGATTATCTGAAACCCCTATCCTGCCCCTATGGTATTCGAATTTGCTCCTGGTGAGCGCCTTCGTAAAGATATCAGCATCCTGATCCTCCGTGGGAATGTATGAAAGTAACATGATCTTCTGCTGCACACAATATATGATATAATGATATTGATCCATGAATCCATGCTGCCTCAACTCATCCTCCTGTCTGTACCATGATCCATATCCCGATGTGCCTCTGAGATATCTCAATACATTCTTTCCTGCCTTCCAGTAGAGCTTGGTAGGCTTAACCATAGCTTGTGAAAGCTGGTTCACAGCATAGCATATGTCGGGTCGCAGCTCCGTCAGATACATAAGCGACCCCACCAACCTGATAAACAGTGGCATCCACTACCTCCGCCGAAGTAGCATCCTCCTTCCTCCATCCACCAGGAAGAGGAGTATCAACAGGCTTGTAGCCATGCATGTTGAACTTCTCCAGTATCTCCCGAGCATACTTGCCTTGAGAAACAAATAGTCCATCACTGCGCTACCAAATTTCCAATCCTAGAAAATAATGAAGGAGGCCCAAGTCCTTCATCTCAAACTCTTTTGCAAGATCATCCTTGCATGAGAGTATAAACAGCTCATCACTTGTCAAAATCAAATCATCTACATAAAGTACAATGATCAGCAACTTACCCTCCACCACAATTTGGTATAGGTTAGGATCTGCCTCACTCTTGGAGAATCCAAGTCCAGTGAAATAACTATCTATTCGTGTGTACCAAGCACGACGTGCTTGTTTCAACCCATACAGCGCTCTCTTGAGCCTGCACACACGCGACTCGCTGCTGAAGATCTCAAAACCTTCGGGCTGCTCTATGTACACCTCCTCCTCAATGACTCCGTTGAGGAACGCAGTCTTCACATCCATCTGATGAATGTGCCACCCCATCTGCGCTGAGAGAGAAATAATCGTTCATATGGAAGACCAGACAAGGCAAAGGTCTCCACAATCGATCCCCTCAACTGTGAAAAGCCCTCGAGCAAAAAATCTGCTCTCAGGGCCGGTACACTCCTGCCGGTCACTGCCGCCTGCAGATCCATCTCGAACCCACCACCGATTTTCCGGCCTTGGGACAATCTCCCACCGTTTCCCCGACAATCAAATCATACTCTTCCACCCGCAGCATCTACCCATGTGGGGTCCTCCTACGTACCTCTAAAGAAGATGGCAAGATCACACACACTCCTGCTCTCAAAGAGCTATGTATCCAAAGAGGAGATTCTCACCAGTGACCTGCTTCGTCCGCGCCGTGATGTAGGTGCTCCTACAACCCTCTCTGCATCTTGAGCCAGTCGCTCATCTTTTGTAATGCGCTTCTGCCCTCTGATGGTTGGCGCTGCATGAGTGGTCTCTTCCACTCCATGAACCTCCTCTTGTGGTTGATCCACATCCTGAGACTCATCCTTAGGAACTAATAGCTCCTCATCTACATGCAAGTGTGGCTCCCTCTTAGGCGAACACTTCATGGCTTTCTCCTCATGAAATTTGATATCCCGTCGCACAACAAGCCTTGCGACTCGTCTCGGGAAATTACACACGAGTAGTTGTGGGTGTATCAATGTATCCCCCCATAAATATCCCAACCTTCCAGTCAGCCCAAATTTTCCTTCCTAGTGACCTTCGTCAGCATAACGTGTATACCTATGAACCAAAAATCCTCAAATGGGAAATATCAGGCCTCTTACTAGAAAACGCCTCCTCGGGTGTACTCATGCCAAGTATCCTATGAGGACAACAGTTCTACACATATACTGCAATATTGCATGCCTCCTCCCACAGGTGTATGGGTAGGCCCTAATCATGCAACATCACCCATGCAGAACCACGATCGTTATGTTCTTTCACTCAGAAACCCCGTTCTACAGTGGGTTATGAGGTGCTATGAGCTCTCTTCAAATTCTGATCTAGGTGGATATCGGTGGCCACCCACCTATTCCATTTGGACCCCCACCATCGGTTCTTCAATTTTTCACTTTTAGCACAAACTCGTTTTTAGCATTTTTTCGGTCCGAACTTCCGAGCTATTTTGAGGCCCTAAACGACGTTTTTTGGGAAAAACGGAGCAACATGGGTCCATGCAGACCGATGTTTCTAATAACTACCGCCAGAGTTCGACAGATCTTTCTAACGAGATAGTACGCGTCAAACGAAGATCGTATGCCAAAGTTACATCCTCGGAAGTTGAAACACCAATTTACCTAAAAGGGGCCCATGTTTCTACGCTTCATCTCCCTAAGGCTAGGTTTTTGGATGCTAGGTTTTATATTTTTCTCAACAATAAATAGGCCTTCGAGCCTCATTGTAATACGCTCGCAGGCATCAGCTGCCACATTCTCTCGCAGATAAGTTACCATCACCCTAGCTAGTTTCTTTCCATCCGTCTCAGCTGATACCATTATTTGATATTAATGAAATGAAGTATTATTTCCACCGCATCTCCGTGTTTATGCCTATTTCGTATTTACTGTGGTTCCCCGCATAACCGGATCATATGATCGTTGCGGAAAGGGTCGGTAATAGTGGGTTTTGTTGGTTCGCACAACCACACTTGAACCCGGGTCTAGGCCCCACCAAGCCAACAAATGGTTCCGTTGTCGGGGACAAGATCTCACCGAGGGATAGTTGGATGTGGAATCCATCTAAGTACGAGATTGAAGATTGGCAAATCTAAAAGAATGCTAGTTTTCTATGCAATAAAATAGAAGTCTCTCGCATCTCTACCGAATATCAAGTTACATAAGTATATTTATACCGGGACAAGACAAGATTTTTTTTGCATCATTTTCTACAAACTCGTATGAGTGGATACCACACCAACCGTGTAGACGAGTCGTTTCATTTAATAAGTCAACCGTGTGGACCCCGCATTTGATTGAGAAGCTGAAAAATATTGATAACAATATCACGAGGGTTGTTAATTATTGGATTGATAATATCCTGAGGGTTGATCATCGAGTTCGCAATCTAGACTTCGTGTCTAATACTAAATTAGAGCGCAAGTTATTCAAAGGCCCTAGGAGGTAAGTAATTCTAATTCATTGAAGTTTTTGATTAGAATGCTATTGTGTGAAAAGGGTATATTACGCATGTGCTCGATTGATGTTCGAAGAAAGAGAACATGACGCTACATGGAGCAGAAAATATAAAGAACAAATTGGGGTACTTATGTTGAAATTAACATAATCCATCGTTTTGGGTCTCAAGAGAGAGAAAGAAACCCCGCTACCCCAAGAGGTATGTCGAGATCCGAAAGTCGCCAGTGACCGCGGAGATTCCCCAAACTTCCACCCCATCATCACCCCATCCCCCATTATGTTCCTCCACCTCCATCTCCACCTCCCCCATTCACCATGGCCTAACCCCAAAGATGCCTCTTTCATGACCGCATGATCCAGAAAATTCTGTAGTTTGTTGTAGAAGTGATATGGTGCTCGTATAATATTACAACATGAAAATACACAGATACGAGTTGTCAGCTTGGTTACCGTTATCATAAGATTGAATACTGGTCTCCGGGTACATGAAATACGTTACGATGAATGCAAATGCTACATTGGTTGATACGTAAGACCATGTTGAACGCTGAATTGAAGAAACCAAAGTCACAAGACCAAAGTGGTATCATAGAAAACAAAGAGATTAAGCACTGCTATTGAGACCGTGTAAAGATAGATCAGATATTTAAGATGTTGTCGAGCAAATTAGCTTCAAGATCCCGGATGAACAACATAGAGAATGGTTCATTTGCGCTGTTACCTCATCTCGTATTACCATTTTTCAGAACAAAAGATTGCAACTCTCAAGCTTAAGCTACTGAGATTGCAATGAAGCTTGAAGATTCACCAATAGATGATATACATAGGAGTGCAACATTCAGACTCGCTTGGTGAGGTCGTTACGGAGATCCAAGATCTAAAGAAGGGAAAGGAGGTTAGGTTTGATATAAGGTCGGAAGTTTTGTGTATCAAGTATGTGCGCAGGGTCACTATAAAGAGTAGTGCCTTGTTTATAGAGACTATTTGGGCATTGGGATGTCGAGTCCGTTAAATATTGATCGAGTGTCGGCCAAGGTAGGGCCCCATGTATGGTAGCATAGGTGAAGTTGCAGGCCGACATTCCATGGACTATTGTCACCCACCGCAAAATTTTGTCGATCACCGAAGCAATTATTCCGCAACTTTTGCGCTTGGTGGGACACAATGAACAACATTATAAGAGTTACGATCTAATGATGCAATAATCTTGGTGCGTACAAAATGTGCAAGTAGAAGGTCACGAAGCTTCTCGGTTCACCAATCCGCGAGGAGGTTTCCTAGGCCGAGGTGGTGTGGCCGAGGAGGAGGCGCTAGTCATGGACGAGGGCGCATCATATGTTACAACCGCGGACAACCCGGGATATTCTTCTAGGGATTGTCATAATCCTATCACAGCCTTTCCGTAAGTATTGTCAAGAATTTGGTCATGAAACTCGAATATTGTACCATATTCTTAGCTAAAATGCAGCAGGAGAAGTGCAACCAAAATCCAACTCATAATATAAAAATGATGAGGGGAATAACCAAGTGCTGTGAAGATCTAAGCGTTAACATAGTAACACGTAGCCGTGTGAATACCGTGTAGTGGAAACCACGTGAATAAAAGAGGACTATGACAGAGACATGGTAAGGAAAGATGAAGGAAGAATGTTGTCAATGTGTAGCGTGAGAAAGAGACACATTCATGAAAGCAAAGAAGACATTTATGACTCAGTTTGGGCATCAACCCAAGGCAGTAGACAACTATTTCCATTGAAGAATAAGTCCCAGGAGGATACTAAAGTAAAGGACGCCGGTTAGTCTATCTCGCATCCTTCTTATAGAGATGCGTATGAAATTACTAAGGGACCAAGGTTGTAGAAGGGTTACAAGAGCTGATAGATAACCGTGCCGGGCAAGGAAAAGTCGTTAACTAGAATTGCGCACAATAAATAAAGTGTATAAGAACAAGAAAAGAACCACTTGGGAGATGTGGTTGACTATGCAAATCAAAGAGTAGGAGATGGATCAAGTCATTCTATTCGGGATCATAAGCGAACGTTCGCCAAAAATAGACATGGGAACGAATGGAAGCCTAAGCCGCAATGGTCACCAATTTAGTTAAGGATGGAAAATACAGTGGACATCATTTCTATGGGGCATTTGGCAGGGATTAGCGTAGATATTGATGGAGCGAGAGTGTTGGTCGACTTCGAAGTTATTGAGATCGTTGATTATAACAATCCTTATCCCATTGCTAGGATTTGATTGGATCATGACATGGATCTTATAATCACTGTGAAGAAGAGGCAAATGATATTTGAAAATAATGGCATTCTAGTTGTTGTGTCATTATATCATTTCTCAAGGTATGATATAACATAGCCCTGTTCAACATGAGTATGGGGATGTTATGATTGACCAAATTTATGCTTATCAGGCAGATGAAGACGGGATTAATCCCACCACAAGATGGCGAATATGTTGGGAGCATTATAGTTCATGTGTTTTAGATCTCGATGAAGAGTTGGAGCATTGGCATAATCACTTACATGAAGTCACTACTAAGCATTATATCAGTAGGGTCGCCAAATATATGCGTTGTGTCTTGGCCGAAGTACGTGATTTTCCTTTTTATGATGGAACGGGGAACGTTGTCTTGTTTCTTGAAGAACTAGAGAAAATGTTCCCGAGGACCGTAGATATGAAGCTTTGGACTTCACATTAAGGTCTACTCCTGCCCCGCTCGGTGGGGCACGCATAGAGAATGTTTAGGAGGATGGGAAGGAATTTAAAAATTGATAAGGCCGGGATTTGGTCATATTGATATAAAGATGACGAAGATGTATGATAGTCGAAAGACTCCGCGAGTAATTATCTTGCTAGACAACAACTTGGGAACCGAACCTCAACCGCAGTGAGTGCATATGTTCTTTCATTCCTTGGATAAGGAGGACTCGTCAACAAAGGGGGTATCTTGGAAACATAGTTGCACCGTTGTGGTACTACGTATTGGGACGAGATGATAGAAGGATTATTGTTAAATTATACTTTCGTTGATGGCTATGAGTGCATTAATCTAGGCTCTTCAATAAGTCAATGCGGGAGTGTTTCAGATGGCCAAGGGAGAGCCAAGACGTCGTGGGTACAACCCGATTGGGATGTGCACAGTTTGGAGCAAGCTCGGGGAATGTTGCAATTTTATCTGGAGAGGAAGGAAGAGAGGATTCGCGCAATGTTAATATTCCCGAGCCAAAAGGAAAACGCGAGGTTGCAAGGCCCAAGATAGCAATGTAGGACGTGTGAGCACAACCCGTCGCACTCAACAATTCAACATAGGATCGTAGGCAGAACCCAAATTTGCTAATATTGGGGACTATTGGGATGATGACATAGTAAGAAAAGGTCACCAACTACCGCATGAATTCCAGGACCTATTCCCAATGAATTTCTCCTAATTAAAATCATTGTGGGTGATTTAGAAAGCAGTACATCATTTTGAAGCTTGATGCGGTTTGTCAAGAAGCTGGCCCATATCAAGTAAAATCCCAAAGTACACAAAGGAGAAAGTGAGGGAAGAACTTGATTGACGATGGCACCATTGGAATCAACTGAGGAGTCTAAGTGGACGAGCCCTATGGTGGTCTAAGAAAAGAAGACTAAGGTGAGATAAGGATTTAGTTGACCTCCGCAAGCCGAACGATGCAATTTTCTCTATGATCTGTCGTACACCATTCACAATCGAAGTATTGGAGAATGTTGGTGGCAAGAAGCTTACTCATTTATCGATGGGATTCTGTGGTATCATCGTATCCGGATTGCGTTGGAAGATGACAAGAAGACCACCTTTGCTACCGAGTGGGGGACCTTTTTAGTACATTGTCATGCCATTTGGTTTAAAGAACGCGCCAAATATATTTTCTAGAGTTGTTGTTGGTGTACTTTCTTTCAAAGAATATATCCAAAACTTCTTGGAAGTATTTACCATCGTGATGTTTTTAACTTCGTTAAAGAAGCATGTCTCTAGTCTACGTTTACGCGTTAGATACCCTAAAAAGTATAAGATCTTTTAAACCTCGAAGAAGCAGATTTTATGTACCATATGGTATTTGCTAGGACATATTGTGTGTAAACATGGATTGATGGCAGAATTTCGCAAAGATTGTTGTGATTATCAATTTAGAATGCCCAACAAGTGTAAAGTAGCTATTAAGACACTGACATACAGTTGTTATTACAAATATAAAACACATGCGCACGCGTAGATCACTCATGCAATGGGAAATTATTAAAAGAAAGAGTGTCAAGTTCGCCGGGATGATGATTGTCAAGAGCCCTAATATACTAAAACAGGCACAGGATCACAGCCATTCTCAGCTTTCAAGATTGGAAGAAGAATTCTTCATTTACACGTCGTACGCATCCCGCAGGATTTGCATTCAGTAGCGAGGTCTCCAAAGTAGAGATATTGATCACCCCCAGAGTTTTTTCCAAAGCAGGAATTTTTCTACATAGAGGAACCACTCCACCACACAGAAAGTACGAACAAGGAAATAGTATATGCGCTCGCAAAAATTCAAACATTATCTATTAAAAGTATCAAAATGTTCATATCATTCTACTTGAAGTGACCAACAACAAGCCTGTTGTGGGTTTTACCATGGTTATTGTTGTTCCAAGAGGCAAGTCTTGAAGGGCTCATCAAGCTGACGCGACACAACCATTATCCTATTTATAATCAAGATAGGAGTAGAACCAAAAATCTTGAGGAAGGATTACCTGGAGGCAACAATTGTTCGCTATCAAGGTTGCGATGAGAATTTCAGGACATCATTCAATTAGTTCAATGACCCACACTGAAAGCACATCACTACAATGGTGAGGTAAAGGAGTTATTTATATGAAAATTTTAATTTGACTGGAAGACATCTATATAAAAAGGCCGGAGAGATTCCCACATATGCCCTCGACTTCATGAATGACAAATATACCATTAATGGACATGGTGGAGTGTTAGAGGTCACTACGCAGCAGAAAATTCTACCTGCAGAAGATTCTCGTTGCCGTTGGATTGTGTTGGCCTACAAATACACAAAGATTTGAAGGATTATTGTAGCACTCGCGATGTTTTTCAAAGGACCGAAATATCTATTGTTAAGATATGAAAATGGCACGCACCCCCAAGTTATGTTGCAAGATTTTTAGATAAATGAAGCATTGAATCTAGACCATTTATCCGGGCTTGAAAAATGGGTGCACAATACATGATGAATAAAATTTGGGTCACTCAATGCTGTAATGAGAAGTAACCAATGTAAATTGTACCGCAAAAATAATGAAAAGTCTATCTTCGAGCATATTATGTCAGCGCCATGTTCGAAATCCCATGAGTGCGTGACCGGGAAATTACTTTTTGAATAGAAACTATTGGAAGCCTTTACCAAGAGTTCCAAGGCCACGAAAGAACACGCCATATCATCCCTGTGCTAATGGGCACGTTGAATCTTCAAAAAATACTAAATAATGCGCTGAATATAAAAATAAGAATAGAAATGATCGGGGATATGGCTACCTTACCGTTTTATGGGTTCATATAAACACCTATAAGAAGGTAACAAGTAGACCCCTTTTCGATTATGTATGCCCAGAAGCAAAGGATGTGTCGATGGATATATTGTACCTAGTCTTCACATTAGTAGCGAGGAATATCGTGAATAACGACATTCTCAGATGCAAATATTATGCAAATGCTTGAGATGAAAGAGGATAGGTTCATCGTCATTCAGCTAGCAGGTTCAAAAGGGAGAGGGAGAAGGCTTGTACATCGAGAGATGGCGCTACAAAGGCGTTCAAAGATGGTGACCTAGTTCTTTTTTATGACATCAAGTTTGGAGAAGTTCCCAGGAAAGCCGCAAAATGCACCGGTTGGGTCTCATATTTTGTGATGGACAGAAGAGGGCACAGCTTTAGCTCGCGAACCGAATGGAGAATTGTTCTCAGTCGTATTAATGGCAACAAATTGAAGTCGTACAAAGACGAATCGTCCTCAAAAGTTTGCAATGACTATAAATGAGTTGATGGTACGTACGCAGCGTGTGGCAAGCGAGCAGTTTGTGGAGAGCGTGGGTCGAAGTGAGCAAGGTCCCATAATTTGAATGAAAGTGCAGACCTGCGGTTCTGGCACCATTGAAATATGCCTTAAGCGACATCAAAGTGAAGATCGTATACGCATCACCTTGTGACTCGAGATGAGTCAGTACCCAGTGTTAGGGCCTCGTTAGACATGGGATCCCCTCGAATATAGCAAGAGATGTTGACTCCCGTATCGAGGAGCAGAGTACACATCGCAGTCCATTTTGAGTCTTAGGGCTTTTTAGGTGGACTGTGCTCATTATTATGTAATGTAATGGGAATATTTAAGAATATTGAGAATCATGCCCATGGTTTTGGACCATGGAATTGTAAATGAAAAATCTATAAGGAGTCTAGATAAAAGTCATAGGAAGTCAAGTAGAAATTGATGAAATGCATTTGGATGTAAGATTGTTTTGAGTTAGAGCTTGTGTTTTGGGTTAGGAGGAAATGCATGAGTGACTTTGGAGACCTTAGGAAGTCTCATCACAAGGGCAGCACTTCGCAACCGAGGGCAAGTGTGGTGAATTGAAATGTATGAGAAAGATATGAGCAATTAATGAAAGACTTTTGAAGATAGATCTAAGTTTTTGTTGATGTGTTTTGCTTTACTTTTATTTATGCTTATCTCTGTATAAGTAAGGGTTTTGATTTGCAATTTCATAACAAAGTCCGGCTTATGATTATTTGTGTTATTTTATGCATGATTAAGCAAGATCGCATAGTCCGCAGTAATTTCTCCAACATATGTGTTGAACATTGCTTGTATAATTAGTAGACTCACTCGCGAAGCTCGTCAAGGAAGAAAACGATGAAGCCACAACATATCCTCCGGATGTAGAAACCCTGCTCTAGCATCCCCCCTCGTATTTCCTCAGTGAGACTTCGATCCGCACAATCAAATCGTTGCCGAAAGGGCCGATAATAAAGGTTTTGTTGGTTCGCACAACCACACTTGAACCTAGGTTCAGGCCCCGTCAAGCCAACACACTTTGACATGGCATGAAGCTAGATTGGTTCAAAGTACACGTGCTGATGTGGAGATTGATATATGGTTGTGTTGGAGGTGGACTGTGAGATGGCCATCCTCATGGTACATGTGGTATGGAATTTGAGAATCCAAAAATCTAAAAGATTGGGGTACAAGACTTTTACAGGGTATTTATGGAAATTTAGACCTAGGATAAATACAAGACAAGGTTGATGATGTCTAGTTGAGGATGGGCTCCTATGGCAGTGACATGTGGGTGTACACACCAAATGTTAGATGATGTAGCATTGTACAATGGTGACACATGGGAAAAATGACTACCACATGTCAATGGTATGGATGTTGTCGTGGTGCTAACATAGATTAATATTTTGGAAAGCCATAACTTTCTATACAACTTGTATTTGGATGAAATTATATAATTGGAAAGCTCAAAGAGTATAAGATAATGATCTCATGGTGACCCAAGATGATTGAAGTAAGAGGAATTTTGACATCCCCATCTCCATAAAGTTGCCTTTGAAGTTAACCGTAGACTCAATACCGTTAGAAAGGCCTTGAGGGGATCAAGTGTATTACAACACCCCCATAACATCACCGTGATTATTATTTGTACTTACCAACATGTTAGTGATGTACTCTGTGTTACCTTATTGTTTAATAAAATCCCTACCTTGGCCAACCTATGTGTTAATAGAAAATGACATAAACTCTTTCCCATTTGACTTGAAATCATTTTTCAATGCCATTCATCCATGAATTGAAAAATCTACAAAATAATTAGGTTTTTAATAACTTTTTTAGACACTCAATGGCTTGATAACTTACATGGGATTCATTCACCTAATTTCCCCTTCTACCATAGTTAATATCATTTAATCACGATGCCTCAAATATATGACAACTCTAATATTGACAAATTTATTAATCCTCACCAATTTTGTTTTCTATTTTAACTATTCATGAATAAGAATACACAAACAAACATAGTAATTGGAAAATGAATGAAAAAATGGAGAAATGTAAGAACCATAATTTTTACTACTCCAAAATGATCAAATATTGATACTTATATATATGGATTATAGTCGTATGTGAATGGAAGGTGTCAACTCCTTTCCAAAGTCTATTTGCCTGTGTACACACATGCAATTCTTAAGTGGACATGCATTTCTATTGGTATCTCCCTTCTTTGCCCCGCATTTGTTCTCGTTGAAAGATATCACCTCCTTTGCCATCTTGTCATCGACATGTCTCTGTTTCTTATATTATTTGCAGGTATTAAGGTTCACCTTCACACAAGAAGTATTTCAAAATCAAGAAATCAAAGAATAATAGTTCAAATAACTCACGTAACTTTAGTGTTCACAATAAGATCTTAGCCTTATGCCCTCATTAGAAATTTCACATGACCACATTATATATTTATTTATATCATATAAACCATGAGATACTTTTGCTACACACTCAAAAAATCTCATCACATGCCTTTGACATGTAAATAAAGACAGTATACAAGTGCAAGTGAATCCATGTAGAAGTGTTTTAGAAAAAAAAGGGCAATTCAACAAGAAGTTAGTTAAATTTAAGAGATTTCTTATAATTTAAATAATTGTGATCCTCAATTGGTTGAATTATGTAGGAAAATATAGAAGAAAACACAATATATAATTTATAATGACTTCAAAAATTAAAAAAATGATATTAAAAAATAAAAAGAATACAACAACACATCCATAAAGATCACATATTTGAATAAACTAATTTTAATGGTTTGAAGACCAAGAAGAAAATTAATTCAAGTCAATGTAGGTAGCTTATTATATTCGAATGATTCTGAATAAATTTAACCAATTTACTATAAAATAACAAATACAATAAAATAAAATAATATATCATCCAATCTACTATAAAATAAATAAATACAATCAATAAAATATTATATCATTTATAACATTATTATTATATAAAAATAAATAACTACAATAAAATAAAATATATCATCCAATCTAGCGTGCGTAAAAATGGTCCACCGAGGGGGAAGAGAGTCGTAGAAAGACGAGGGCGATGACCGAACTATTTGCCTTGGCCGCCGCCTACGATAGCGCATTCTCTCGGCGCAAATCAGGCATGCTCACACCGGAGAGATTGGACTCGATTATGAGGTGCAAAGCGAAGAAGATGTGCGCACCGGGGGTGGAGAAATCCGGCCAAGGGCTCGCAGGAAAAGTGCAAAGCTACAGCGTACTCTCGCGAGAAATGGATGCCGCACACCGCCCGATACAACAAAGAATATGGCAACGTCTCCCCGTAGTCGATGGGAGAGCCCCGGGCCCGTGACCGCAAGGGGGTAGCGGTACCCGAGAGGCATCGGGAGCTTGACAAAAAGGTCCTCCTGTGAGGAAGTCATTTTGAAGAGCCAAGGGAGGGCGTGAGCCTCCAGACAAGAGCCGCATTAAATTGGAGTGAAGGGTGACTTCGTCGATCGATTAAATGCGAGTTGTGCGAGATTGCGGCGGCCATGTGGCTATGCCACTCGCCGCCCATAAATCCACCAACTTACCCGCATCGTTAAACACCATATCCGGATACTAGTAATTCATATCATTTTCACATATATATACTATTTAATTATTACATTTTTCATATAGATTTATTATCAAAATTATTTTCACATATATACATATTTAATTTTTTTTTTTTCATATATATATTTAATTATAAAATTTATTTACATATATTAATTATTAATTTTTTTAATATAATGATGATGATGATGGTTAACGTCCACCCAGACCAAACTAATACAAAGAAACGGATTATTTAGTTTGTTTTAAAATTGTACCCTATGCTCAAAGAGGATGGAGAAGTAAAAGGAAATTTTACCATAATTTTGACATGTTAAAAGGTTAGGGAAGGTCTAGATGGTGCAACAAAGATTATGGCACCCAGATCTAATGTGGGTGTCTAGAGGGCAATCTAAGAGGAAATGATTTTCATCCTCAATGTCATATTCTCAAAGAGATGGCGCATCCTTTCCACCCATGGTGTTCAGCAACCTGCTTTCAACTACGTGTTTCATTATGGAGCTCATAAGAGTTCATTATTATCTAAGCATATTAATTTTTTTTTCTTTGAGCTAGTTAAAAATACGTAAATACTTTTTGATTTTCTAAAATAAAGTTGATGATCTTCTTATAATATCTTAATTTTTTTTTAGCCTCTAAATATTTCTCAATTAACACATATATTTAATTATCAACATATTTAATTATTATTATTTTTTTCATATATATTTAATTATCAAATTTATTTAAATTCTTAATAGTCAATTCTCTTTTATTATCTTCCATTATAAATATATTATTATTTATCTTTTATATATTTTACTATAACCATATTATATTATCTTTTTTAAATGTTCTTTTTAATAATTATCAAATTTATTTAAATTCTTAATAGTCAACTTTCTTTTTAATATATATTTCACTATAAATATATTATATTATTTCTCTTTATACTGGAAAAAACTGAACACCAAGAAGTTTCTGTATAAATATATTACATTATATTATATAAATAAATAATAAAAGTGAGAAAAAAATGGAGAAAACTCATACCAGGAAGTGAAAAGAAATGGAATACATTTCCAAATTTATGATGGTATGCACGGATGAATGAGATGTATTATAATAGCAAGTAATGCTAGCAAATTACATTGAAAATAAATTGATATCTTTCTTTAATGGAAAAATTATAACATATAAATCTTCTTTTAAATTTGCAATAATTTAAAATTACATGATTTATGTTTTGATTAGGTTAAAACATCTCTAAATTAGTGTGAAAATTGATGAGGAAATCGTAGAGGCAGGGATACGAGTGGGGCCTCCCGGAAACGGGCAGCTCCACCATCATTGCTTTGCCGTCCCAACTGGGTGCCTGTACTCTATTATTAATACCAACATTGTTATAATAACTTTAAGTCCCCGAACCGATTTGCGGGGGCTTTGGTCGTTTTGTGTGTGCCGGGTCCGTCTGTCAGTGGCAGTGGAGTGACCTGGGCAGAAAAGGGGATCCAAGTATTTAATCAGGAAACTTTCCTGTAAATGTGTTCTGGGACTAGTTTATTCATCGGCTACTCTCGTACAGAAGAATTGAATGGAATTGGGATATACGGGGGACAACAGCGAAATGTCTATCATTAAATTTGCTGTGATGAAGCTCATGAAGAAAGATATGCCAAATACCGATTTTTTCTACGAAATTCGGCTCAGATTGCGACACATTCCCAAAAACTCACGTTTCAAACCCAAGGTGCACTCTTCGAATCCTAGCACATTTTTCGTATCTATTTATTATAATGTTGGAGGGCAGATAGAGGGAATTCGAAATCTGCTAGCTATTGGTTGTATTAGAAGCTAAAATCACACAAGCTTAGCTTGACATATTTCTAGTAGTGCAAATGGGTTTGATGAGCGGAAAATTGATTTGAATCTTTGTATCGACGAGAATTGATTTGAATCTTTGTAAGATAACGAGAATTGATTTGAATTTGTTTATGGTGATGTGGTGTGGTGTGTGCATATTTTTTACGATCAGAGGCTACAAAATAAATCTCTGAATCAACTCTGCCAAATCCATGTCTCCATCGTGTTAATAGCCACGTAGTATGGTAGTATAATTACTCTGGTTGATGCATATCTAGTGTTTCCAGTACAATGCGTATGCTTCAATAGCAAAACAGATCTCAAGTGCTGACGGAAGACTTTTTTGGGTATATAAGAAGTTTGATTTTGGTGCACAGCTAGATACAATTATTTGACAAAATATATCCAAACATAACAGCGGTTAAACTATTTGCAATGACATTAAATCTTTCTGAAATTTGAAGCTTTCTAGTTTTGCCGCTCAGAGGCATATCCTACAGCTAAGATAGGGGGGAATCGGGATCCATCAGCACTTTGTGTTCATGCGATTGTAAAATGCTCGGGCACCTGAAGTTGTTAGTTTTATTGAAGTTAAATGTCATGTAATCCCCCTCTCTTTTCTAGATTAACTGTGGAAAGTACGAACTGCTAGCCACAATAGGAACTGGTAACCTCTTTACTGGATTTGAACCTGTGACATATGGCCTCCCCATTGGCAACATACCTTGGGTGTATGGTTCAATTGATTGAGCCAACCCTTGGGGATAATAATATAAATTATACATGAATATCAGTTAATTGAGCTAATCCATCTTAATCTAAAAACTTGATACCTCTGGCACATAATATATTCAGGCTTAAGATTTATCTGCACTAGGATTTAGAATTGTGTTGTGATAAAACTGTTTCACTAGAGGATTGATGCTAGCTGTGCATTTTTTTAATATGTCACTTTGGTAATTTGATCAGAGAGTCTGAAAGTCTGCCAGGGATCAAGAAATCTGATCCCAAGAGATTATTGAATTTGATAACGGTTATTTGAGATTCATAGCAAGTTAATTTAATGTAAATGGTTGAAAAAAGTACATATTTTTCATGTCACATCGGAATTATGAGATAAACCATAACTGAAATCTAGAAGTTCTAAGGAAGGATGTGTGAATTTATCTGAGAATGAGTACATGGAATAAAAAACAAATATATTATTGCTCATTTTGTGTGCGTTAATTTAATGTAAATGGTTGAAAAAAGTACATATTTTTCATGTCACATCGGAATTATGAGATAAACCATAACTGAAATCTATAGTCTTAAGGAAGGATGGGAATTTATCTGAGAATTGAGTACATGGAATAAAAACAAATATATTATTGCTCATTTTGTGTGCCTACAGTTTGCTATTTTGCCTATGCGAAAAACTCTGTGAAACATCCACACTGACACTTTGAACAATACTGCCTACCGGTCTTTTCTTTCCACAGACTTTCCATCAATTACGTGAATTGACATACAACTGTGTCAATGGATGATAAGACCAGCTTTATGAGATGCATTAAATGTTGGAGGTCAGTATTTCAGCATGCCCTGTTGTCAGTATTGTTAATGGGTGTTTCATTATGGTTGAAAATTACCCTAACTCGGTGTTTTATTCCAAGTGCGTAGTCGCGACATACAATGAATGACATTAATAGCAAATAGGAGTGGTGAGTCTTTTCAGGATAGAACAGGCAAAACCATCAGCTAGGTGCTACATTTACCAGAGATCAATTTTTAGAGAAAAAAATGTTTGGTATTTATTCTCGTAGAGGTGAATAACAGCAGAGTAGCAAACCATGAATTTTGGATGCTAGATTGCTAGAGATTTTGTAAATTTATGTAGATGTTCTATGCTTGATGCAACATTACTTTTATAACAGCAATCACATAAAATGTTAAGTAAAAATGCTGATAGAACATACCAAAGGATCTATAGAAGACAAACTAGAAACAGGAGAATGTGTTGGTACGTTACGGCGGTCACAAGGATGCTTCAACCAGCAGCCTTTGGCCTGCCAACCTGCATCGTGTCACAGTCACTTCTCAAATCAGTCACCACCAACTCAAAGTCAACCGTAAAAGTCAACATACCGTAAAACTCCACCCCAGGGCAGCAACAATAAAGTCAACGCAGCTCCAACTTCAGTCAACCTTTGACCTCGATTTTTTGTGCTGTTGAGTATGGTCAAAAATCGAATCCCTCCACAAAATTTCTAGTTAACGCGACTACGTTAATAAAGTCAACGATGGTCAAACTTGCCCGTGTAACCCTAACTGCAGAAAATGCATACAAGAATTTCTGCCTCCTTTTTTTGCCGCATTTCGTCTCTTTTTTCACGTGGGAGATGAGAAATCGGCTTCTCGTATGCTCGTATATAACGAGGAGAAGATGTGTGATGAGATGAGTTGAAAATGCTCCAACGTTGACCCTATAAATACCAATCATGAGAGGTGTGACACATCCGGGGGTAAAAACCTTAATGACTCGCACTTAAATTTATTATAAATAATAAATTCAAAATAAATGTTCCGCCCATCGCATTAAAATCAATTTTAGATCGATTTTACATCTCTCTCGGAAGAGGATTCCAATACAAATATTGGAATCTTCATCCAGCATCACAAGATGGAGTTTGGACCTAGTTGTCCAAATTTGCATACTCCCTCTCAACTAGGGAGAACTCCATCCACTCAAAGGCAATCAAACATTGTGCATCATCCCGTCGTAACTTGCTTTGCCGGCCTCTTTATTTCAGAACAAAAGTGGGTCACCACAAAGACATCATCCTCGGCCGACACCAAATTTCGCAGGTTCGAAACCTCTACTCCACCACAAAGAGTCTCCAACCAACCCGAAGTTGGTTCATCCGACCCCGAAGTTAGGCGTGAGGTCCGAGACCTTACTAGACTTGATCCTGGACCGAAGTGGTTGGACCGTGCCATCCAGATAGAGTGCCTGCAATCTCGGATGCGTCCACCGCCTGCTATCAGTCTCTAGCTTTTCCCACCTCATTGGCCAAATGAGTGGGTACTTCCCATGAGCCTCGAACTCAGCGGGTAGGATGCATATGTGGCACGTACAATGAGAGGTGAACCAACTCACAATAATCACAACAAAGGGGGGGGTCCGTGCTACCAACAGTGGGGTTTGGCAAGCCTAGCCTTGTGGTTGCTCGCGCCTCCGAGAAGTCGTCCCCAAAGCCCCCGCAGCTCGAGCTCATCGTCCAACAAGACCCACATCATAGGGTCGTTCCACGATACTGTCTCTCACGAAGGTTAGGAACTCGACCTTCCCTAGGGCTTAGTGAGAATATCCGCGACTCCTGCTCATCGCCCTATATGACCGAGCTCACGGCGCCTCGTACTCAGTATCCCGAATGAAATGATACCGATTTCAATATAAGTCGGGATCGGTCGTGGAACACAAGATTCTCGCCCAAGCGAACCCACTGTAAGTTATCATAGAGTATCACTAAGGGTATCTAGCACATGTGTCCAAATGTGCCTCACTAAAGAGCTTTTCGCAACCAAACTGTCACAATGTGCCACTTGCCGCAACGTATTCTACCGCGTGCTCGAGCGACCACTTCCTCGCTTCCTCGCTCATCCACAGAACTGCTGCACCAAGATTGAAGCGCATCCCTCGATGTGCCTACGATCCACCACAATCGGCGTGTACCCCCAATCACATCGCATATCCATAGAGTGTCATGCTCCCCGACAAGCAGTATCTCACCTCATGGTTTATCGTGCTCGGGTATCTTAAGATTCCCCGGCACCAACCCGTGTTGAAAGTGATGAGGTTCAACCATCTGCTGACTCAAAGTGTTCACCGGGAAACATATATCCGGACGAAAGTTCACCAAGAACACTGCAGCCCCTACGAGTTGACGATACTCTCGCAGATTTCCACAATACGAGCCTGCCAGTGGCCGCCACTCATTCTTGGAAGTTGAGTTCCATTGGTGTTGGACACCTGCGACTTGCCACTCCGACCATACCAAATCTTTCCGTGTTTTCACAATGTATTTTCCTTGGAGAAAGGAAAATCTCTCCGTGTCTCTCGTCGCACTTCCGAGTTTCAGGGAAGTACCGCACGTCCTAGGTCCTTCATCTCGAACTCGCCAGCGAACTCCCTCTTTGCATTGATGAATGAGAGGGTCAAGACTGTTAGGAAGAGGTCGTCCACATACGCACTGCACGAGAGGCTTCCCATGGACAACCTTGAAGTAAAGGTTTGATTAGCACATTTCGTAGTGGTTTTAGCTTCATCAAGTAGCTATCTATCATCTCTACCAAGCTCGGTAACAGCTCAACCCATAGAGGGATTTCTTCGTCTAACCCGCAAACATGAGTAACCGATCCGGATTTTGGGAACCCTAGAGGTTGTTCTACATACACCTCTTCTTTTGTGGTTGCACCATGTGAGAAAACGGTCTTGACATCCATCCGATGAAGACTCCATCCTTGCGTAGCAACAAGGGCTAACAGATCAATGGTGGTATCGGGCCACAAGTGCAAATATGTCATCATAATCTATGCCTCTTGAGAGTATTACCAAAAGAACGAATCTTGCCTGAACTTTTCGAAGACTTCCATCGTATCCATGCTTGATCTTGTAGAGCCATTTTGCGGTGACAACTCGATTTGTCCTTCGGTCTTGGAACCACATCCCGTACATCATTCTTCATTATGGACTCATATTCTTCGTGCATAGCATCCTTCCGTACTTGATGCTTTACGGCTTCCTTAAAAGATCCAGGTTCAGATTGTACAATAGTACTATACACGATACCCTTGGTATCTACACTATTTCTTGCTTTCTAATGTCTCTCGGCGCATGTCCTTCAACATCTTCGAGAGGTCCCCCAGCAATGATGGTCTTCTTTCTCAATGAAGGAGATGGATCAATCGGGTCCATTGGTCCTTCAACATCGCATTGTCTCATCCTCGCGGTTCTTCTTTGGATTTCCAAAGTCTTTAAGCTCATGATTGTCCTCGATCTCTAAGATCTACCGTTTTCTTCAGGAAGCATCTTCGTCAAAAGTGTCATCATGGCACATTCTACTTCCCTTCGACTGCAGCATAGACTCTATAGGCTCTAGAAGTTTCGCCGTAGCCCACAAACATTCCTTTCTTCCCGTGCCATCCAACTTACTTTTCTTTGGCACATGAAAACAAACAGACATCCAAAAATTCTAAAATGTGAGACGTCGGTGTTTCTACCGTTGAAAACCTCTTCGGGAGTTTTGGAAGTCCAACAGAAGTGAATGAGGCATCGGTTTGAATGTATACAACAAAGACTGGCAGCCTTCTCCCCCCACAAAAAATTTCGCAGACCCCCGGTCACATAGCATAATGGCAGCCTCCATAATGGTCCCGTTCTTCGTTCAACGACGCCATTCTTGCTCAGTATAGAGTAGTAGTCTCCCTCTTTAATGCCAAATTTTCTCTGTGTCTCTTGAACTCATTTGACTCATATTCATGCTGCCGAGTCCTCAAAATCTTGATCTTCTTCCCCGTCATATTTTCCACCAAGGCTTCGAAGGTACTAACCATGAATGCCTCATCCTTCTTCAAGAAGTATTAATCCAGGTTTTCGATGAGCAGTTTACCAGCGGAATGTCATATAGTAAGAACATCCTCCCGTGATGTCACGGGTAGCACACGATAGATCGTAACGGACTGTGTTGCAAAATATCGCATGTCTTTAGGACACTCGAGGGGAAAGGTCCTTGTGTGCTTTCTTCGAGACAACCCTTACACACCTTCATGATTATTTCCAAAATCGGCATCTCTTCGTCACCACCTTCCTTGCTTCGGAAGGGCCTTGTAATGAAGGTGTCCAAATCCTCCCAGCACATAGTTCCGCTTGTTCTGATAGTATCACATGTCATAAATTTCCCGCTGACTTCCTTCAACCCGGTAGAGTGTTCCAACTCTAAAATCAATCACTTATAGCTTCCTTGAGATTCTTCTTCCACATGCACACCTTTCCATTAGTGAATGCTACATTGAAACCTTTGTCTTCCATGGCTGATATAGACACAAGGTTCTTCTTCAATTTTGGCATATAGATACATCTTGTAAATGTAGAATTTGTCCTTGAGACAAGTGGAGGGTCATACCCTGCCCCTTTCACGGATATGTACTATCTCCCAAGGATAATTTCAGACAGACCTTCTCAACCATGTCGCAAAGTGTTTTCGAACCTGATGTGTCTTCGAGGCACTACTATTCATCACTCGACATCCAGTGTTTCCGTGATGCAAAAAAAAAAGAGAGAGTGCGTACACAAGAATGTATTCATTTCTTTTATCAACAACATTTGACTCTCATACCGGAGTTTTAGACCTTTTGAAAGGCTGATTGTTTCCGCCGTAGGGAGCCTTCTCCTTTCCTTTGGACCCGTTGTTTCTTTGCAGATTTCCATTCCTCCGTTGTTGTTGTTGTCATCACTATCGGGAGAATCCTTCTGAAAGTGACATTCTCTAGCATGATGACTGCCTATGACAAGTGAAACACTTGCCCTTCTTTTCCTTGGGCCCTCGCTTTTCCTTTGTTCTTTGGACTCACTGCAGTTCTTCTTTCTAGAATGAGCAAACGTAGGTAGCATATCCGCTATTTTCGTATTCTTCATTCTTGTCTCTTCTTGCATGCATCTACGTAGCTCGTCAAAGTTAGGAATCGTATTATTATTGAGAATGGTAGTGTTGAATACTTGCCATTCATATGGGAGTCTTCCATGCGGTGTGAGTACCATCTCACGATTAGCTATTGTCTCTCCAATAGCTATAAAATTGTTCCATCTTGGCCAGCTTTCGTAAAGTATGTTTGGAGCGTATTCATCCCTCGCTTTTCTTCGCATTCTTCAATTGATTATTGAAGAATAAAGACCTCGGTTTGCATTGTTTACTTTGAACATTTGTATTAGCTATCATACATATCTTGGCGTCTTTAGGGGCTTTGTGACATGTAGGCAACCGGTATCTCTTTATGTATGGATTCCCCCGACTGGCTTTGCTTTGATCTTCCCCCTTCTTATACTTGGTTTTAGCAAAGTTACAGAGTGGGATGGAGTGTTCTTGTATCTTACTTAGTACATAGTCCATGAGATCATGGTCTTCTAATTTGAGATATAATATCATCTTCCAATCATGGAAGTCATCCCTTCCAAATACACTTGCTTGTCATCCTCCTGAAGCCATAACTTGTGAACTCATTTTTCTTCTCATGATTGCTATGGTTATGGCTTGTCTTCACCTCACCTCTCATACCATGTAAATTTATGTAGATGTTTCATGCTTGATGCAACTTTACTTTATAACAACAATCACATAAAATGGGAAGTAAGTAAAAACGTTGATAGAACATACCAAGGATCTATAGAAGACAAACTAGAAACAGGGGAATGTGTTAAGTTACATGGTGGTCACAGATGCTTCAACCAAGAAAGTCTTCGTATCGGCCAACCCACTGTGTCACAACATTCCTCAACCGCCTACCCAAATAACCCAAAGTCAACCCCGTAAAAGTCAACGCAAAAAGAACAATAAATTCAACGTAGTCTAACTTCGTCAACCTTTTGACCTCGATTTTTAAAGCAATGAGTACTAATTTCAAAAATCGAACTCTCCACAAAATTTTAGCGACTCGACCATGCGTTGACCAAAGTCAACGCCGGTCAAACTTGCCTAGAAACCCTAACTCCAAAATTTGCCGCAGTAAATTTCTGCCCTTTTTTTTTGTCAGAGATTTCGTCCTTCTTCTCACGTGGGAGATGAAACTCGCTTCTCGCATGCTCGTATATAATCGCAGGAGAAGATGTGTGATGAGATGAGTTAAAGATGCTCCAACGTTGACCCTATAAATACCAATCATGAGAGGTGTGTGACACATTCATCGGGGGTGAAAACCTTAAGGTTTGTTCGAACTTAAATTTATTATAAATAATAAATTAAAAATAAATGTTCTCGCTTCATCAAATTAAAATCAATTTTAGATCGATTTACACCTCTCTCGAAAGAGGAATCCACTACAAATATTGGAATCTTTCATCCGAGCATCACAAGATGGAGTTTGGACCTAGTTGTCCAAATTTAACATTTCCCCGTCCATTAATGGGTAGCAGTACTACACGTAGTTTTGCATGGTAGGTTGTCGATTAATTTACTACTCATCCTTGGTCTTTCTTTTCAGGAGACTTATTTATTTGTTGTAATCGCTTAGCATGAAACAAAGTTTGGGTATTCGTTCTAAGTGCCTAAACCTAGTGGAAGTTAGTTATTTTCTTTAAATATTCAAGTCACATATAAAGGATCCCTTGGCTCCGAAATCTATTCAGAAATGTAGTCATCAAACTCCGCATTTTGTTAAAATGCAATTTGAGTGAAATTCGAAGTCTTTTTTCATTGAAATGATAAATCATCGGGCTAACAAAAAATAGGGATGAATAAAGTACTTGCATATTATTTATGGGATTTTATCCCAATAAATTGAGCGCCATTCGGTAGTGGGTTTTTCCGAGAGCTTCGACAAAGTGCCGATATTGTGTCTTCGATGTCTAATAGGTTTTTTGATAGATAGGTAATTCTTTTGTTGTCAAGTTAAAAGTCCATGGGTGGATTTGGAGCTTCCTCTTGAGTTGGTCACATTTGACATTTAGAAACTCATGTTAATTGGGTACGTACAAGATCTCAAATTATGCCTTAGAATTCCAACATAATTTGTGGGTACTTGAGGGGTGTGGGAAAATTCACACACTTCGGTTCAAAGATTCCATAATTTATAAATTATTTCTTGTTAGTTTTTGGGCTTACTTCGAAATTGTTTACGCGTGCTTGAGGGTGCTTCATTTGATGTGGAGTGCATGGTGTCTTGACTACCTTTGGTTGTACCTTAGTGGACATACATTGGAGATAACTTACTCATGGAATGTTTTACCTTGAATCGATGCCTAATGCAGCACTTCAGAGGGTTGGAGACTTGTAAGACATGGTGACATTGACCTACATGGAGTAGGAGCATTGGACATTTAGGAGGAGGGTGTAGAGCCTTAGGGAGCACGTGATCACATGTTGCTGGTATGGAGGCTTATGCTTGACTTGAGGATGCTTGGCTTGATGAGTAGCCCATGGAGATGGCCGGACTTTGGAGGAGCACATTAATAAGAGGTAGAGTTGGAGCATTTGAGGCCTTTGGAGAGATGTGTTGGACCCTTCTTGTGGAGTGCCCATAGTGGGACCCTTTCTTGATGGATATGCATACCTTGGAGTTTACAGTAAGGAGGGGATTCTTTTCATTCATCACATCACATCATCATGTTTACAGATACGAGAGCTAGAGTGAACTTGTATCTTTCATTGGTACCTCTTCATTGTACTTTGTACCTTTGTTCCCAGCACTAGGGTTCTTGTGTCGTATGCAAGCAAGGTATAAGGGTTAGGTTTACCCTAAGAAGACAAGGGGAAGCTAGGTTTGGGAGAATCCTCAGAGGAGAAAAGAGAGCACTTGTTCTTGTGAGAGGAGAAGGGTAGGGTTTGTTGTTTTGCACTTGCGTGATGCAAGTGTAGGTGCCAAAGAGGACTTGTCATTGTGTAATCTTGCTAGTTGTGGATTTTTGGTGGACCGACCAACTTTGTTTGGGAGAAATTCCTAGCCAGGGAGGGTGGGTGGCTAAGGTTTTGTTGTGGTTGCCTCTAGCTAAGGTTTGGAAGAGTGTTACCCATCATGTTGCATGACATTTTACCTTGTGATTTTCATCATCGTGGTTGGGGTTCGTTGTATGTTGCTTATGGAGTTTTGATATAAGGGCATTGTTATGGATGCACATTCTCTTCTTGGCACTTACCTTATGTGATGATGGTGGGTGCTGTTGTGTATAGAAGAGTTTGTTGCTAAGTACACTTATTTGTTGATATTCTTAGAACAAAGATTGCCATGGTGGGATTATTTTTGATTGATTTATTATCATGGCTAGATGATGTGCCTTGTCTTCCTAGTGAGTGTCATCATGGTCGCCGTCAGAGGTTTTGGTATGTAGTCCATTTGGTATTTGAGGGTTGCATAGTTTGATCACGCATTTAATTGACCCCTATCACATTCATGGAGGGGGATACCTATCAACTCACACCAAAAGCATCTAAATATGAGCATAAGAGAAATTCATCCGGAAGTTTAATAGTTGGGTAAGTATGCTTTTAACCAATTCATTGAATCTTTTGTTAAACTCCCTCCATGGTTTCATTCTCATTCTTCTTTATGGTGCTAATGGCACTCCGATCGATGACTATTGTCTCTTTCTCTCTCCATACTTTCCTACGAAAGCATTAACAATTGCTTGTAAAGAATCATACGAGTTACTAGGTTGCCCGTTGAACCAATCAAGAGCATCCTCTTTTAAAGAGAGTACAAAAAGCCCGATCTTTACATCCTCATAGTTAGCAACGTTACACTTAAAGATGCAAACATTAAAGTTTCGACATGTGATGCAACAATAATGGCATTGTTACTCTTGAAAAGAGGGCAAACTTTCAATAGCCTTGTCGGTGATATTGTGAGGATAGCCATTAATGTTAGTAAAGTTGCTGTGGAGCAAACAGATCATTCATGATGTTAGGCTCAACTTGTTCTTGAAACAACAAATGTATGTTCTAAATAGCCTCTTGCCCAAGACTAGCAAGAGCTCTACTATGAGAAAGTCTATTTAACTTCTCTAAAACCTTTTAGGACTCTAAGAGGGGCTAACTAGACCACTTGAATTTCTCCTAGCAAGAGACTCTTGCAAAATTAGGATTGAGTGGAGTCGCCACTTGAGCAAGAATCTAAATCTAAAATTCAAAATATGCTAAACTAAAAGAGTCGTTTTCCCAAGTACAAGAAGACTTGTCCCGACAACGTCGCCAAAGATGTTATCACTTGGCAGCTCACACCTACCCACCAGTTAGTGAAATCCCCAACCCCACCAAGTGTGGTTGGTGGCAAGGAACTCTGCAGAAGGGGTTGTCACCTATTCCCCGACTCTCTCCGTTTAGCTTATCTCCTAGGTTAGCTATGGGGGGTGGTCCCTAAAGAAAAACTAAGTTAAAGATGTGAGTTTTCTAGGAGAGTTGCTAGAGTTAAATAGATTACTTCTTCGCATTTATAAGCAAAAATGAGCAGAGCAATAACCCCTCAATACATAAGATAAGCATGAAACATATGAGAAACCAAAGGTTCCGCAGTTTTTGTTTCTTGAAAATGAAAATGCATTTGCTTAAATGAAGTAAAATGCTTTCAAGATAAATAGATTTCTCGAATCAAAGCAAAGGAGATGCAATTCTACTAGATTTGGATGCAATTAATCTTGGTTACTTAATCTAAAATGCCTAATCTAGGGAGAAGCTCTCTTGTGCTCTTACCAAGGGGCAAAAATCGGGGTGATTGTAAGAAAGAGGGGGTGAGGGCACGGGGTACACAACGATATCCATCTCTCGAGTTTTACGAGCCGTGTGCCTTCGTTCTTACAAGGGGACAAGCCACCTTCATAACCCAGGTCACACGCTTACCTTACTTCGTACCAAATGGAAGAACTTTCCAAGAAAGCCTTTTCCCCTATAATTTCTAACCAAGCTTATGCTTGGAGGTAAATTTAAATATGCAACTAAGTTAGAATGCGTACTATGATATGCAAGTAAGCTGTGCGTTATGTAAAAAATGAAATTCTCTTAGTAAAATTGTTCCATGTTTTCCTACTTTATCATAAGATGCATAAGCTTCAAGAACAATTCAAATTGTGAGTTGCTAATGATGAATCAATTAAAAGCTTGATGCTTATGAGCAATTAATTTGCGTGTAAAGTAAATTGCAATGCTTTAAAAATGAAATTGAGATTTGTGCTCACAATAGGCTGCAAAAGAATGTTAAACTTTGAGGGAATTAGCTTGACATGAAAGTAAGTGACCGTTTGAAAGACAAACTTTGTCAAACACACAATGCTTCAATATTCTCAAAATGGAAATGTGACTTGAAATTTGTGGAAACAAACTTTAGGAAAAAGAAATGCGATTTGTGTTACTTCCCAATTAGAGCATGCATATGTGATGTGAAAGAAAATGGAAATGTCAAAACCAATAAGTTAATCCATTCACAAATTCTCTCTCCTTTGAAATGGAGAGATAGGGACGCCAATGGGTAAAACCCATGCTCCCACAACAAACAGAAATTTTTATTATTATGGTGTTACAATGAGGTTAGAGCCTCTTGGAGGGCTTCCCAAGGAATCGATGAGAGAATACAATGTGAATTATCGAAACAAGAAGGAAAACCCCTTCTAAGTAGGAGCCCCCAAAAGAGATGCATGATTTCTACAATTGGAGAATATAAGCTCCAAAGTGGTGTATGACCTAGCCTTCTTCCACAAGCTCTTCTAATGCCCACGACCTCCTTGGAATGCAACTTGAAGCTAGAGGGAACCTACAAAAAGAGCTAGGGCTTCAAAAATAGAACCAAAGTTAGTGTAAAAAGAGAGCATGTAAGTATGTGAATATGCTACAAACAATATACAAAGGCTAAATCAAGTGATGGGAAAAGATCCCCATTGCTTGTCCAAATATGAGAAGCTCTTGAATAGCTATATAATGAAATGAAAGCGCAATTAAAAGATATAATTAATTCTTTTAATATTTTGATTCATGCATAGACTATGTGAAGGAGAACCGCAAGAACAAATACTTTCAAAAATAAATTAGTTCTATGAAATTCAAATAACGATGAGAACTCATTGAAAACAATGCCAAGAGTGGGTTGGTCTTTTGAAGATTTCCCCTCACGCTTGCTTGCTGATTCAAAGATGATCCTCTACAAAACTTCCAACAAACATTAGCTCATATGGATTAAATCAATAAATAATGGCAAGAGAACTCTAAAATTTGTATGAAAATAGACAAAGTTTTCTAGCTTAGAGGATATCAAATAACCAATTGTAAATGTAAGATAGTCATACATCTACAATTCAACAAAAGCATATGAGCAAATGAAATATAAATCAAAGGCACAAGTAGAGATATACCATCAATGATCCAAAACAATGTTCCAAATGGAATAATCAGAATAACCTCAAAGTTTTTATCATAGAATAATATAATTATTATGTTGAGGTTTCCATGCACAAAGATGAAAAGCATTGACACAATTTAGGAACTAACATTCATTATAGCAGGAAATTATTAATCCTGTCATCAAACTGAAAGAAGGGCAACTATAACTATCAATCCCAGGAGATGTTTCTAGGTTCCAAGTGGCAATGTGATTGTGCAAAGGGCAACAAGCTAATCCCTTAGCGATAGCAACAAAGATTTCCTGAGTGAGTGGATCAACATATCCTTTGTCAAGTTATGTGTAGAAAGGATCAGACACCACAAGGTGCCCTAACAACTCATGTAAATTCTCATTAACATGCCAACAAACTAATGAGTAAACATCATTTGCATATCCTCCAAATCGTGGCTTCGTGGACCGTGGTTGACTGCCTCCCTAACTAGTTGTGCATATTTCCCTTTGGAGAATCACCGTTCATCCTTTGGAAGTCTATGTGTATACCTTCACCGTTGTCCAAGTGTATGAACACCGCTCGGAATGGGGAGACCACTCCCTAATCAATAAACTCCAAAGGCATTCCCAACAAATCGCCACCCTCAAATCTAGTCAAACTAACTCTCACAACGGCTTCGCCGTAAGTGACTAGCGTGAGGTAGTTTCCGTTGAGCGTATTTGATGAACCGAACCGCCGGTAGCCGTACAAGTGTAAGGTGACTGAGTGTAGTGAAGATTGTCAGAGACATATTCCACTTTAATCTCAATCAAACATTTTGTTATGTGATAATTTCTCAAGTCTCCGCGTGAAATTCCCTTTTGCTACCGTGTTGAAATGTATGCGTAGATCGACCAACATGTGCCTTTTAATTTGACATGTGCAAATTTTCGTCAAGTTATATATGTATGATGTGAAGTGGGTCCCCTCAATTCTTTTTAAACTTTTCACCTTAGAGTTTAATAACATTTGATTTGAATTAAATCAAAGTCACTAAATATTTGCTCGTACGTACCTTGCAACTTGTGGGCCATCTTGTGTTAGTCGTACGGAATTTTAATGGTGGGCCCCACATGGTCGCCACATCATCCTTTACCTCTCCACATAATTTCCATGTCAAATTTTGACTTATTTTGACTTTGGAAAATTTTCAAATTTTTCCAATTATTAATTTTTTCTCATTTTTTGGTTGCATCGACATTAGGGAAGTCGGCTTTTGAGGGCCATGTCGTTTTTTGACCCTCAAAGTGAGTCCTAGGATAATGGCCGGGCCTCTCGAGGATGATTTTCGAGTAGTCACACGCCCTATACATTTCTCAAGGCCACTTATTTACATCATTACATAGAAATTAATTAAAAAAAAATCCCGTTTTGTGGAAAAAAATCCCGTTTTGCGGAAAAAATCTTGTTTAGACCTTGTCAAATTCCGCGAAATTTCAGAGATGACCTAGTATGATAATATACATTGACTCTTATTCAAGATGTGTTAGGGGCTCAACCTTCAAGTCGTAATGCAATGAGTGAAAACTCAGAAAATTATTCACCTAGAAAAGAAGGAATAATTAACTAAGTAAAAAAAACACTCCAAGGTGTTCTCGCTTGTCGATTGAGTCCTAACATCCTAGGCATGTTATATAGTTTTATTCATCATGTTAGTGACATTTATACAATATCCTAGGCTACTAATCAACATCTAATAATAAAATGCTAAGAAGTAGAGTTTAAAAACTCGTTGAATTGATGATATCTGTTGCATAAATGTCTTCTCGGTTCATCCTTGGGCATGGAGTTCTCTCTAATATCATCGTGTGCCACCTGGTCAACAACTTCCATCATATATTTGAATATAGTCCATGCAAGGCCTTGATGTTATCGAGATTTATCTTACAAGTTTGATTCATTGACAATTTTGGGATTCTCAACATTCTATAGGATACCTAATTCAGATGGAGCCACTATTAAGCCACTGATTTGACCTTATAAATCTCAAGTGCTAATTTATAGTTCTTTATTAATGGAAGTCATTTGGGGGAGCTCATTGTTATAGAGTTCACTATTTGGTATTAATGAAGTCACTCTGTGAGTAAATTATAAGGTGGATTGATTAGGTGGTCCATTGATACAACATTTGGTTAATTTGTAACTATGGTTGGTCTTCATAATGTATATTTGGTCACTTGATGCACTTACATTTATCATTGTAAAGCATATTTTTAAGAATGCTAGAGTCAAAATAAAATTTATTTTGAGTCAAAATCCCATTGTGACTTTTCAAAGATGAAAATTTGAATTTTTGAATTGTAATTTTTGGCTCCAAAGCCGTCAGCCTGGGCCTCTAAGTCAAGTTATTCTACATTAGACACCCATTCGAATAAGATAGATCACTATATAACAAATGTTTCCTCGACCTCCTCCACTTGGGAAATCCACAACTCTCAAACAAGACAGCTTTTGGCAAGCAAGCGGAAGACATGAAGGACAACAGGATGAAGAAGAGAAATTGTCTCTTTCTCTCTTCATGAACTCTCGCACGTGTGGACTTGAATTTCCGGTTCACAAATTTTTCTGGCATTCTCGTTGGCTAGAAGTTGTCATTCTGGCAACCCAGTACGAAATTATGGGGCAATTGACAACTTCAAGGGAGGTCAAATTTTGGGTTTATACAGAGCGAATTTCTCGATCAAATTGGGTGGCTTGGACTTGGAGGGGAAGACTAGGTTTGAGCATAGGTATAGGTGTGTCTCATGTTGAACACAATAATTTCTCTATTGAAGAGGTTGTTGGGTTTATTCCCCTTTGGTGGGTTTTCCCAAGGTAAAACTTGTCTCTTCTTTGTGAAATTGTGATTCTACTCGTTCTACTTTTCTTTATGTTTGAATTTTTGAAGTATAATTATCAAATGATATTGGAATAAAGGTAAAAAAGAAGATTCACATCAAAAGTAATTATCATTTTTTCAAAAAACACCGCTAGTTATCATTGCACTTGAAAAATCACCATAGTATCGCAGCTTTGGCGAGGAAAGGGAACTTTGAGATCATCAAGAACATTCTTAATTTGAGATCATCATTGTTGAAGTCCTTCTAGATTCTATATCCATGGCCTCCTATATGAAATCTAAAAACAAGTTAGAGGGAGCTTCCTAAAATTTTAGAGCTTGGAAACTTAGAGTTGATATTATTCTTGCAAAGAACAAGGTATTGGATATTGTAACAAGAAAAGTTGTGGAACCAAATTTGGGTTGCAATAGGGAAAGAGTAGTTTGAGGATGATGATCTCAAGGTCATGAGCATCATTGTGGACTCCATTAGAGATCATATACAAGATTAGTATACAGCCTTCAAGAATAAAGGAAAGAAGAAGGGTATACCTCAACACAAGAAGTCAAAGAAAAAGGACATGTAAAAGCTTCAATGCTATGGGCATTTCAAAGGGATTGTCCTAGGATGGCTAATAACATGGGAATTTTGGGCATTTCAAAAGGGATTGTCCTTGTGATGGCTAATAACATGAAGAGAGGGAGAAACAACATGCTTTTTTAAAGTGCGTATGTTGAAGAGGAACACCCTAAGAAGCCCAAAGGTGACAAAGATTTCTTCTACTTTTTCTCATTTAACAAAAGTTCTATTATGTATGATGATGATATGTGGCTAGTAGACAGTGATGCACCAAGGCATATGACTGGAGAGTGTGAAAATCTCTTTAGCCTAACAAAAAAGAGGTTGTCTTAAAGAGTTGAGCTTGGAGACAATCACAACTATGTAGTCGAAGGAGTTGGGAAGGCATCCATAGAATCGAATCCATGATCTCAACAATGTTCTATATGTACTAGGTTTGAAAAAGAATCTTGTCGTTATTTCATGTTTGGAAGATAAAGGAGATAGAAAAGCTTTGTGATGCAGTAAAAGTACTTGTATGGTCCAAGTAGCCTTAGCATAGATAATGCTATGGTTATCGGATTCACGAAGGAAGATCAGATAGGCTTGTGAGTCAACCAACTCAAGCCCTAGTTCATGATGAAATTAATCCAAGTGAGCTTGCAGTACAGAAGGTATGGGCATCTTCATTATAGAGCATTACCTAAATTGAATCAAATAGTTTTAGGCGTCCTTGAACTATAAATAAATCATGAAGGTGTCTATAAAGGTTGTGCTCTTGGGAATATCAAGAAACCATTTCCTAGTAGTGACAAATATATTTAAGGAATTCTTGGATTTGATACAATTTGGACGGTGTGGTCCGATGCCTATAAGTTCACATGGAGGTTCACTATATTATGTGACATTTATTGATGATTTCTCCCACAAGACTTGATTTATCTTTTGAAGATTATGTGAAAATTCTACCGCAAGGTATTGGTTTATTTTCTCCTACTGATTTTAATTATTACAATTTATTTCCCGTAAATTAGATTAGAAAATATCGAAAATAAACACAACTACAAAATTTCTCCACATGTAGATCATTTACCGAATAATACACTCATGCAACAAAGTGACACATGGATTTTTGGACATAAGTCCCCTAGAAAACCCAAACCGGGAAAACTGCAGCAGAGATATGAGTAGTTTATTATTAAGTAGTTCTAAGTATAGCAAACTGGGTTCCAATCTTGGAAAACTCGACAGAGAATAAAAGATATCAAATCGCGCCTAACCTCGAAGATCTAAAGCAAATATTTCACCGATCCACACCCTCAAACGGATTTACAGGGACTCTCACTCGGATCCGACTTCTCTAGAAACCCTCGGGCCGTTGCTTCGTAAACCCCAAGCATTGCCCTGCAGGGCTTGCGTCGGCCTCTCGCGTGGTCCTAGGAGGGCTCGCGCCACCCCGGAGTGGCCTGCCGCCACCCCCTCGCGTTACCGCCTCTCGCTAGGCCAACGCCGGCCCCCGCGTGGCCCTAGCCGCCCGGCTACCGCCCCCACCGGATTGCGTGGCTCCAAGCCCCCTCCGCGTTGTCCTTGTTGCTACTCCTCTTGCCTTTCGCCGTCTTCTTGGCTCTTGGAATTAGATCATTCCCCGCCCAATACTACCTCACTACAGGAAATTCCCCGGAAATTTTTAGCAAACCTCGCCCTAGAATTCCAAATCTATTCCTTAGCTCCAAAAAATGTGTGTCATCAACCGACCTCAAGCCTTTCTCTTATACTTTTTCGTTGAACCCTTCAACTACGTAGATTAAATCATCCATCAACGACATTGATTAAAAGATCGCTTGATCCATGTGATTTAAGACAATTTCATCACATGTTTAATTAAATTCACTTTAATTATTTTATTTTCCCAAGTTTAAACTTAGGAAATACATTAAAATAATTAATTAATTTGATATCTTCCTAAAAACCAAAGATGAAATTTCCCAAATCAATTTCTCGGTCTTGTAGATCTAGTGTACTCTAGTCCCTCCACAAAATTTGGGAGCCAAGAGCACAATTGATGCTACCCCCAATACACAAAATGTCAACACTCCCTCTTAGCATCGTGGGTGCTCTAGCAATAAATCACACCATGCATCACAAGATCTTGAGCATCGGATCCGTGCCGTTGATGCTGTCCGCCGCCCTTCATCTACCGCACCGTCGCTCGTACCGTCGCCCATGCCACCTGCCACCGACATTGCCAAGACCGTACTACGCCGCTTCCTCAAATTGTCGCATCATGTCGCCCATATTACCGCCATCGCTAATCGTCGCACCGCAACCTGGCCGAGAAGTAAGCAACTCGAAAGCTTTCCGCCCAATTGTTTGACAGCGTATAAGCCGAAGTTTCTCCACCACCGGGCTCCCCGGATGCCGAATCACGCCGTCCCTCCCGGGAGACACCGCTGCGTCGCAACACCGAGACCGCGTGAGCCCAACTTCTTTGTGCTTGGGCCAAGTCCCATCACCTCTCCGCGTCGCTACCTCCACGCCGTCGCTGCCTCTCGCATTGCAACGTCTCTCTTCAACTCTACAACTCTCTTTTTGCCGCAATGTGGCCATCCGCAACCATCTCCCGACTCATCCCGCTACCGTCTTAAGGCTCCCGCATTCCCCAGAGTGTGATCCAAGAGTGGGTCACCCAAGGATCCCGCCATTGTTCATGGATACTTGTTAAAATTGGCCTAGGGTCCAAACTCCATGTTGTGATGCTCGATGAAGATACCAATATTTTTATTGGGTTCCTCTTTCAGAGAGGTTTAAGATCGATCTAAAGATCATCTTGATCCGATGAGCGTAACATTTATTTTGAATTTATTTTCTAATATATTCAAATATGTGTGCTCGCTTAAGGTTTTGTACCTCAAACAAATGTGTCACACACCCTTAGTGATGGATATAAATAAAGTCAACGTTGGAGGACATTTCACTCATCTCTTCATCACACATATTTCTCTCTCCACCTCCGATTGGTTCGAGCAACTTGGAGGCAAATCCGTAGTTCACACGTGGGAGAAGGACCAAAAATGCTTTCATCATAGCCTAGGTTTATCATAGGGAAGCTTGACCGCCGTTGACTTTGGTCAACGCATGGTCAAAAGGAGTTGAATTTTGGCATAAACTTCGATTTTTGCAACAGACATTTTGGCACAAGAACCAGGTTAAAGGTTGACCGTAGATCGTGGCCGCACACTTTACTTCATGGTCGTTCGTGTTGACTTTGACAATCGTTTGGTTGATTCGAGGGTTGTGTGGACATTGTCGTTAGCTAACCAATTGAGACTTTGGCTGTTGAAGCATCCGTTGACCGCCCTCGTAACGCACCAACACATTTATTTGTTTCCGCTTGTCTTCTCGTTGATCTACCTGCATGTTCTATCAAAGATTTTTACTTGACGGGGATAAAATGCCGGACATCACATCGTTAGGATTAGGTCCTAATCCCAACGATGTGATTAATCCGAAAGCATTTTTATCTGGCATTATGTGATCACAAAAGTCTTAGATCTAACATTTTTTACTTGACGGTTACGTGATTGCCGTAGTGAAAGTAAAGTTGCATCAAGCATAAAACATCTACATAAATTTACAATACTTACATATCCATGTCACCCCACCTCTTTCTCTCGAGGTGCATGAGCACTGCGGGCCGATCCATCATCGTAGCCACATCGTCATTTGGTCGGGCCGCAACCTTGGAATCGTGCTCCTTTGTCCTTCTTTCTCTCTCTAGGACAATCCGTTACGAAAATGACCAAGATCACCACAAATAAAGCAATTCGCACCTCGAGGTCCTTCTTCTTCTTTTCCCTTGATGAAAGGGTCGCATCCTCCTCCTCTTCTTCTTTCACTCGCCGATCCGCTTTCCTCCATTGATAAACTCGCTTCTTGGTGATCCTCCCGGACCTCCTCCCCGCAAAGAATAGCCCGCGACACCGCCCATGATGGTAACGCCGCCCTTCCCGTACGTTCGGACAAACGCTTCTCATTCGTCGAAAAACAACATTTAGGGTCAAGCCCCCTCACTAGGAGCCCTTCATCCGGATTAGCACCCATGCCAATCACCTTGCCTTGGGATAGCTTGAAGTCTAAAGAGGAATGGATCTATCTCTTCACACTTCATCATTTGAACATCCGCATTTGATTCTTAAGAATCATTCTTCTTTGCATAGAGCCTCCTTGCACATCGACTCCAAGGCTAACCACATGTCAGCCTAGTCGTAGTCTTACCAAAGCAATATGAGGAATCACATGGTCCTTGACTCGTCTATGATCAAACGCTTTGTCCGCGCTTACCTTTCATACTTCTTGGAGTGGATCTCGTGGCTTGCCACATAAAGAACCTTCTCTACATGATCTTTGAGACCATACTCATCCAAAACCGAGAGGATTCTAGCCTTCCGCATAACATAGTTGATATTCAATCTATCTTGATCCTCACCATATCATCTTTGCTTAGATCCGAAAGAAACAATACTTCTCCTTTGGATCTAGGTTTCTTGGTGACTATGAAACCTCTAGTAGCTCGGCTCTATTGAAAACCGATTTTCCTTCCGGAAATCTCTCCACCAAAACACAAACGGACAAGATTCTTCGATCCTCCCGATCGATTTTCGCATCTATTTGGCTCGGACCGCCGAATAACCGCCTTTCCTCTCGCCTTTGTTGCCTTAGCTAGGCACAATTTTGCACCGCGTAATCTCTACCCTACTGAAGATCGTTAAAGATCTGGCGACCGTTCGGATCTTGGCAAATTCTTCTCGGCACCGGAGAGATGATCGGACTACGTCTTCTTGGCCGGCCTGCCACGCTCCCGCGCAGCCAAAAGTGACCGCGTAACCCTGCATCGGGTGAGCGGCGCTCCTTACGCCGCCCGGAGGTGTCTACGTAAGCTCGAAGGCCTTCTCGCAGCTTCAACACTCGTCCTCCCCAGACCGCGTCCAACCGTTGTCAAGATGCCCTTTTCTGGACCGTCGCTTCTTCTCGCCACCCCCGCAAAAAAATATTTCTTCGTACCGATTGTTGGAGATTTAAATATCCGTTATCGCTCGATACCATGTGAAAATTCTACCGCACAGGTCATTACTTTCTCCTATTTGATTTAGTTATTACAAGTTATTTCGGTAGCAGATTCAGAAAATACTAAAATAAACACAACTACAAATTTTCTACACATGCAAACATCATTTATCGAATAATACACTCATGCAACAAAGTGACACATGGATTTTTGGACGTAAGTCCCCTAAAAACCCAAAGCGGGGAAAATCGGGTAGATATGAGGGTTTATTATTAAGTAGTTCGAGTATAGCACGGGGTTCCAATCTTGGAAAACCCGACAGAGAATAAAAGATATCAACCGTAGCTAACTCCGAAGATCTAGTACCAAATATCTAACCGATCCACATCCTCAAACTAGATTTATAGGACTCAAACTCTGATTTGACTCTAGAAACCTCGCCGCTACTTCATAAACCCCAACAAGGTTCTATAGGGCTTGCGGGCCACCGTGGCCCAAGGAGGGCTCGCGTCACCCCTGCAGGGTTCAGGCTGCTCCCGCGCCGCTCCGCCAGGGCCGCCGCCCCCGTGGCCCTAGCTGCTCTACGCCGCCCTCGCCGTACCCGCGGCTCGGCCCCTCCTCGCGCTGGCCTCATGGCCGGCCTCTTGGCCTCTGGCTGCCTTATCGTTCTTGAATCAAAATCATTCCCTCAACTAATACTATCCCTCACTACAAGAAAATTCCTCCCAAATTCTTAGCAAACCCGCCCTAGAATTCCAAATCTATTCCTTAGTTCTACAAAAAATGTGTGTCATCAACGATCCTCAAGCCTTTTCTCTTATACTTTTTTGTTGAACCCTTCAACTACCGAGATTAAATCATCCATCAATGGCCGAGATTAAAAGATCGCTTGATCCATGTGACTTAAGACACTTACATCACATGTTTAATTAAATTCACTTTAATTATTTTATTTTCTTAAGTTTAAACTTAGGAAATACATTAAAATAATTAATTATTTTAATATCTCCTAAACCAAATGAAATTTCCCCAACCGCTTCGGGTTCAGATATAGTGTACCTATTCCTCCACAAAATTTGGGAGCTAGAGCAATAACCGATGCTACCCCAAATACACAAAATCTCAACAAATTAAGGATGAAGTCTTTACAAGATTTCAGAATTCAAAGCTAAAATGGAGAACTTGGATGGTGTAAGAAGATCAAGATTTTGAGATTTGACAATGGAGGAGAATACACCCTTTAAAGAGCTGTGGCCTTTTTAAGAAAGCTTGGATTAAGAGGGAGCTTAATTGAAAACTATAAGCCACAACAAAATGGTGTAGCAGAACGAAAGGACACGTCCATTGAAGGATATGTCAAGGCTGGGTGATGCATGATCAAGATTTGCCATTATTCTTATTGGGAGAAGCACGTCGACAACCGTATATATACAAAACAGGATTCTTCATCGAATTCTAGAAGGCATGATTCCTAAAGAAATTTTTTCTAGAAGGAAGCCGCAGGCTGGGGACATGAGGATCTTTGGTTGTCCCGTCTATATCCATGTTTCCAAGGATAAGAGGAACAAGCTTGAGCCTTTAGGGAAGAAATGCATATTTGTTGGCTAAAGGGAATCATCTCCTGCATCTTCTTCATCGAATTCTAGAAGGCATGATTCCTAAAGAAGTCAGAAGGAAGCAAAGGTTGGGGACATGAGGATCTTTTTGGTTGTCCTGTCTATATCCATGTTTCTCTAAGGATAAGAGGAACAAGCTTGAGCCTTCTGTGGAAGAAATGCATATTTGTTGGTCAAATGAATCATCTAAGGCTATAGAGTCTACATTTCGTAACAACTACGTATTGAGGTTAGTCAGATGTCACTTTTTGATGAGAATGTGGCATATTGGAAGTCCAAGGAAGTTTCAATGACTCCCATGATGAAGTAAAACATGAGGACAAGCATTCTAGTTCTACAAAAGGTCCTCGCAAAGCCGAAGGGCCTATGAACCAAAGTGAATCGGTTATTGTTCTAGAAATAGGGAAAAAGACCAAACATGGCTTAAATCTACATTGGAATAAGCAGAAGGACATGTAGCTCCCGATGGCACATCCGCAGAAATTAAAAGACCTAAGAGGTTCTCTAGCGCAACTCTCACGACTAATTTGATTGATGCAAAACCTTCTCTATGAAGAAGAAACAAACCAATAGGTGTGGAAGGCAACTATGAATGAAGAATATCTAACGATTATGAAGAATGATGTCCTGGGAGATTGTGCTAAGGCCGAAAGAAAAGTCGGTGGTAATCTCCAAGTGGATATACAAGATCAAGCATGCTACGTATGGGAGCATTGACAAGTACAAGGCATGTTTCGTGGCTAGAGGATTCTCCCAGAAAAGAGGGAGAAGATTACGGCGAGACCTTTGGTCCAAATGGTTGCACACCTCCATTAGATCTATTATCTCTCTTGCTACTTCGATGGGATGGAACTTGTTGATGCCGCCTTTTAACACACTCAGGTTAGTGTGGGAAAAGTCCTTAACCCCACAAGGTGTGACTTGGTGGCAAACTAAGAGAAGGGGTTGTCACCTATTCCCAACTCTCTCAATTAAAGCTCTCTCCTAGTTAAGCTAAGGGGGGTGGTCCCTAATTAAAAGATAATTGAAAATGATGTGAGTTTCTAGGAAATCCTAAGTCATTGATACTACTTCAAAATTATGAGCAAGCTTAATGAATATGAGGAGCAATACAAGATATGGATTCAATAATCAAATAAAGATATTTTCAATGATCATCAACATATATTTTCAAAAGATAAACATGTAAACCGCAGGCTTTAGTGATTGCTTCAATAATAGTAAAGACTTGCTCAAAAATAAATACTCAAAATGAGACACCAAGTAGTCCTCCAAAAACAAATCAATGTTAGATAAAGATATATCAATTCACAAGATATAAATTGCACTTTAAAGAAATGCTTAAGCAAAGATACTATCATTCATGAGCATGTAGTAGCAATTTAAAGGACAATGGCTTGCTAAATGAAATCAAATGGACCAAAGTTTACTTGCAAAATAAATATACTGTACTTGCTCAAAGTAGATACTTCAACAAGAAATGATAACTTCAATGGATGTTCACCATAACAAATACGTGAGATAAATTTGTGTTAAAATGGAAAAATGTCTCAAAAATGAATTAGAATGATATGCACTTAGCTAAGGTGAGATGCAATTATCTTCGGTAAAATTTTGAATCAAATTCAAGTTTATTCTAGGTGAGAGATTCTCCTTTCAACCTCTTTCCAAAGGGTAAAGACTGAGGTGTCTCAGTAAGGAAGAGGGGATGTGCTTGCAAGGAAGTGGGGTCGAGGAAGATCTTGTCTTCGTTAACGATACTCCTTCCCTAATCCTTGCGGCCACGTGTGCCTTCGTCTACAAGGGGACAAAAGGCCACCTTTATAACTGTGGTCACACACTTTACCTTACTCCGCAGCGCTTGGAAGAACTAAAGAAAATCTTGGTCCTATTATTTCTATTCAACCAAGCTTATGCTTGGAGGTAAAATTAGAGATGCAAGTTATGCTAACATGTCTAAATGAGATGCATGTAAGTTTTTCCCCAAACGAAATGTTGAATGCAATATTTCAAAATAAGAACAATGAGATAACGCTCAACATAAATTGCAAAATGACTTCAATTGGAGTAATAAAATGGAAATTAAATCAACAAATTATTTTCTACTAATTGATTGAAAGTAGACAAGCTAAATGAAATGAGACAAATAAATTGCTTGAGATAAAATTGCTTCAAGTGAAGTGTGATGCTCCAATAGTTACCCAAACATGTAACATAAGTTGACACAATAATGAAACATGTATCCAAATACCTTATGAAACAATTTAAACAAGTTAAGTGTTAATGGGAGTAAATCAAAGCTTGTCAACAAAAGTAAAATGCTTGCACATAAATGAAATCACTCCGGTACAAATTGTCAATCTTGAAAATTAGGCATGCAAGGACTTGGCAAACTTAATTAGTAAATGAAATGATGTGAGGTTGTGTTAAATTGTTAATTCCCAATTAAGCATGCATGAATAATTAAAATAAAGCTATCAAGAAATCAATTCACCCAACAAAAAGTCCTTCTAAATGAGAGTGAAATGCCATTAAAAATTCTCAAGCTCCCACAAGAAAATTTCTGAAACTTATATTAAATGTTACAAATGAGGAGAAGGCTTTTAGAAGGCTGCTGAAAAGATGAAGGTGAAACTTTTACAAAATAAGAACTATAGGACGAGTCTCTTCCAAAATTGGCAACCACAATGGCCAATGGGATTTTCTCAAAATCTTGAAAATTACAAGGAATAAATCATCCCCAAAGGCCTACGACTTTGCTAATTTGCAACTGCCCTCTAATGCCCACGACCTCCTTGAAATTGATCTTCAAATGTGTGAGGGGTCTTGCAAAAAACTAGGTAGAGTTTTCCAAAAATTTCTCCTCAAGACTTGTCACAAGGTGAGTTGCCAAAAGCTCCAACTATGGGTTGCAAAACAAAAGAGATCGTTAGTGGAGAGAGCATGAAAATGAAGCAAAAAATATAGTGCAGACATAATGAAACCAAACCAAGTGATGAGAGTGAGCCTCCATGCTTGTTTAGCTTAGAAAATTGCTTTTAAGTAGCTTATGTAATTTTGTTATAGATCAAAAAGGAAACATCCAATTTAAAATAATTTCAATATCCAAGTAGATAATGGGAAAGAGAAACCTCCCTCTTGCTCCCTTTTTTAGATGAAAGCTTTGAAGTGAAAATTGTGAGTCTTGAGAACCTTGAATTTGGGTGTGAGTTGATCTATGTGAGTCTTCCCATGCCCAAATGGATTCCGCACACAATTCAAATAGATTTCTCCCTACACACTTGAAAGAAATATCACTAAAAGGGATTAGAGAAACACAATGGGTGAAATAGACCAAATATTCCCTTCAAAAATAACTTTGGCAAGTTTACTTCTTAGAATACTACTCTAATTCAAGGATATGTGCAAGATAGCTTGCACATATCAATCCAAAATAGATGACAAATATAAGCTAACAACATTCAAATATGCAAGAAAATTGAAGCATAACAACACTAGCATGGAAGGAAATCACCTCAAAGTGCCAAGGGAACACCACCAAAATTGCCCCAAAGTCTTATTTTATTAACAAATGCAAGTACAAAATGACAAGAGTTTCTCAAGCTCAATAGCTCATAACATGAATACTCAACAATGAGAGCTTGTGGTTACATTTATAAGAACTTGGGAGTAGTAATCCCAATGTAGAAGAGAGATGCTAAGTGCCCAAGAAACAAATCAAAAACCCCTCCGTGTAGAAATGACCGAAGTGAGTGTCACCCAATCGGCTGTGAGGTGGCAATTTGGACAAATCCGTGTTTATCCTTTGTTGCCCACAAATTTCTTCTTCAACTCGTGTTTTTCCCGATTTGGACTTGCATAATCCCTTTTTTCATGTGTTTTGTGGTTGCTATGTGAAAAGAATGTGAAGTAAAGAGGGAAAATATTCCCATAAAATATGGAAAGAATCCTCATAACAAATAAGTTGTAGCCGCCCATTGTCGAGATTTTGTGTATTTGGGGTAGTATCATTTGTGCTTCTCAAGCTCCAAATTTTATGGAAGGACTAGAATACACATGATCTACAAGACCCGTAAATGGATTTAAGGAATTTCAAGTTGTGTTGAAGTTATTTATATAATTAATTATTTTTAATGGATTTCAAGTCTAAGTTAGGAAAATAAAATAATTAAAGTGAATTTAACAATACATGATGAAATTGTCTTAAGTCACATGGATCAAGCAATTTTTAATTTCAACTATTGATGGATGATTAATTCTACTGGCCGAAGGGTTCAACGAAAAGTATAAGAGAAAGGCTTCGAGGGTTAGTTGAAGACACACAATTTTTGTAGAACCGAGGAATAGATCCTGAATTCTAGGCGGTTTGCTACACTCAGCGGGAATTTCCCCGCAAAGGAGGGTAGTATTGGTCGAGGGAATGATCCGATTCCAAGAGCCAAGAGACAATAAGAGGCAAGAGGAGCACCAAGGATGCGCAGAAGGCAGGCAACAGCTTCACAAGTGCGTACGCGCCCGCTACGAGACAACAAGAAAGGCACTAGGAGTTCAGAATTACACCATGGGGCTTTTAGGGCCAACGTGAGGCCGTGAGACCCTTCCGTGGGTGACACACCTTTCCGGTGTAGCATAGTGGCATTTGAGGGCAGTAGGGGTCACGCTAAGGCTTCAAGGGCCGCGCCGAGGGTTTCTAGCCGCATCCGGCCGAGTCTTGTAAATCCCGTTTGAGGGCGTGGATCGCCTCGTTAATTTGGCACTAGATCTTCGGGTTAGTTGCGTATCTTGTATCTTTTATTCTCTCGTCGGTTTTCCTGCTGTTGGAACCCCGCATTTGTTATACTCAACTACTTAATAATAAAACCCCCATATTCGTTGAACCGGTTTTTCCCACTTTGCATTTTTCCTGGGACTTATGTCCAAAAATCCGTGTCACTTTTGTTGCATGAGTGAATTATTCTATAATGATCTCGTATGTGTAGGTCGTAGTTGTGTTTATTTTCGTATTTCTCTCGACCCAATTTTTGAAAATAACTTTACAAATTAAATCGTTAGAGAAAATAAACCAATACACTGGCGCAGAATTTTCACACCCATGAAACATGTGCTCCCAAAATCGATGCGTACCGTTAGTGGACCGTGTATTAACAGGACTCGACATGTGCATTGGAAAATAACCGTAGTGCCATCTTCTTGAAGTATACGCAGAGTTTGGAGCGAATTTGGGAGTGGAGGCAAGCTTCATTAATTTATGTAATGTTTAACCCAAGGTTACTTGAGAGTTGGAGTGGGAGCTGAGCGAGAGCGAAGCAAGAGCTTATAGGATCAACATTTTCAAAAGCTCCCGGTTCGGAGCGAATTTTTACATAATATATATTTTTATATATTTTGATGCATATATGTCAATAGAGGCATGTAGAATGATGAATTAGATATAAAAGGCATAAAAACATGGATTGAACCATATAACATCAATCATCTAGAATTTATAAATTTCATCAACCACGTCCACAAGTTAGTAACATACAACATATTGAGTATCACGATTCATCAATCTTAAAGTGTCAAACTTTCAAAATTCGATATATAACCTTTATCGATATCGTCATTGGAGATCAATAAAGTTGTAACTTGTACTTGTAACCATTACTATTACCAAGTAACCAAATTATAACAAATAATACTTAACATGAAATGAAATGTTTCAACAACTTTCATGAAGCATCATATTCATAATTCATTACCAATGAGTTATAAATGCTAACTTTAAACTTCTAACTTAAATTTTCATATATTGTTTACAAAAATTACCATAATAAATGTGAAAGAGTCAATAGTTATAATGTTAATTTTTCTTAGGGCTATAGTGTTCTTTGCTTTGATAATTGTATTTCTTCATTAAGATATTACATTCACCCCCCGACATCATAACATTATTCGTATTTACATCATTATTCACAACATATGCAACTATGTAGAACGAACAATATCATTGTCATCAATGCAGCGGGAACATAAAGGAACGATAGAAGAAAATCATTTACATATCGATACACCAGGATTGGTCAAAGACCAGTAAAATACACTATGGGAAAACCCTTTCTCACCCTTTTTCTTATTAGATCGTCATCAAATGATTCAACGAAAGAGAGTATAGTTATCCTTATCTTCATCTATGCAACTATCCAACAAAATAACTACAACATCCATGAAATGAACCCAACAATGCTTATACTCAAAACCTTGATTCCTTTGAAGGATCGTAATGAGTTGTCACCGTCTCCTGCGGTCCTGCTGATCGCTTGACACCTAAACCTACCTACTAGTTAGTGGAAAAGCCTTCAACCCCACAAGGTGTGGTTTGTGGCAAGGATCTCGCAGAAGGGGTCGTCACCTACTCCCCGACTCTCTCCGTTTAAGCTATCTCCTAAGTTAGTCATCGAGGGTGGTCCCTAATAAAAAAAAACGATGTTAAAGATTTTGAGTTTTTTAGGAGAATTATTAGAGTGAAATCGTATTAATTTTAAAGATTTACATTTATGAGCAACTTTGAAATAATAATAACAAACCATTCACAAAGGCTTAAATAACGTGCTCAAGAATAATGCTCAAAGAGATGAGAACACAATAATCCCGGGAACAAAATATGTCGCACAAGATATTTGCGCATAAAAATGATTACAGGATAACCAAATTACAACATTTAATCATATCTTGTCATAGTTAGAAACAACTAAAAAAATTAGATGTTGAAGATGAAATTAAACTTGGCAAATATAGAAAGTAAACATCACACTACTTGCATGAGATAATCAACCATAAAAGAAATGTGATGAAGAGTGCTCTTGGTTCATTTTAGTTAAACTTTCTCACAACAAATATTTCAAATCAACTCTTCAATCCCCGCATCTTACCTCGCCCAAATTATGGTGGATCTCACAAAGGAGGAGTCAATAGGGGAGTAGAGGGTCCCAAGAGGTCTAAACAACCAACTTATGTTTGGAGGTAAGTTTTAGTGAGTTGCTTGTGTGAAATGGAATGTCGATTAATCTCAAAAAGACACATTCAAATTTTCCACAAGATATGTATTTAACAAAATGGTAATAATGAACTAACTTAGAGAAAAATAGACTTATGTGTGTTGTAGCATTAAACAGCAAGTGGAATGAAATATGTTCTTATAAAAAGGTGTTTCAATGGTTCCTCAACATGCATGAAGCTTAAACATTAAATTAATAAATTTACAACCATGTGAATTGCTCTCACACATATTTTTTTTTTTTTTTTGCTCAAGCTTGTAGCATTGGGGATCATGCATGTAAGTTTAATTTAACCAAAATTTAGTTAGATGGTTGTAGAGTGCATTAGTTGCTAATTCATTAGCATGGCTAAAACAAAAATCGTAAAATGAATCAATCAACCCAAAAAATTCCTTTCTCTTCAACCATGAAAGGGGGATACCATGGGAAAAAATCCCAAGCTTCCTCAAACAAAAAAGAGTTATTTTATTATTGATTACAAGCGAAGAAAACAACCTTTAAGAAGGCTGCCCAAAATGCGATCCTTCTATGAATAAAGAGCTTGGAAAAAGGCTTAATCTCCTCCTCAAAAATTGACAACACAACTTATGGAGAAAACCTTCAATATATAAATTTTTCAAGGCTCCAAGGCCCACGGAAAAGATCAAGCTTGCTGCTGTCCCAAAGGTGTTTACAGGCTCCCTAAAATCAAATTTTGAAGTAATGAAAGCCTTCGCATGCAAGGAGGATCAATTGTCTCTTGTCGTCTTTTCCTCAAGCTCCTCGCTTTTCACGCTCAAGCTTGCGGGCTGCAAAAGAAAATCAAATTTTAGGCTGAAATAAAGAGGATCTAAAATACAAATTAATATACAAGGGTACTAGCTTAAGGAATGAGAGCGAACCCCCATTCTTTCCTAGTTTAAAATAACACTCTTGAAGTAGCAAATATGACTTTAAGACGTTCTACAAATGGAAATTTTTAGATTTTAAAAGTGGAAATAGATGATCAAGTAGCTAGAGAACGAGAAACTCCCTCTTGGTCTTCCTTTGATGCAAAACTTGGGGTTGAAAGTAACAGAGTTTTGGATCGCTTTGAATCTATGAGTGAGTTGATCTATTTGAGACTTCTCCCACGCCTGAATGTTTTTCCTGCACACAATACGAATAGATCTTCTTACACACTTAAACAAATATCAATCTGCAAAATGATTAGAGCATCATAATGAAATAGATCAACCAAACATTCCTCCGAAAATGAGTTGGCAAGCTAATTCCTAGAATAATACCCTAAATCAATGATGCATGCAAGATAGCTTGCACACATCAATCCAAGCTAGATGGCAAATATAAACTAATATTGATCAAGCATATAAACGAATTCAAATACAATAGCAATAGTATGGAAAGAAATCACCTCATAACGCCAAGAGAACATCCGCTAAATAGCCCCAAAGTCTTGATTTTATTGATATACAAATATGACAGAGTTTTCTCAAGCCCAATAGCTCATAACATGATACAATATGAGAGCCGATGGCTCCATTATATAGAAAGTTGGGAGCAAATCCCAATGAAGAACCATATGCCAAGTGGTGAGAGGGAGGAGATCACAAGGCAAATTCGAATTTGATATGTGGAGCTCCATTGCCAAGTTAAAAAATCGGATTCTGGCAAGTGGACATCATTTTCTTCTTCCCTTATGTGCCAAATTCGAATTTTATGATGGAATGACAAGTGCATATGGTTGGTAACCCATGTGGGGCCAATTTTCAACAAAAATCTCCACCAAATATTCTCCCAAATCCTCCCAAATATGCACTAACTTCACAAATTCGAATTTCCAAGTAAGCAACTCTCATTTAATGTCGGAAATTCAATTTTATTTGAGCACATGTCTTTTCATTGATTTTAGGAGTCCACATCACCTTGAGAGTTCACTTTAACTCTTCTATAATTTCCATCTCATTTCCACCTCATTTAGCATGTGTGGATATTTATTTTCCTCCATTTATTTATTTCCGGCTTTAATAAATTGCTAGATTTCTCACTAAACTTAGGAAAAGTGGGTTTTAAGGGTTAAAAACACATTTTTAACCCCTCAAAGTGTGTCATAGTAGAAAGTTGAGGGTGAGAGGTGTAATTTTGATTACTCATACCCCATACAACTTCTCTAGGTAACACTTATTACAATTCAATTACAATTTTTATTGCAATTTTCGACTTGCGGGAAATCTAAAAAATTAAAAAATCACTACCTAGACCTAACTAAATTCCACGAAATTTTTTGTGTGATCTAGCATGGTAATTAACATTGACTCTAAACACTAGGACTCACCCAAGGCCTCACCATCAAGTCGTACTCCGGCTTTGGGGTATAATTGAAGGAGAAAACTCAATTAATTATTAAATCATGGTAGGGAGATGATAATTAACCGAGTAAAAAAACCTCCTAGAGTAATACTCACTTGTTGGCAAGGTCCTAAGATACCTAGGCCTATTACAGACTCAATACTGACTCAAATTCATCATTACTAGCATCACTTATTACAATTCCCTGTAGGGCGTGGAATGTGGGTACAAGAGAAAATGATAAGAAGTAGAAGTAGAGTTTAAAAACTATGTTGAATTGATGATATCTGACGGTACAAGTGTCCTTTGGTTCATCTTTGAGCATGGAGTATTCATATAATCATTATGTGCTACTCAGTGGTCAACATTTGGCTCCATATGGGGATGCATGCTAGGTTTGAAGTGATAGTGTGCAAGAACCTGGAATCTGCATCCATCGACCAAAGATATATATTAGCAGTATCCATTCAAAGTATCATAAAAAAAAAATCAGTACAAAAATTGAAATTTTTTCTAAGAGCATAATTTATTCATGAAATAAATATACTTAAAACAAAATTTACAAGGGAGAAGGTTAGAAATATGATAAAAAAAAATGGCCCATGGCATTAGATGTTCTCAATGAAGTTCATGCTGAGAACCTGTCAACTTTCAGGCAGATCCATGGGTTGCTTTTTTGATGTGCCCTGTCCAATTTTGAATATCTTAGGACTTTCATCCATCCCAACACTATGTTGTACATGGTCATCGGATTTACCAAATCCTTTCTGTTTTTTTCTTTTTTTCTTAATAGATTGTGATGTTGATGCATTCAAATTAGACCTTTCTGCCCGATCTTGAAGATGTTCAGATGGAGAATTTGAAGTATCCAAGACTTCCATGACCTACCTTTCTCCATTCTGGATCTGCTCTGGCATGGGTGATGGACCAATCTCATAAGTGTAAACTTGATTCCACTTAGTTTTCTTGTGATCTGGGTCACCGTTGATCAACCATTTTTCAATGGAAGAAATGACCTCCTTATAATAAGATGAAGCTTGCTTCAATGGATCGGGAGGCTTGTGTTATGTTTCTTTGTTCTTTTCCCATTGGTCATCTGATCTAAGTTGGAATTTTGGTACCTGTGATCTTTCCATTTCCTCCAACCTATTCTGAAAAAGGATTTGATTAGCCTTCATAACATTTATTTCCTTAGCATGATTTGTTTCCATGGTGTTGATTAATTGCACTTGTTTTTCTTCCATGGCGAGCAACCTGTTTTGAATAGAGGTCATCTAATTAGAATGCTTGACCTCCATGGCCTTTATTGCGTGTGCATGATTTACTATTAATCTTGTTTCATTGAGTTCTATGTTTTTAATGAGTTGAGCTTGGTTGAGTTGCATATCTTTAATCGTTTGAGTCAATTCCCTGATGTGATCCCTATCATTCTCATTTGCTTGAGTTTTCGCTTTGATCTTTCTTTCATCTCCATATTTTTCTTCAAAGGCATCAATGATCAATTCTAGAGAATCAAAACTATTAGCTGTTAAGTCTAGGAACCAATCCATAGCATTGCCATCTAATGAAAAGATAAAAAGTTTCATTTTAACGTCCTCATGGTTAATATCCTGGCACCATTTTCTCACACAAAGGTGGAAATTATTTAGGGGAGTTTCGGTGGTAATGGCATTGTTACCTAGAAAAATAGGCAACTCATCAACAACCTCAATGGCTTCATCCGGAATAAAATTTGGATAGCCTGGAATGTTAGTAAAATCACAAGGGGCGAACAGATCATTCATGATGTCATGCTCACTTGACCCTGAAAGAGAAAATGGATATCAGAGAGAGGTTCCTGTCCAAGGTTAGCAAGAATTCTACAAGAAGAAGACTTCAAGCATAAATCCTTGCAGAAAATGAAATAAGTGGAGTCGCCACTTGAACAAGAATCTAACTCTAAAATCCAACATGCAAAAACCAAAAGTTAGTCGATTTCCCAGGTACAAGAAAGCTTGTCCCCGACAGCGGTGCCAAAAATGTTATCGCTTGCCGCTTACACCTACCTACAGTGAGCGGGAAAAGCCTTTAACTCCACAAGGTGTGGTTGGTGGCAAGGAACTCAAAGAAGGGGCTGTCACACTAATCCCGACTCTCTCCGTTTAAGCTATCTCCTAGGTTAGCTATGGGGGGTGGTCCTTAAATGGAAAACTATGTTAAAAGATGTGAGTTTCTAGGATAGTTGTTAGAGTGAAATTGGATTACTTTTAAAGATTTATGAGCATTTTATAGGCAACTTTGAAATAATAATATCAAACCATTCAACCAGTACCTTAAATAACGTGCTCAAGAATAATGCTCAAAGAGATGAGAACACAGTAAAATCCTGAAATGGAAACAAAAGATGTCAGCACAAGATATTTGCAGGATAAAATGATTGCAGGAAAACCAAATCTCAAGCTCCCTCAAGCAAAAAAGAGTTATTTTATTATTGATTACAAGCGAAGAAAACAACCTTTAAGAAGGCTGTCCAAAAGGAGATCCTTCTATGAATAAAGAACTTGGAAAAAGACTTAATCTCCTTCTCAAAAATTGACAACACAACTTATGGAGAAAACCTTCAATATATAAATTTTTCAAGGCTCCAAGGTCCACGGCAAAGATCAAGCTTGCTGCGGTCCCAAAGGTGTTTACGACCTCCCTAAAATCAGATTTTGAAGTAATGGAAGCCTTCACATGCAAGGAGGATCAATTGTCTCTTGTTGTCTTTTTCTCAAGCTCCTCGCTTTTCACACTCAAGCTTGCAGGCTGCGAAAGAAAATCAAACATTAGGCTGAAATAAAGAGGATCTAAAATACCAATTAATATACAAGGGTACTAGCCTAAGGAATGGGAGCGAACCCCCATTCTTTCATAATCTAGAAAAACGCTCTTGAAGAAGCAAATATGACTTGAAGACGCTCTACAAATGGGAATTTTTAGATTTTAAAAGTGGAAATAGTTGATCAAGTAGCTAGAGAACGAGAAACTTCCTCTTTGTCTTCCTTTGATGCAAAACTTGGGGTTGAAAGTAGCTGAGTCTTGGATCGCGTTGAATCTAGGAGTGAGTTGATCTATTTGAGACTTCTCCCACGCCCAAATGGATTTCCTGCACACAATACGAATAGATCTTCCCTACGCACTTAAACAAATATCAGTCTGCAAAAGGATTAGAGCATTATAATGAAATAGATAAACCAAACATTCCTCCGAAAATGACTTGGCAAGCTAATTCTTAGAATAATACTCTAAATCAATGATGAATGCAAGATAGCTTGCACGCATCAATCCAAGTTAGATGGCAAATATAAACTAATATTGATCAAGCTTATAAACGAATTCAAATACAATAGCAATAGTATGGAAATAAATCACCTCATAACGCCAAGAGAACATCTGCTAAATAGCCCCAAAGTTTTGATTTTATTGATATACAAAAATGGCAGAGTTTTCTCAAGCCCAATAGCTCATAACATGATACAATATGAGAGCCCATGGCTCCATTATATAGAAAGTTGGGAGAAAATCCCAATGAAGAACCATATGCCAAGTGGTGAGAGAGAGGAGATCACAAGGCAAATTCAAATTTGATATGTGGAACTCCATTGCCAAGTGTAAAAATCAGATTCTGGCAAGTGGACATCATTTTATTCTTCCCTTATGTGCCAAATTCGAATTTTGTGATGGAATGACAAGTGCATATGGTTGGTAACCCATGTGGGGCCAATTTTCCACAAAAATCTCCATCAAATATTCTCCAAAATCCTTCCAAATATGCACTAACTTCACAAATTCGAATATCCAAGTAAGCAACTCTCATTTAATGTTCGAAATTCAATTTTATTTGAGCACATGTCTTTTCTTTGATTTTAGGAGTCCACATCACCTTGAGACTTCACTTTAATTCCTCCATAATTTTCCACCTCCTTTCCACCTCATTTAGCATGTGTGGATATTTATTTTTCTCCATTTATTTAATTTTTGGCTTAATAAATTGCTAGATTTGCCACTAAACTTAGGAAAAGTGGGTTTGGAGGGTTCAAAACACATTTTTAACTCCTCAAAGTTTGTCATAGGAGAAAGTTGAGGGTGAGAGGTATAATTTTGATTATTCATACCCTATACAACTTCTCTAGGCAACACTTATTACAATTCAATTACAATTTTGTTGTAATTTTCGACTTGCAGAAATAAAAAAAAATTAAAAAATCACTACCTAGACCTAACCAAATTCCATGAATTTTTTTGTGTGATCTAGTATGGTAATATACGTTGACTCTAGACACTAAGCCTCACCCAAGGCCTCACCATCAAGCCGTACTCCGGCTTTGGAGTAAAATTGAAGGAAAAAACTAAATTAATTATTAAGTCATGGTAGGGAGATGATAATTAACGGAGTAAAAAAAACCTCCCAGAGTAATACTCACTTGTTGGCAAGGTCCCAAGCTACCTAGGGCTGTTACAGACTCAATACTGACTCAAATTCATCATTACTAGCATCACTTATTACAATTCCCTGTAGGGCGTGGAATGTGGGTACAAGTGAAAATGATAAGAAGTTGAAGTAGAGTTTAAATATTAGAATAATGCTATTTTAGTGTTTACTTCTCATCTATGATTGTAATTCGCAGTTTCTTGTTAGAAACTTGCTGTTTCTATATTCTTAGTAGAAACCAACTGTTTCTGTAAATACAGTTGTATTATTTATTGAGCTTCACTGCTCATTGTAAATCAGTTCAATTCGTTCATTGATTATGGTATTAGAGCTTAGGTATTTTTTCGAAATAATTTTTCATTATTTGAAAAATTCTGTGCTTCATTTTGAAACAGCTCTCTAGAAGTCTGAATTTTTTTTTTTTGCGTCACAATTTATGAGCCGCCATTTCAATAAGAATTACAATTTATAAATTGGGCAGGGCCTTTCTTTCTGCCTTCAGATTGACGCAGGCAGTGTGACACTGTTAAATTGCCGTCTAATCTCTCGTTTACGGGCGTCTGGTGTGTTATCCCCACTGCTAATCTCCTTGACGAGTTATTGCTTTGGGTTCCCAGATACGATTGATGGCATAGCATCTGGTTTTCTCTGATCCCTTCTGGCTCGACTTATCTTATGAGGCATCTCTTCATCAAAAGCTGCCCAGATGTCTTCCAGAATGCTGCTCGTTTCTCCTCATAATTGACGTATTGTAGTTCACGAAATACTGTTTTCGATACACTGATCTTTCAGATTGCAACTGTTCATCATTTGGAAAAAGGATTGTTAACGTTTGGCTGATCATCTGTATTTTTGAGCTGAATTGTGGAGTTTATGGGTTTTGATCTGTATGTCGTGAATCTCCCTCTTATTCTGTTCATTTTTGAGGTTTCTGGGGTTTGATCCTAGACTTGTGCATTGGAGGAATCTCTGATCAGTGATCTAAGATATCCAACAATGGCCTCACTAACCAATTTGATGTTGGAAGGCAATCAACGCTTTAATGGCAAAAATTATAACATCTGGAAACAGAGAATGTTGACCATTTTTGAATATAGGCATCTTGACCAGCTCGTTTTGGGAAAAGAGCCTCGTCCTGGTACACCTGGTGCAGATCAAGATAAGTTTGATGATCGAAATTGAGAGGCTGTTATGCTTCTCAAACTCTCTGTAACTAATGATCAGTTACCATAGATCCCTTCCGGCAAGACAACTGCCGAAATTTGGAAACATTTGAAGGAATTGCACGAGACATCTGACAAGAGAAGAGCTCTCTTTCTAAAGAATCAGTTGTTCTCCATCATGATGGACGAACATATGTCTTTACAGGATCATCTTAACAAGATTAAAGCCATTCGAGATTAGCTCGAAGCCATTGGTCGGACCATGGAGGAAGAAGATATGATAGTCATCACCCTGAAAAGTCTACCAAAATCTTATGAACACTTTATAGAAACTATCAACATTACCTCCACTAATGTTGCTCTGAAGTTTCCAGAGCTATGCACCAAACTTCTGCAACAGGATCGTTGGAAACAACAGTTTGGTAGTGGTGCTTCATCAGCCTCCTCAGAAAATGCTTTTGTTGCCAAATATCAGTCCTCTCAGTCATTTCAGAAGACAGGTTCTTCTCAGTCTTATGATCCTGATAAGAAGAAAAATGTGCAGTGTAATTATTGTCACAAGTTTGGTCATTTGAAGAAAGATTGCCGACAGAGGATTTCTTTTGAATAGAAGAAGCAGGGAGGGTCTCATCAGCAAGCAAATGTCGCAGAACATTCCGAGCAGAAAGAATCTGCCTTTTATGCCTTTATGGCTAAAAGGTACTCAGATCACGCCCCGTCATCTGCCTGGTACATTGACTCTGGTGCATCATGTCATTTCTCTCACAAGTGTGATTGGTTTACTGACTTCTCATCTTTCAGTGATTCCATGGTCTTCGGCGGAGGTGAGGAGTACACGGTGGTTGGCAGAGGTACAGTTCAGATCCAGTCTGGTGGGCGCACACTCATCTTCCTGAATGTGTACTATGTTCCTGGTATGGAAATTAATTTGCTGTCTGTCAACCAGATTATGAGAAACTCTCCTCAGCTCGATGTGGTGTTCAGTGCGCACAAGTGCTCCATTATTGACAGGGACACTCGGCTTACGGTTGCTATTGGCCTAGAGGATCATGGTCTATATAGGCTTCTTGACACTGGTGATTCCCCAGAAGTGGCTCTAGTAGCTCGTGTTTCTCCTATCAGCACTCTGTGGCATCAGAGACATGGGCATTTAAACATTCAGTATCTCTCTCAGCTATCTCGGGAGGGACTTGTGTTAGGGTTACCTGATATTCAGACACAACATTTGGGAGTGTGCGGCGCCTGTCAAGCTGGCAAGCAACATCGGTCTTCATTCAAGGATGGAGAATCTTGGCGCGCATCTAAGGTACTCTAGTTAATTCATGCTGATATTTGTGGTCCTATGAATACATCTTCAGTTCCTGGTTGCAAATATTTTTTGCTCATTGTAGATGATTTCAGTAGAAAAATGTGGTTGTACTTTTTAAAACATAAATCTGATGTATTTAGCATCTTTTAGAAGTTTAAGTCCTTAGTTGAAAAAGAGTCTGGCTATAATATCTTAACTCTTAGGACAGATAACGGGGGGGAATTTTGTTCTTCTGCTTTTTCCAACTTCTGTGATACCCATGGCATCAAACGCCAGTTAACCACACCCTACACTCCTTAGCAGAATAGTGTTGTAGAATGTCGCAACCGTACGGTTGTTGAAATGGCTCGTTCTATGTTACAACATAGGAGTGTTCCGAACAAATTTTGGGCTGAAGCAGTGTTTACTGCAGTCTATCTTCTTAATCAATCACCTACTCAGGCTGTTAAAGGGAAGACTCTAGAAGAGGTTTGGTCTGGTCGAAAGCCTAAGATCAACCATCTCAAAGTTTTTGGCTCAGTTGCATATGTTTGGATTCCCGGTGCTAAGCGCTCTAAGTTGGATTCCAAAAGCCAGAAACTCATGATGATAGGGTATAGTGATCACCACAAGGCCTATAGGCTGATAGATATAGACACTAATCGTCTTATCTTCAGTCGGGATGTGGTATTTGATGAAGACAGAGGGTTCTTTCAGTCCCTTCCTTCTGAGCAGTGTTTTGAGGATCAGCCTCACAATGTTTTTCTTTCGTTAGGTCCACCTGATGGGAGGGATGATGCAACATCAGTATTTGATGATGCACTACCTGAGCTTCCTCCAGAAAATAATCCTCCTCTTGCTGCTCCTATTGTTCCTGAGCCTCCTCCACCTCCTCCAGATATTGGTTCTTCTACTCTCCGGCCTAAATGGTGGGCTAAAACTATTGGTGATCTTTGGGATAATGAACTCCTTGAAGGTAGAACTTCCAAAAATAAGAGCAAACAACAGCCTACAGTAAATTTTTCTCTTATGGCTAACATACACAGTGTTTTTGAGCCTCAAACCTATTCAGAGGCTAAGGGCATACCTGAGTGGGAACAGGCTATGGAGGCTGAATTCCAGAGTCTTCAGAGGAATCACACTTGGACCCTTTCTGATCTTCCTGTAGGGAAGACACCCATTAGCTGCAAATGGGTGTATAAAGTGAAATACAAAGTTGACGAAACCCTCGACAAGTATAAGGCTTGTCTTGTTGCTCGAGGATTCACATAGAAAGAAGGCATAGACTATGAGGAGACCTTTGCTCCTACAGCCAAGATGAGTACCATATGGCTTGTCCTTGCCTTAGCAGCTTAGTTTAGTTGGAAAGTCCATCAAATGGATGTAAAGAGTGCTTTTCTGAATGGTGACTTACAGGAAGAACTCTACATGATGCAGCCTTCAGGATTCAAGGTTGCCGATCAAGCACAAAAAGTTTGTAGATTAGTAAAAGCACTCTATGGTCTGAAACAAGCCCCTCGGGCTTGGTACATGAAAATTGATAAGTACCTAATAGATCATGGTTTTCATCGGAGTCCATCTGATGCAAACCTGTATATCAAACATGCTGGTGATGATATTCTGTTTGTGGTTGTCTATGTGGATGATCTTATTATTACTGGCAGTTCAGCACATTTGACCCATGTGATCAAACAGGATTTGTGCAGCACTTATGACAGATTTGGGGCTTCTTTATTACTGTTTAGGGGTGGAAGTCTGGCAGACTGAGAACAACATCTTTCTCTCTCAGTCCAAGTATGCCAGAAATCTTGTGGAAAGGTTCAGAATGCAGGATTGCAAACCTACCACGACTCCTATGGAACCAGGGCTCAAACTTTCAGCTCAGTCATCCTCACCACTTGTGGATGAAACTTTATTTCGGCAGTTAGTGGGCAGCCTCATCTACCTTACTGCCACTCGACCTGATATCAGTTTTGCAGTGAGCTACATTTCACGCCTCATGTCAGCTCCTAAAGCTGATCATTGGATAACAACAAAGCGTGTGCTGTGTTATCTAAGAGGAACCCCTGATTATGGACTTCTGTACACCCGGAGTTCAGATCCTACACTCAGTGGTTACACAGATTCAAACTGGGCTGGTTCGGTTGATGACCGTAAATCTACAGCTGGGTATGTGTTTACTCTGGGATCCGGCACTATCACATGGGCTAGCAAGAAGTAGCAGGTAGTGGCTCTCTCCTCGACAGAAGCAAAATATCGGGGAGCAGTTAAGGCATCTTGCGAGGCGGTTTGGCTTCAACGTATGCTTGCGAATATGCATGTTTTCCAGGCAGGTCCTACTCCCTTGTTCTGTGATAATCCGGGAGTGCTCAAACTCGCCAAGAATCTAGTCTTCCATGAATGAACAAAGCATGTGGAAACTCATTGTCACTACATTCGCCAGCTTGTTGAAGACAGATCCATTCAGTTACTATATGTTCCCACAACGGAGCAGCCAGCAGACATCTTCACCAAGCCTCTTGGTCCTGATAAGTTTGTAAAATTCAGAGGGTCTATCGGTGTTGTAAATAGATTGAGCATTAAGGGAGGGTATTAGAATAATGCTATTTTAGTGTTTACTGCTCATCTATGATTGTAATTAGCAATTTCTTGTTAGAAACTTGCTGTATCTATATTCTTAGTAGAAACTTGCTGTTTCTACTTTCTTAGTAGAAACTTGTTGTTTCTACTTTCTTAGTAGAAACTTGTTGTTTCTGTAAATACAGTGGTATTATTTATTTAGCTTCACTGCTCATTGTAAATCGATTCAATTCATTAATTGATTATTAAAAACTTTGTTGAACTGATGATGTCTGACGGTACAAGTGTCCTTTGATTCATCCTTGGGCATGGAGTCTTCATATAATCATTAGGTGCCACTCAGTGTTCAACAGGACTCACTTCGTCTACAACTCCTAAATCCCAAAGAAAAGTCCAAAATTGCTCTCCAAAATGCCAAAATTGATCCTCCTAGCAATCTTATGGAATAGGGGATATTACAGTCCTCCCTACCAAAATTTTCTTGACCTCAAGCAAGTGCAATGCTGGGCGTTGTAGTACCTGCTTTCCTTCCCATGTAGCATCCTCCAAAGATAAGTCCTTCCACCTGACAAGGAACTCCTTGATAACTCGACCCTTGAGCTTCCTCTTCGCACCTCCAGTTTGGCTTTAGGAACCAACACCAAATGCCCCTCATCATCAAGTGGAGGTAGGTCTGTGGTAGTCGTCACCTACTGCCCCAACACCTTCTTGAAGAAAGACACGTGAAATACATTGTGCACTCTGCTGCCTGGGGGAAACTCCAACTCATATGCCACCTCCCCTATGCATCGGATCCATAGTTTTAAAACCCCGACTCGGATTCAAAATCGATTGAGGGTAGACTCCGACTCCGACTCCGACTCGGTATCGACTCTGCCTAGTTGATTTCAATGACTCAGTTATTGTAAAAAGTACATTAAATATTCATTTTTTATGAAAAAACATATTTTTAAAGATTTTCATTCATGTTTCCATACTCAAAGCATTAGAATATAGAGAGAAGACAACATATGATCAAAGTATGCTCGTGAATATATTTGTTATATCAAAATGGTACGCAGTGCACTGTCCAATACATGTAATATATAGAGATCAAAACAAAAACACATAACCAAGGAGTTTATAAATGGCCTCTACAATAAAACATCACTAGTCACTACTGTTAAACAAGGCAAGATCATCTGGCTCAAACTCTGAGTCAAAATCAGACGGGGAAACCCATGGCTCCTCCTCACTATTGATCCAAAAACCAACTCCAACTCTTCACAAACTCCTCACAAATGCTCATACAAATGCAATGAGATAGCTGTGAGTAAATGTGAGGGGGTTGGGTCACTATTATAAGTTTAGGAGAGGGGTAGAGGCATTAAGGAAAAAAAGCCAAAAAAAAATTGAGTTTGAAGTTCGAGTTACCGCCTTTTTGCCCCGCAGATTAGCTCGGCTGAACTCGCCGGTCCATTATCGAACCGAACGAATCGGTGTCCGGCTTGGCCAGTTCAGCAACGGACCGGTCGCTGGACATGTTTTTCTACCTAGCCAACCCGGGCAGGGGTTTGGCTCGGTCTACTAGGCTGAATACGATTCAAATCGACCTAGTTTTAAAACACTGGTTGGATCACCCTGTAAGGTCCACAAAAGCAGGGCTTGAGCTTCTCAATCGCCTTTTGTTTAAGTGTCAATTGCTGGTATGGATGTAGGCGTAGGTACACTAAGTATCCCATCTCGAATTTCCGGATACATCTTCTGCTGATTCTGAGCTGTCTTCAAGGTGTCCTTGAGAGCCCTGAGGATCTCTTGGCTCTCTTGGATCCAATTCTTCGCCCTTGGGGCTCTGCTATCCCTAAACACCATGTCAGCAAATGACAACACCTCATAACCATAGAGTGCTCTAAAGGGTGTCATCCCGATGGACATGTGATATGTCGTGTTGTAGCAGTACTCCCCTAGATGAAGCCATTTCACCCATGCCTGCTGTTGACTTGTCACATAGTTACGCAGGTAACCCTCTAGCCATCTGTTCACAATCTCGGTTTGCCCGTCAGTTTGAGTGTGGTAGCTAGTGCTGGGTGTGAGGTCGGTTCCCACCAGTGTAAAGAGCTCTTGCCAAAAACCCCCCATGAACCTATTGTCCCTATCATTGATGATGGTTTTAATGCAACCTGAACACCTCCCCGAAGAAGAGCTCGACCACTTGCGTTGCTGAGTACCTAGTTGGAATAGCGAAAAAGTGGGCAAACTTGGTCAACCTATCCACCACCACATATATATAAACTCACCCTTGTACAATTGGGAGTTCGGTGAAGAAGTCCATGGAGATACTCTCCCACTTTTGCTTTGCAATAGGAAGAGGCCGAAGCAACCCGACCATATGTGTGTGCTCCACCTTATTCCTTTGACATGTGCTGCACTCCTACACATACCTTAAGATTATGGTTTTTAAACTTCTGTGGTTGTCTTTAATTGCAGAATCTAGATTATCCACAGTATCATAAAACAATGGTCGACGTTTCGAATCCCAACGGGGATCCATCTTCAGGACAAGAAGTGAATGGATCCATTCACTTCTTGTCCTGAAGATGGATCCCTATTGGGATTCGAAACGTCGACCATTGTTTTATGATATTGTGGATAATCCAGATTCTGCAAAATACCTTAAGATATCACCCTTGAGGCCTCTCCATGTAAATCGCTCCTTGACAGAGCTGTAGGTTTTGAGGAACCCAGGATGCCCAACAATAGGTGAATCATGGCTGCCTGCAAGATTTTCTCCCATAGCTGAGACCCTGTCACCAAATAAATCTCATTCTTGTATTATCTCACCTCATCCTTCACCTTGTACCTGCCATCCCCAAATGGGCCATCTAGAATCTCACATGCCTGCTGATTCTTGGAGTACTCCACCAAAAGCCGTGCCTTCCAATCCTGGGTGATGTCCATGAGAGAGAGTGTTGCGGGCCTTGTGGAAAGCGCTTCAACCATTACCTTATGCTTCCCCTTGACATACTCTATCTCAAAATCTTACGCCTAGATCTTGCTAACCCACTTTTGCTGCCTATCATTAAGCTCTCTCTGGTCTAGGAAGAATTGCAAGCTATTATAAGTTTGTCTTCACCCTGAACCAGTTTCCCACCAAGTGCTGTTTGAATTTGGCCCAGGCATGCATGATGGCCAACATCTCCTTATCATAAATGGAGTATAGTCTCTCGTAGTCACGAAGCTTCCGACTCTCATAGGAAATGGGGTGACCACCCTGCATCAAGATTTGCTCCAATGCCCTCCCCTGAGGCATCACACTCTAGTACAAAGGGTTATGAAAAGTTTGGCAATGTTAAGACGAGGCATGAACTCATCACTACCTTGAGGCACTCAAAAGCCTCTTGTGCCAAGACTGACCACTCAAAAGCCCCTTTTTTGTGAGGTCCATAAGGGGTGCTGCCAACTGAGAAAATCCCTTCACGAACTTCTTGTAATAAGTAAAAATGCCCAAAATTCCTCTCAACTCTGTCACACTCCTGGGAGTTGGCCAATCCAAGATGGCTCGAAATTTCCCCTGATGCACCTGGACTCCCTCCTCTCCAATCACGTGGCCCAAGTAAAACATCTTTGTGAGGCCAAACTCGCACTTTGACATTTTGGCATAAAGCTGTTGCTCCTCCAAAATAGGCAACACCTCCTCCAAGTGATGCAAGTGCTCCTCCCAAGTCCTACTATAGATCAATATGTCGTCAGAGAATACTAATACATATATGCGCAACTACTTGCAGAACATGTGGTTCATGCAAGATTGGAAGGTGGCTAGCACATTGGTTAGCCCAAAGTGCATAACCAGGAACTCAAAGTGCCCATAGTGACATCGGAAGGCTGTCTTCGTGACGTCTTGCTCTCTCAGCTGAATCTGATGGTACCCTTAGTGCAAGTCTATTTTGGAGAAGCACTTGGCTCCCCTCATCTTGTCTATCCTCGGGGTGGGGTACCTGTTCTTTAGCGTCCTCTTGTTGAGAGCTCGATAATCAATACATATGCAGAGAGTCTCATTCTTCTTCACCAACACCACAAAAGAAGCAAAAGAAATGGAATTTGGCTTGATGTGGCCCGTGGCCAACAACTTCTGAATGGCTCTCTCTATCTCATCCTGGTACGCCTTTGGATGTCTGTTTGGGGTGGTGATGACTGTCAGAATCCCCTCCTCCAGCTAAATAGTATGCTTAAACCCTCTTTCTGGGAGATGGCTTGGAGGAATCTCTCCAAAAGCTGCCTGATGTCTCTGTAAGATTGCTAAGATGTCTGGGTGATGCTGTCGTGTCTGAGCCCTTGTCCCTATCTTCGAAATCCTGCACTCCACTGCCCATGCTATATCTCCTCTTCGTAGATCTGCCTCCATCCTGTTGGTTGTCATTACCTGAGGTGGTTAGGAATGCATGCCTCTCAACACAACCTTCTTCCCATATGGCCCCATGAACTCCATCTCCATCACCTGGTAATCTGTAGTATAGCGTCCAATAGAATAATAGCCACTGAACACCCAACACCACATTGGTGTCTTGCACGTTCACCACGAAGTCGTCATCGGTGACTGTGTAGTTCCCCATCGTAAACTTCATCTTGGGGATCATCCTGGTACACTCTATGGTCTGGTTCCCCCTATCAGAATTGAAAATCTCTCAAAAGTCTGTCTCTGACCCCCCTCGGTCTACCAGCTGCGAATCTATGAAGTTGTGAGTGGCCCCACCATCAACCAAAACAATCACCCTCTGACCTTGAATAGTTCCTTTGATCTACAATGTATGATATCTTGGGATCCCTGTAAGTGAAGCAATGATGCCCCCCTTGGCACCCTGATAATGTGACTCCTCTCCTGTGTCTTGGTGCTCTTCCTCCCTTCCTATCAGCTCCTGTTCATGCTCCTCCTCAGGCTAGTTATCAAAAAATACTTGAATATAGTAGGCCTTGCCTTTAGAACACTTGTGCCTAGGTGCCCAAGGCTCTTGACACGTAAAGCATAGTTTCCTCCTCCGGATGTCCCTCCTGGTCTCTTCATCCAACTACCCTCATTCGGTCCACTCCGTTTGAAGGCCTGGTGTCCTTACCCTTATGAGGAAAGGTATGCCTGGGAGGTAATCTTGTCTTAGAAATTGTGTCCAGCATGCCCCTAGTCCTGGTGATCACATCTTGAAAAGTAATGGGCTTGTAGGCCCTCACCCATCCATGCAATGGGTCTGTCAGCCTCTCAACAAACAACATTATCACTCTTGCCTCCGAGATATCAGACACCGTCACAACTAGCCTTCGAAATTCTAAAATATATGCCTCTGCACTACTTGTCTGTCTTAGATGCACTAACTCCTTGAAATGCGACTTTGGGTCCTTGTCGAATCTCTCTATGAGCCTCTGCATGAACTTGGTGTAGGAAGTAATGCCAACATGCCCTGGAGTGATCAATCCATGGTACCACCACTCTTGTGCGTCACCATCTAGATGTAAATTGGCATACTTAATAACATCCACCTCTCTCATGGGGTTTAGCTGGAAATAAGTATCCAACTTCTGCACCCACACCCTAGAATTCCTAGCTGATCCATCAAAGCTGGGAAGTGTTATTTGTCCCATTGTCCTCTGTGGGTCATGGTTCTGTTGACCTCCCTTGTATGGTGTCCCAGCTCTGGATCTATGTTTCTCCTTCAAGTGGCAAAATTCCCCAAAAGACATGGCCATCATAATCCTCGAGTCCAATGCGTCATATTCCTCAATCCCATCTACGAATGACCTCATCAAAGATGCAAATGAGTTTGGTTCTCTTGAGGGCCCATCCACAAATTAGAGGATAGTGGGTCAGTTGGAATGGCCAGTTATATGTGGGGTGCCCTGGAGGTTTGTGCGTGCATGCATGTGGCTCCCCTCACTAGATCGAGATCCACCTTCTCCATTATTATCCTGCTTCCCCTGATGCTGTATATGAGTGCTAGCCAATTGCGCCAATATGTCCATCATAAGCTTTTGCTGACTTACCAGTTCAACCAACGTTGGCTCCTTTTCCCTTTGTTTAGGTTCCTCCACATTTTCCATGATTTCTCTGTTCCAGTTATCTCACTCCCTTGCGTGATCTACTTCATAATCATAAAAAGTTCAGGGCCCCAACCTTTACCTCGTCTTCTTTTGCCTCGACCGTTGCCTCTGTGAAACACCACATCATCGAAATGAGGCGACATCACTTGTTCCTGCTTCCACAACTGGCCAAGAACATGCTTTGATACCTTTGTAATATTCCTAATGAAAAATCAACAATAGATATCCTTAAAACCACATAATTTAGAATATGGTAAAGTAGCTCCTGGATGGGGAACTATTCCTCTTTCAAAAACAATGAACTTGGAACAACAACAAATGAAGTAACAACAACCACATTTTTATCACGCAAAAGAAACCAACATAGTAATTTAAGCCATTGTATTAAACATGGATCTAAGTACATAAAATGAGATATAACAATGGAACTTGAGCTTGTTAAGCAAGCTGAGAAAAACCCAAAAATATGATGCTGTCCCACGTGATGGAGATCTCACAATGGCTGGTGTAGATGACCCAGTAAATAAATTGTTGCTGGTCGACCACTGGAATGGTGATTTTTAATCTGAGTACTACCCGGATCACCCTGAAATTGCTACCTTGGACTCCTCTTCAAAAACACACAGATGTCAGAAACCCATAAATTATTTGGCTCAAACCCAAGTAGTGAGGAAGCCCTCCGACTGGTGTGAATGGTCCAACTGGCCAACTTGTTCGTACTGCTGCCAAAATCCTCTGCTAGATGAAGCCCTCAACCCCGCAACTGAAGAACTCCCACTGATTTGAAATTTGTCTCCGGAAGGTTCTAATTCTTCATCCCTTCAAGCTCCCAGTCTTCCCAACTCCTATGCTTGCGTAGGCTTTCTCCAATGATGCCCACACACTGCCAGAAAATGCGAAATTTGACCTTCACGAATGGCCCCAAACTAGACTTGCAAATTACCACCAAAACCTAGCTCAAGGATGTAGAAATTTCTTTGACAATTATCACTCTCCACTTCTTTGGAGTTGGCCCAACTAATCAACCCAACGCACAACCTTTGCGCCCCAGAAAGTGTGCACTGCTGAACCAAAGTGCTGAAGGTGAAGCTCTGTGGAAGCCTTGAAATGGACTCCTCTGATTTCCAGCTAGGGAGACACTCGAAGTTCTCTGAAACCAGTTTGGATTCCGCGTGAAATCCATGTGCTAAGCAACACTCCAAACCCTTGCGCTGAACAACTCACAAGATGTTGAATTTCATAAGTGTAATGGTCAAAATATGATGTGGAGTGCCCCCTCTTTGCCTTTAAATAGGTTTGGCCCCATACACCCTCCTCGGCGGCCCCCACTTTCCCTCCAAAATCGCACTCCTCCTCTAGTGGTGCGTATTGCTCCCTTGTGGCCCGCACTTGAGCGTGGGACCCACTTCGCTTACAACTCCAAAATCCCAAAGAAAACACCAAAATTGCTCTCCAAAACACCAAAATTGATCCTCCTAGGAATCTTATGGAATAAGTGATATTACATTTATTGTAGTTATAATTAATAACTAGTTATTGGAATGTCCCCTATTGTAGTTAAATAGTAATTTCTTTATTTATTGCCATTCAGATATTGTGTCAAACACTTTGTAGGCAGAGATTTTTTTAAACACATTGCAGGTAATTAAATATGAAGTCCATATTGAAAATAAACCAACAATATTACCACATGAAACTTGTAAGAAAATTTATTCTAACACGATAGAAACTCAACCAATACAAATAAAGTTCATAGCAACAAATTTAGCTGACTGTTTATTAAATTTGATCATGAAATTTCATGCTGGGAAACCCCTTCTAATTGCAAAATCAATTTAATGAGAACCTGACTAATGGCACGATTTTTGTTGTGTAGATGGCAGCGCTGAAATATCTTGTAGATGACCTTGCTGTGTTGGAAAATTAGGAGACTTCTGTATTTAGATATTTTGCGCAACTTGATAATTACTTGTGATTTATGTTGGCCTTTTATTACTCTATTAGATCTTTGTTCATCAAGCAATTACCAAAACAATGAAGATCACAACAAGACAAAGTGCACAAGATATAGGCTCCAAGCCAGGGCAAAACCCTTCTAAGGGGAAAACCCAGAAAATGCTTGTCTTCTTCTTTAGAATCTGCTTACAAAGAGAATTCCCAGACCCAAAGACCAAAGCCAACAACCCTACCAAGCACCAAGTTAGCTCCCAACAAGATCTTCTTCAAGGAAGCTTCCAGAACTTCGATACTGCTACTTTGATGCTGCAACTTTGCCCCCCTACAACTGCTTCACAGAATTTCGGTCCCCTGCAACAGAACTTCAACCCTCTTGCAACAGGGAACTTCACCAACCCTAGAGTGAAACAAGAGAAGATGACCTTGGACAAATTTTCAGCTTGTGTTCTTCTTCTTCGTCTCTCCAATTACTCCCTCTTTTTTCTTTGCTATTGCAGATTGAACTTGTGCTTGATGTGTGTCCAAATGTGTCGAGCTCCTCTCCTTTATATAGCCTTTCATGAAGGTCGAATTCCATCCCTTAAGGCCGACTTGAGCTGCCTCTTGGGCTGACTTGGTCTTGGGCTTATAAGTGGCTTTTGCTTGACAAGATAAATATTTTTCTTTATTACAAAGAGTCTAAATGGGACTATGACACATGACCAATAATATTCTTTATCCTAGAAAGATCTAGAAAACCTAAAAGCATGAAGAACATGCTTTTGACTCAAACTTGAGTATGAAATCCACACTCCAAATTAAAAATGTAATTTCTCTTTCTTTCTTTTTCTTTCTTTATAAAGAACATACAATGTCATGATTACAATTAGGTCATTATGAAGACCGAACCTAGTTACAATTTCAACACTCCCTCTTAACTAGGGAGGTATTCATAATTTCATTACATGGTACAAGGAATCTCAATCTCGAAGCATTCTCATAAGAAGAGTCAAATTGATAAGCTATCTTTTGTCAAGCATCTTTATCATAACCAACACTGTTCTTGAAGGCCTTAACTAGACAAGCTCAACCTTATTTGAGAGCATTATGCTGGGAGGCTTTATGTGAGCTGCCACACTACCTCTTAAGGCACATACCCCATTCGAATCTCCACAAGGTATATCCTTTTAGGACTATTCTTATCTTGGATTCCCAAACTTGGATCCTCAATGAATATTGGTCCTCTTCGACTACTCTTATCTTGGATGCCCTACTTCATCCTCAAAGAGTGTTGGTCAACAACTTCTTTCCCCGGATTCTTCAATCCATAAGAAGTTCCAATCTCAGATGCTTAACCAATCCTCTACACTCCATTCTTTCTTTATGGCCTTCACTAAGACTTACGACTATTAGTTCTAGTCTAGTGCTTGACCCATAAAGACAAGAACTATCCAATATAACTCCCTCTCAATTAGGGAAGAGATATCAACCAAACCAAGCTTACCTCTCAAGCACTCAAGCTTCTTGTTTGGTAACACTTTAGTCAAACTATATGGTACCTGTTCATTTGTAGGTAGATAGTGCAACTCCACAATCCCATCTCGTAACATGCTTCTGACATAGTGGTACTTGTTGTTTATATGCTTCGTCCTAGCATGAAACACCAAGTCTTTTGTCAATTTGATGCAACTTTCATTATCACAATGTATTCGTGTAGGGCTAAGAAGTCCTTCAAACAAGTCTGATAACAACTTCCTGAGCCAAACTGCTTCCTGACAGACTTCGCTTGCAGCAACATATTCAACTTTAGCACTACTCAAAGCAACTATATCCCGCTTTCTTCCCATCCATGAGACCATGGAGGACCCTAGGCTAAAGCATCCACTTGTTGTGCTTCTTCCGTTTGTCTCACTCCCACCCAAATCTGAATCTGTATATCCCATCAGTTGGATATCATTACTAGTCTACCGGACGCTGTGATGTATGGTTCCATGAAAATATCTTTGGATATGCTTGGCTGCAATCCAATGATCATGTTTTGGCTCCATCTGAAACTGATTGAGGACATTTACTGCGAAACAAATGTTTGGTCTCGTATTTACTAGATATATTAAGGACCCTATCAACTGTTTGTAGGAAGTAGGATCCATTGGACTAGACTTTGAACTCCTCAACTTTTTAAATTTGGTAATCATAGGAGTCATGCCAAACTTCTGGAGTATCTTGATCACATACTTACCTTGACCAAGATATATTTCACTTGGCTTCTGCCATAATTCTAGTCCCAGATAATAATGCATAATCCCAAGATCATTCATATCGAACTTGATTGCTAACTGCTTCTTGCATTCCTGAATCCGATGCTCTACCCCTGTGACTAGTTGATCATCCACATACAAGAGTATGATGACTGGTTCATCCTGGAACACCTTGATATATGATGCAGCCAAAGGCTGCAAATACCCACAAATACTTCTATGATTTAAATATGCATATCCACATGCATGTCAACCCAATAATCTCTGCTGAAGCTATTCCTCTTCATAAAATTCATGTTTACAAACTATATGAAAATACCCACCTTACTCATTGGTATTTATCAGTTTCAATTGACATTGGTTAAAACCCAAAATGTTAATCATATAAATATATCCGGAGTTCGGACCATGTTTAACATTCCATACTTTGGTTTAAAACCCAAAATATCAACATAATATTTTATTTGGCCCCACAACTTACCAACTCACCTTTCCGCTTTCCTTCGAATAGCTTTACACCTTTGATTTCAACCGTAAATCTTCAACTCCTTGATCTTTACACCTTCGATCTTAATACCCATCAATCCATGGCGATCGCACTTCACAACCGATCTATGTGTACATCCAACGGATATCGCATTTCAAGATGCATGACATTTAACGTACCTTTTTCACTGTCGGGTCCACACCTTTCGTTGCCTCCTTTGATCGAACGGCTATCGCAATTATAATCGTTTATAAATACAATAAAACCCTCAAATGTGACTTCAAACTCTAGATCTCCTTTACTGTGTTTACACAACAGAATGTGTAATAATTCCATGAAATGTTTTATACGAAGTCAGCCCAATTTCGAAATACATCCAGGTAGATTTTATACCTCAATTTAGAAGTCTAAGTAATTTCTTTAATGGCATTGATCCATTCTGTGATCGATGCTAATTTCTCAACATTTACAAATCACACAGAATCAATAAATGAATAATTGACCTTAGAATACACAGTCTCATACCTTTAATAATCCCATAACTCAAAAATGACGGAAATTTTGGTTTCAGCCAATTTTTCCTGCACACCATATTAACTTAGAAATGAAATGCGAACTCAGAAAATTGATTTCTTTGTATTAACACACAATAATTACATAAGAAATTCTTCCTCTGGCCTGATCTTCTGTATCAGTGGCCTTTTCTTCTTACAACCCGTAGGCTTCCAGTCCAAAACCCTATTTTCCTCAATCCTACTCTATTTCTACCTCTACCTTATCTCCCTTAATTTCTTGAGGCTTATCATTTTTATACAAAAGGTTCTGAAATTATTTTTTTAGTTTCAGATCCTTCATCCTCTCAACAAAACCCTGAATATCCTTTAACTCTTCATTTGCCTCAAGTAACCCCTAAGGATCCTCTTTCATCACAAAATCATGAAACCAATTCTAATTTAGGATTTACCATTAATTCCTAAATCTCTCAATCCCTATGCACTCTCAACTAGCCTAATTCTCTCATGTTCTCCAACATTCGAGAATATTTACAAAATTCCTCACAATATTTAATTAATTCTCATTAAAATCACTCAAAACATCACATAAGAAACCAACTTCCTTGAAAACACAAAACTCCCAAGTCTATTAAAATACAAGGAGTTTTCTTGAACCTAATGCTTCTGCATCAGACTCCCAAAGTAGAAATTTATCATGATCTCCTGATCATGTGCTTCCAACCTTTGCCTCCTGGATCCCATACTCTGTTTTGCTGCTGTCCATAAGTTGTATCATTCTTCTGCTGTACTTTTTCAGGCTTCCATATTTTATTCTGCATCTTGCCACTAGCTATGCCTTCATAGTCTATTCTTGTCTTTTCTTTGCTGTTGTTACTTTGCTTTCTTGCTGTTGTCTTTTTCTGAGACACCTTCATCATCAACCTCCTTATACTTTCAATCTCTATGTCCAGGTTAACTTTTGAAGGGTAATCACTCTGCCTTTTGTTATACTCTGTCCATTTACTTTCAATTTCTGCTGTAAATATTTCTCTGGACATTGCTGTAGATGTTGCCTTTGTTGCTGTTGCTATAGATGTTGCTGCCTCCCAAGCTTCCTGAATATCTTTGAAGATCTCCCTCTACAACATTCTTCCTCTGCTCACTCTGCAAATTCACTTTTAAAAAATGAATTATCATTTGATTCTCTAATTGCAGTAACATACTCATTCAGTCTTCTTTGTATACTAGTAAGCGTAATTAATTTTGGCAAACTAGTATTTGCTCCTGCTTCTTTCACAACTTCGGGCATTTTTACTTTAGTGTCTGCAATTCCTTTCTCTGGTATAATTGTTTCCAGCAAGCATTTCAACCATTTCTTTTGAACTTGTTTCACATCATCAATATGCTGCAATTTAGTTTCAGCATAACCTTTGTCTTCTTCTTTGACAACCTTCAGTGATTGTCCCTCACCTTCTTGATTGATTCTGTCAATCAATTCAAATTCCTCAAACACTGTATCTTCATCTTTTATCAGAATATAATTCTGATTCTTCACTACTGTGGCAATTCTAAGAGTCCGTCTCACAGTCTTTTCTTGGTCAATCAGACAAGCCAACTCCTCCTTGTCATCAACAGTAACAAGTTCCTTCATATGAGGCATGACTGTCTCACTTTCCTTGGAATTTATGAGTTCCTTCTTCTGCAACAGTTCATCTTTATTCAAGACAACTCCAAGAGATGGATTGTCTTCTGCAACACCTGTAAACATAGTCAAATTATCAATTTCAAAATTACAATACCCAATGGTCTCATTTGGTGATCCAGTCACCAAATCTTCTTCTAGCAGTTCCAAGTCTCTTTCAGGACTCAGAAAATCTCCACTGTCTTTCTTTCCAGCTTCCAAGGTTATCTCCATTGTTCCAATCACCATGATAGAATGATGATCCTCCACTATGTTTTCATCTAACATAGTTTCCCTTTCATTAGATTCTCTAACATTTTCCATTTGCTGTCCTTCTTTGCTTGCATAATTAACACATGAATTATCAGTATTAAAAATACAAGGTTTCAATGTCTCTTCCTCCTCTGGCAACATCTCAGTATGCTGCTTTGAGTTTTTGTTTAATTCCTTTGTCAGCACATCAGTATGCTGATTTAAATTCTCCATGAGACTGTCAGCTAGTTTCTCCTTTTTATCATCTGTTTCATGAATGTCTCTTTGCTTTGGTTCACAATAATGAACTTCTTCAATTTGCTGAATCATTCTTACATCTCAGTGTTTATAAACTCTTAGTTAAACCTAGGGTGAACTTACTTAAAACATACAATATTTTTAAAATTTTCTACCGCCAATTTACACCATTTATAATCAACCTTAGTATATGAACATTCTTAATATGTTGCAGAAAGTATTAAATTAATGTGACATTAAAATTATTATGAGAGCAGCAAACATTAAGCAGATTTGATAAATCATCTCAGCACACAGGCAACACAGATAGAGACAACAGATATAAGTGGAAACCCATAAAGGGAGAAAACCACATCTTATTATTGTTGTGATGAAAAGGAAAGCTACAACTCCCTCTCACCACTGTTTTTCTGCAGGCACCAACCTACAGGAGGCTTTGATCCAGGGTAAAATCTTGATACCCTTAACCAAGACCTTTTACTTCGGCTGATAAATAGAATTGCATTTAATTAAGACGTTAAAGAACTTAAATGAACAACTGTAGCTATAAATTAGAGGAACATAAATGAACAAGATCAACAATCATAAGAACACGTCGTTTGATGACGGAGTTCGTCCAGGAGGGACTACATCTCCGGGCCTCGGTGTCAAGATGGTGTAGGCCGTTGCATTATGTGTTGTAAGAAGAGAAGTACATGGATGTGTTTCCCTATGACATACAAGGAAAAATTGCCCTCACGCAGGAGTGGCTTGACTTCTTTAAGAGATGTTTCACTGCAGAAATCTCATACATAAAGAAAGAATCCTATCGCACAGAATTGTTAGCCCATATGTAGCAAATGAGAGTATCTCAACAATTCCGGCATGAAAGCGGGACTCATACATGACACAAATCCATAGCCGAAAGTACATCAACAACACAAAGCAAGATCCCCACGACCATGTATCAACCGGGATCTGCAAGACATAATGCATCTCAAAGAGAAATAAATGAAGAAGTACATGGAATCCACATCATATACCTCATGCTGTCATTTGCTGAAGGCTGAGCTGCTTTGCGGCTGAATCTGAAAACACCATCAATCTTGTGGCATCGAGAAAGGTGAAAACGACTGCTCACATGCAAAAATCTGACACCGGCATAGTCCATTTCCAAAAGTGGCCGAAAAATCGAAAACTCAGATGCAGAAACTGAGCACGCCATCAGACTCGTGGCGCTGAGTAGTGCTGAAACGACATAAAATTTGTCCCATTTGGACAAAGTCAAAATTTCGCCCCTGTTGAAAATTGGCCTCAATCAAGGTTCCGCCTGTCTCTTTTCTGGCTCATGGTTCCACATGCACCTGCAATAAAAAAAATAATAAATCTGGAAATCCGTGCATCTCCTTGGATTCCGTGCCCATGCTTGGCTGCAAAATAACATTAAAACTCAGAAAAATCGTGCTCCATCTTCGTCCTCCTTGGCCTTGGGCGCACTGTGCAAATTTTGGGTTTAAATAAAAATTGTTGGGCAGAATTTACCAACGTGTGTAGTTGGTGTAATGGTAAAAATAAGAATTAGTTGAGGAGAGGTCGGGGGGGTCAAATCCCGCCCCTCCATACTTGGCATTTTTGTTTTTTTGAACCCAACGAATATAATTTAAATGGGGTCGGGCCCGCCTTGGGCGGCCCGCCCAACCAACTCTGCATACGCATTAACGTTGAAGTGGTTAAACGTATATCATATACGTTGTATTGTTTTAACACATAACCATTATATGTTATATATATACGATGGCTAGATTTGTTATGTGTTGGGCCGTTGTTTAAATTTTGCTGACCGGGATGTGGAGCCGTCGCGTGGGCGGACCAGTAGACCCGCCAGTGGTGGGTTCGACTCCCGCCGGCTCCGATATATATATATATATATATATATATATATATATATATATATTGAGTGCGTGGGGTCCGGCGAGGGTCATGGCCCGCCAGCTCAATTTAATATATTTTTTTTGTTACATAAACAAACCATGCCTTTTTGAAAAATTCGGTTTTGGACCGTAGGGGTCATTTTAAACATGCCACAATTTCGCCCGGAATCTGGCCTGAGCTTGCCGGAATCCGGTGGCCGGAAAAAGTCCAATTCGTGCCTTCCTTAAGGCTGTCCAGTCACCAAGTCAACTTGGAACTTTGACCGCTTATAACTTCTTCATACGGACTCGGAATTGAGTGTCGTCTGCGCCGTTGGAATCAGAAAGATGAGATCTACAATATGAACCTAGTTCGAGAATCTTTCGAACACTTTGATTTTTGAGCCTTTTACTCAGGCCACTTGTACCTGTACCTGATTAATCCACCTGGATCAATCCTCCCCACTGAGGAGCTTTTGGTCCTCCAAAAGCATCAAGCTTTACGTATCATCAACTGTCTGCAACTGTCGTTGAAAGGCGCATCCCCACATGACTCCTTCACCTGGCGTACTTCGGAATCAAGATGCAAAGCCCTCATGTACAACTGCTACAATGTGATGTTTGAAAAGGCACATCCCTTGAAGACTCCTTCACCTTACGTACTTCAGAATCAAGATGCAACGCCAACACCTGCAACTGCTGAAATGAAAATGTCTGAAAAGGCACATCCCATGAAAACTCCTTCACCTCACGTACTTCGGAATCAAGATGCAAAGCCAACACCTGCAACTGTAGAAATGCAAATGTCTGAAAAGGCACATCCCTTGAAGACTCCTTCACCTCACGTACTTTGGAATCAAGATGCAAAGCCAACACCTGCAACTGCTGAAATGCAAATGTCTGAAAAGGCGCATCCCTTAAAGACTCCTTCACTTCTGTCCTTCGGAATCGGAATGCCATCACCTGCCCAAAGCTGCAATGAACATTACATTCTCAATGTGACCAACAATGACCCAGATATTTCCATACTTGCCACGAGTTTATAACATGCACTCGATGGTCAAGTTTACAGCAAAATGGAAATCATACCTCAACAAAATTACAAGACCAGACCTCATCGTCGCATTTCGAAGTGATGGCAAAACTCCTCATCACTTTTACATGAAAGAAATGCATCAGACGACTCATAGCACATGACCAAAAACATAATCGTCACATCTCAAAGTGATGGCAACACATCATCACTTTTACATGAAAGAGATCCAACACACGACTTATAAAACAAGGCCAAAAAGAAATGTCATGGTCGCTTAAACGAGTGATGGAAACACATCATCACTTTCATGATAAAAATGCGACAAATGACTTACAAGCATGGCCATGACAAGCTTAACATATCTAGAAAAAACAATCTAGAAGAACCACTTCTCATTTATTAAAACGAGTGGATCATCTCCTTGTGGCGAACTTGCTTGTCGATCAGCTCTTTCGATTGGTGTATGCACAGGTGCTTTGTCTTTACGGCGCTGCTCTGGATGAAGTTTCTAGCATGTGGCTCTTTGGTGGCCACTTTGGTTGCAATGGGTGCAAAAGTTCTTTTTCCTCCAAACCTGCTTAACTGATTTCTTTTCCTGTTGGGGAGAAGGCTTTTCGTGCCTCTTCCTTCTTTGTGCTGCCATCCTCTTCCAGCACTTAGAAATCACATGGTTATTTAAACCACAAAAATAACAAGTTTTACGATGCCATATTTTACGACCATGGTTATCGACATTCTTGTAATCAAAATGCACTTTGGAATAATGAGACTTAGTATACCTTCTGTGGTGGTCTCTGGTGCCATCATGATGATGGGAGCTCGCTTCAGTTCCTTCACTGCAATGAGCACTACCATGGAACGATGGCGAAGTGTCCCCATCATTCCTCTTCCTTGGAGAGTTCATCAGTATCTGTTTGCCCTTGATGTCCTTCGAACATCCTTCGTCAATGTACCCCAAACCTGCATAACGAGGTCGTTGCACAACCTCCAATGGTTCGGTTATGCCTTGGCCATGAATGCCAAGTCCTCCTCCTCTGTACCCCATTTTAGTGAGGAGCCTCATGCCGGTACCTGTGATTGGTATCTCCACACTTCCAACTGAAATGACATCATGTGAAGAAACTGAAGAAAAATCAACACTATTTACCTTAGGTGTTGATTGCAAAACAGATGAAGAAAGTTGTTGTAAGCCTTCGTCGCGCTTCACTTCTGTCACTGCCTCTGACACGGCTTGTAGCTGAAGCTGCATCTGCTGCATCTCCTCCTTCTCTTTCTGTAGGAATGCTTTTAAGGCATCATGATCTCTCTGAAGAGTTTCGTTGTTGCGTTTCAAATCTTCCCACGCCTTTGTCGTGGCTTGCAACTGAAGCTGCAACTGCTGCTTCTCCTCCTTCTCTTCATGTAGGAACGCATTCAAGGCATCATGATCTGCTTGCAGAATTTCATTGTTGCGCTTCCAATCTTCCCACGCTTCTGTTGTGGCTTGCAACTGAAGCTGCAACTGTTGTTTTTCCTCCTTCTCTGTGTGTAGGAGGGTCTTCAATTCATCGTTCTCTGCTGCTTGTTTTTCGTAAGCCTCGTACAGTATGTCCGCTTTCTTGGACACCCTGAGCATGGTTTCATACATGTCCTTCACATTCTCCATGGCTCAAATTAGCAAAACGTTCAATGTTCACACCTGCAATCCAATCAGCAAGAATACCTGCTTCGATACCACTTGATCCAGGGTAAAATCTTGATACCCTTAACCAAGACCTTTTACTTCGGCTGATAAATAGAATTGCATTTAATTAAGACGTTAAAGAACTTAAATGAACAACTGTAGCTGTAAATAAGAGGAACATAAATGAACAAGATCAGCAATCATGAGAACACGTTGTTTGATGACGGAGTTCGTCCAGGAGGGACTACATCTCCGGGCCTCGGTGTCAAGATGGTGTAGGCCACTGCATTATGTGTTGTTTGAAAAAGATGTACATGGATGTGCTTTCCTATGACATACAAGGAAAAATCGCCCTCACGCAGGAGTGGCTTGACTTCTTTAAGAGATATTCCACTGCAGAACTCTCATACATAAAGAAAGAATCCTATCAGTATGACCATAGCTGACATGTAGCAAATGAGAATATCCCGCCAATCCTGGCATGAAAGGGACTCATACATGACACAAATCCATAGCTGAAAGTACATCAATAACAACACAAAGCAAGATCCCATGACTCATGTATCAACCGGGATCTGCAAGACATAATGCATCTCAAAGAGAAATAAATGAAGAAGTACATGGAATCCACATCATATACCTCATGCTGTCATTTGCTGAAGGCTGAGCTGCTTTGCGGCTGAATCTGAAAACACCATCAATCTTGTGGCGTCGAGAAAGGTGAAAACGACTGCTCACATGCAAAAATCTGACACCGGCATAGTCCACTTCCAAAAGTGGCTGAAAAATCAAAAACTCAGATGCAGAAACTGAGCACGCCATCAGACTCGTGGCGTTGAGTAGTGCTGAAATGACATAAAATTTATCCCATTTGGACAAAGTCAAAATTTCGCCCCTCTTGAAAATTGGCCTCAATCAAGGTTCCGCTTGCCTCTTTTCTGGCTCATGGTTCCACATGCACCTGCAATAAAAAAAATAATAAATCTGGAAATCCGTGCATCTCCTTGGATTTCGTGCCCATGCTTGGCTGCAAAATAACATTAAAACTCAGAAAAATTGTGCTCCATCTTCGTCCTCCTTGGCCTTGGGCGCACTGTGCAAATTCTGGGTTTAAATAAAAATAGCTGGGCGGAATTTACCAACGTGTGTAGTTGGTGTAATGGTAAAAATAAGAATTAGTTGAGGAGAGGTCGGGGCGGTCAAATCCTGCCCCTCCATACTTGGCATTTTTGTTTTTTTGAACCCAACGAATATAATTTAAATGGGGTTGGGCCCGCCTTGGGCGGCCCGCCCAACCAACTCCGCATACGCATTAACGTTGAAGTGGTTAAACGTATATCATATACGTTGTATTGTTTTAACACATAACCATTATATGTTATATATATACGATGGCTAGATTTGTTATGTGTTGGGCCGTTGTTTAAATTTTGTTGACCGGGATGTGGAGCCGCCGCGTGGGCAGACCGGTAGACCCGCCAGTGGTGGGTTCGACTCCCGCCGGCTCCGATATATATATATATATATATATATCTATATATATCTATCTATATATATCTATCTATATATATCTATATATATATATTGAGTGCGTGGGGTCCGGCGGGGGTCATGGCCCGCCGGCTCAATTTAATATATATTTTTTGTTACATAAACAAACCATGCCTTTTTGAAAAATTCGGTTTTGGACCGTAGGGGTCATTTTAAACAGGCCACAATTTCGCCCGGAATCTGGCCTGAGCTTGCCGGAATCCAGTGGCCGGAAAAAGTCCAATTCGTGCCTTCCTTAAGGCTGTCCAGTCACCAAGTCAACCTGGAACTTTGACCGCTTATAACTTCTTCATACGGACTCGGAATTGAGTGCCGTCTGCGCCATTGGAATCAGAAAGATGAGATCTACAATATGAACCTGGTTCGAGAATCATTCGAACACTTTGATTTTTGAGCCTTTTACTCAGGCCACTTGTACCTGTACCTGATTAATCCATCGAGGGCTCCAGCCTCAGTGCATAAATACAACTTGCAAGGAAGCTCAACTCCCTTCAATTTTCTGAGGCACCCCGACCTACGGGGAGGCTCAGCCTTAGTCGGCTGGTAGCCGACTGCTCAGCTTCAGCTTGATGAGCTTAACTTTCTCATTTATTGAAAATGTTTGCTGATTTAACTAAGATATCAGCTCTGTTCTGTAGCATCTCTTTTTGCTCCTCTCTTCCTTATCTTCTCTGCTTCAATTTTCCAATCTCTGCATTCTCTCTTCTCACTCTTTCCAAACTCTCTATTCATACCAAGATGATATTACTTATAGAGATTTTCTTATGACTGTCTGTATTCCTCAGGGAATTTTGAAATGGATGGCCATACCCCTTAGTCTTCTGCCTTCTCATTTCTTTTCCAGCTCACTCAAAAATATAACTGTAGGTACTAATTTAACATTAAAGTGGGATATTTGTTCTCTTCCGGAGACTTGCCAATGCATCACAACAATATAAATAAATTAAAACCATTTACATTCAATTACAATGAAAAATCATGCTCACTCATTCAGCCTCTTGGCTCACTACGGATTTGTCTTTTCTTTGACTGTGTTTGTCTTTTCTGTGACTGTGTTTGTCCCTTTCGGCTTTGATTGATTTGCTGCTTACAGACGCAGTGTAACTACCATACATATGTAACTGCCCTTTTTATATATCACAATTTAACTCTCGGCATGATAAGAATTGTTTTTAACATATAGACTGTCGTATTATCAAATTTATGTAGCTTCTGATTGCGATCAAATGTCGATTCTATGACACACTGTTTACGTTGAAATGTTGATGCGATGAAACACTGTTTTGCCGGAACTCAAGCACTTATGAATCATAGTTCACAGACCTGTCGGGTCCGCATCTTCATCGCAATCGCAACTTCTATTGTCATGCTCCACTACCACACATTTTTCCGATGCAATGTAACACTATTCATTTGGATGTGCCGATGCGGTGAATCGCTCCAATGCGATTAGGCCGGAATTCAAACACAATATGAAAGTCATCGTTTAAACGGTATCGGGTTCGGAACTCAATCGCAATTGCAACCTTTTGTTTATATGCTCCATTGCCAGATTTCTCCGATGTGATTAGGTGAGGGTCCCACCATATTAGACCTTCATATCAATCGGATCAATGTTTCATTTATCAAGATTTGGATAGCCCATATATTCCCTTTTTACCTCCTAATGAAACCTTATTATCAAATATATTAATATCTGAATTATCCCTCGACTTTGTTTTCAAACCTTAGGAATTTCAAAATGTATCCATATGCATTAAAGATATAATCAGCTCTAGGCCATTCTTATGCACGCATTCCACTTTAATATATCAAATATTGCAATATATATATATATATATATATATATATATATATATATATCAACCCCGATGCATATTATAATACATACACGTTCCGTGGAGCTCACTTGTTAATGCATTTCTTCAATCGACGGTTAATAACATATCGCGCAGCCAACACTGATCCGACGACAATCAACGAATGTCGCATAGATTAAATGCACGAGTTTTAAACTTCAGACTTTGTGCAATGAACTGGGGCCTAGCCGCTTATCGCGCCATCCCTTGAGTTATCTTTCGTGCTAGTTGACGTGCGACTACCGTTCGATGGACCCGCCTCTAGATCGGACGGCGTACGTCGATATCGCGCAGAGTCCACAGTCGAAAGTTAACGCGCGTTGGCATGCGATAAGGGTGGTTTCTCCAAACCGCTTAAGGCCACGTGTCAATCGATGGTTGTGATCGCGCTGATTTCATGAAAACCACTGACCGCACAAAAGCGGTGCGATAAAAACTGTCGGGTGTTCCAAACCGTTGTTACTGTTCCTTCATGGTTCTAGTTACTCCCCACTCCAGGTTCCGTTTCATTCTTTATAACTTTGATTTCGATTTTTTTTTTTTTTTTTATTGTGCCATGGCTATACTTACTCCGTCGCTTTTGCCACCAAAGTTTCGCCTTCTTCACCATCGCTCTTGTTTATGCAAGGTCCTTGCATGGTTCCGTTGAGATGTAACAATCCCCAGCTGTGTACTTCACCTCTCAATGAATACTGAATGAAATTACATGGCAGAATGTGCAATCTCCTCTTTTGAATGCTCTATAAACCATGATCTCAAATTGTCACTTAAACCCCGATTCACTGCAAACCATTGTAGCGCCTTCTGCACTGCACTTCCACATATTATAACGCACGGGTTTATTACCATTTCGATTCATAATTCGCTGTATTCGCTTTCTCTGCCTCTGCCTCTGCCTCTGCTGCTCGACCTCTGCCTCCACTGCTCGACCATTTCGTCTCTTCCTCTGTATTTTCTGTCTCCGCCTCTCTTTTTACTGCCCTGTCTCTGTTTTTCTTGTGCTCCCTGTAAATGTTACCTGCTGTCTTCTCCATTGCCTCTGCTGCTGTCCTTTGCCTGTCTCTGCCTCTGCTGCCTCCTTTGCGCTGCTTGTTTCTCTTTTTGCTGCCCTGTCTCTGTAAATATACTCTCCCTCTGTTCTTCTCTGCTGTCTTCTCCTTTGCTTCTGCTTCCTCCTTTGCCATCAATGACAACATTTCCAACAGTCTCCCCCTTTGGCATTGATGGCAATACACTTCCTCTGTTTGCCTTTTAGGACCCTGTTGCTTGCTTTTCCTCCCCCTTTGACATCAATGGCAAGGGGTTGCTCATTTTTCAGTGTGCTTTCAACTCTCACCCATGTAGTACTGATCTTGAGGACCTGTTTCATGCTTTTCTTGCTAACTGATCTCCCCCTAGAATGATATTTTCGTTTATGTTCTCCTCCTGAAACTTTGGTTTCTCTTCATATCAGAGAGTAGCATTTACAGATACTACCCCTAGTCTGTCTCTCAAATATTCAAATGGTTCTCTAGCAAGCAGTTTGGTAAATATATCTGCTGTCTGTTCTTTTGTTGGCACATATTCCAGCTTTACTACCTTCTGAGCCACTTGTTCTCGGAGAAAGTGATACTTGATTGGGATATGTTTAGTTTTTGAATGGAGCACAGGATTTTTTGATATACTTATAGCACTTGTATTATCACATTTGATTGAGATAGGTTCATCAATGTTTACCTTCATGTCTTGGAGGGTTTGCTTCATCCACATGACTTGTGTACAACACGCTGTTGCTGCTATATATTCTGCTTCTGCTGTAGATAGAGAGATAGATGTTTGTTTCTTGCTTAACCATGCCACCAGACTTTCTCCTAGATAGAATGCACCTCCACTCGTGCTTTTCCTGTCATCCACACAGCTAGCCCAATCTGCATCTGTGTATGTTGTCAAAGTGAAGCTTTTGCCTTTAGGATACCAGAGCCCATACTGTGCAGTTCCTTGTAGATATCTGAATATTCTTTTGACTGCAAGAAGGTGATTTTGTTTAGGTGTTGCTTGATATCTAGCCACTAGCCCTACTGCTAGCACTTGATGTACGATGTGATCTTTTGTCGGATACAACATACTTCTATCATGGATGCGCAGAGTTTTTGATGTATATCGGCGAGATCCATCATCAACACACAGCTTGCATCCCGTGATCATGGGAGTTGACACAGGTTTGCAGTCCTCCATTTTGAACTTTTTCAACATTTCTTTTAAGTATTTTTCCTGTGAGATGAATGTACCTGTGTTCTTTTGCTGAATTTAAAGTCCTAAGTAGAAACTGAGTTCTCCAATCATGGACATCTCAAACTTTGATTTCATCTCCTCAGCAAACCCTTTTGCTAGTTCATCTCTGTTGCTTCCAAACGTAATGTCATCAACATATACTACAACAATCAGGAGTTCATTTTCATAGGCTTTTATGTATAGATTGCTGTCTACTCCACCTCTCTTAAAGCCATGTTTTTGCAAATACTTATCCAGTCTTGAGTACCAAGCACGAGGAGCCTGTTTCAGTCCATATAGAGCCTTCTTCAGTCTACACACATAGTCTTCTTTATCTGTTAAAGAGAAACCTTTTGGTTGTTCCATGTAGACTTCTTCTTCTAGATCTCCATTTAGAAAAGCAGATTTTACATCCATTTGATATACCTTGAAGTCTTGGCAGCATGCAAAGGCCAGAAACATTCTGATGGCTTCCATTCTGGCTACAGGGGCAAATGTTTCATCGTAATCAAGTCCTTTGATTTGTGAATATCCTTTGCAGACAAGTCTGGCTTTATTCCTGATTACCTGTCCTTCCTCATTCATTTTATTTTTGAATACCCATTTTGAGCCTATGACATTTTTCTCAGTGGGTCTAGGAACTAGTTCCCAGGTATTGTTCTTCTCAATTTGGTCCAATTCTTCATTCATAGCATTCACCCAAGACTTGTCCTTACTGGCTTCTTCAAATTCCTTTGGCTCTATTTGTGATAACATGGCTATGTATACCTCTTCGGTCTGTTCAGTTAGTTGCCTTCTTATCTGGACCCCTACTCTCTTGTCTCCTATGATCTGATCTTCACGATGGTTCTTCTGAGTGTATCTAGAAGGGGATTTAGAGCTCGGTTCAGCATCTTCTGTTGTCTTGCTTGTTTCATCATCATCTTGGTTTTGTTCTTCATGGTTTTCTGAAGGACTGTTGCATTCTATACCTATTGTATTGTTTGGAAGTTCTTCATCAAATCTCACGTCAATGCTTTCTACAATTTTTTGAAGAGTCTTGTTGTAGCACCTTTACCCTTTACTTTTTGAAGCATATCCTAGAAATATCCCTTCATCTGCTCTTGCATCAAATTTCCCAAGATTTTCATCATTATTCTTTATGTAACACTTGCTTCCAAAGATTCTAAAATGTTTGATTGAAGCTGGTTTCCCATGCCATAGTTCATAGGGAGTCTTGTCACTGCTTGGCCTTAAGTGAGCTTTGTTAAGGATATGCACGACTGTGTGTACTGCTTATGCCCATAAGGTTTGAGGAATATTACTCTCTTGCATCATGGCTCTGGCAATTTGTTGTACAGATCTGTTTTGTCTCTCTGCTACTCCATTCTGCTGAGGTGTCCCTGCAATAGTAAATTGTTGCTTTATGCTATGTTCATTGCATAGGTCTGCAAAGTCATAATCTGTGAATTCACCTCCTCTGTCTGATCTGATGCATTTTAGCTTGCATCCTGTCTGATTTTCTGCTAAAGCTTTGAATATTTTGAATTTTTCCAGAGCTTCCGATTTATTCTTGAGAAATGCAACCCATGTCATTCTGGAGAAATCATCTATTATCAGCATGAAGTAGGATTCTCCACTTGGTGTTTTAGTTCTTGCAGGTCCACACAAATCCATGTGCACAAGCTGGAGAGGTCTTCTTGTTGATAACTCATCTTTGGCCTTAAAGGATGTGCGGGTCTGTTTACCCAATTGACAAGATTTGCATATGGTATTAGAAGGCCTTTTTATTTCTGGCATGTCTCTGACCGCTTTCTTCTTGCTCAGTCTGATGATATGATTGAAGCTGAGATGTCCCAATCTCCTATGCCATAACCATGACTCCTCAATTTTTCTAAGATGGCATGCTTCATCTTCCTCTTTCACGATGTAAACATTGCTCTCTGTTCGAACACCTTTGAGCAGAGTCTTACCTGTGGTGCTTGATCTGACTTCACAGTCTTGTGCTCTGAAAAGAACTTCATAGCCTTTATCACACATTTGACTGACACTCAACAAATTTGCTTTCAGCCCATCTACAAATAGTACATCTTGGGCCTTACCTCTGCCATTATCTAAGCTGACTGAGCCCTTTCCCTTGATTTTTCCTAATTTATCATTGCCAAAAGTAACATTACCAGTGTTCTTTTCATCAAAAGTTAAAAATTTTCTCCTGTCTCCAGTCATATGCTTTGAGCAGCCACTGTCCAGATACCATTGGCTTTTTAGATCTTGAGCAGTTAGAGCCAGGTCACACTTATTCACCTTCTTTTTCCACTGGAAGCATCCTTTTGTTTGGTATCTTTTGTGAGATGATGAATCACATCCTTTAAGAGGACATTTGGAAGGCATATGTCCAACTTGATTGCATACACAACATTTGATCATAATTTTTGCAGAATTGTGAGTATGAACAAAATTTCTTTGATTCATAAACCTCCTTGAGGTGTTGAATATCAATCTTTGTCCGTACTTTCTACACTCAATGATTTTATGGCCAAATTCCTTACAATAAAAACAGTAACCATAGAAACTATTTGCATACCTGATGTAAGGTTGTCTTTTCCATTTGTTTGCTTGAGACAGTCTCTTCACTGTTTGCATCTTTTGTTGGTTTGAATTACTTCTTGCATGACAGTATGCAACAATGTGTCCCAGTTTGTGGAAGACATAACAGGTGGCATTCTTCATAGGAGGGAAGAATCCCCTTTGATGGCTTCCAAATTTGACATACTCAGGGGTATATGATCCTTTTTCTGTTGTCTTAGTATTTATTACATTCTTTGTTACTAGAGGTTTCTTCTGATCTCTATCTTCCTCATTACATGTTTCTTCTTTTGTAGGAATTGTCTGAGCTGCTTCATCATTCTTCTTTGCTTTTACAAAAATAATCTCTCTGTTTTCCTTGTCTTTGCTTTTACTTGATTCTCCTTCATAGCCTATTCTAGTTTTTATCATAGGAGATCTTTGAGCATCCAGAATTTCGTTTAACTTACTAGAGCTTGTTGTTTGAGAGGAATTTGTAGACACTATCCTCTGAGCATTTTCTAATTTCTTCCTCAGACATACAACTTCTTCTTCTAGCTTCTCTTGTTCTCGAGGTTTATCCTTGATTTGCTGAAGTAACATGTCTTCTATCTTCTTGGCTTCTTCAAGCTCTACCTTCAGCGGCATGAGGACTTCTGAATTTTGCTCTTCTCTTACATACTTGAGGAGAATGTCCTTTTGTTTTCTGCACTTCAGTTTGAGTCTGTCAATCTCCCCCAGAGCACTTCTTAGCTCCCCCTCAAGGTCGACTTCACCTTCTTCTTCTTCATCTTCTAGCAGGAGTCCTTCAAGTTCTTCTATGGCCATCAGTAAAAATTCAAAAATTCATTCTTCACTTGAGGGTTCATCTGAGTCTTCAGATGTACTACTGTCTTGTTGAGCATAGAAGGATTTTCTGCTGAACTTCTTTCCTTTCTGCCAGTTCTTTGATGTATTTTCTCTGATTCTTGAGCCTGATTCCTTACTTTCTTGTGAGGACACTTAGTAGCATAGTGTCCAACTCTTCCATAGTTAAAGCGTTTGAAAGGAAGTTTACCTTTGTATTACCCTGAGCCTCTATCCAGTTTCTTGACAAATTTTGCCTCTTCTCCATCCGAACAAGAGCATATGTCTTCCTCTTCTTCTTTCTTCTTTTCTGTTTTAAAGGCTGCCTCCCTCGTACTTGGCTTCTTCTGTGGGAGCCTCATCTCATATGCTATTAGATTTCCAAGTAGCTGGTTCATGGTCAAGGTCTCCCAATCAACTGTTTTTTCTATTGCAGACACCTTGGGATTAAACCTGAATGGAAGAGATCTTAGAATCTTTTGCACAATTATACTTTCTGGTATGGTTTCTCCAAGAGCTTTCATATTGTTAACAATTTCTGCAACTTTTAGGAAGAAGCTGCCAACATCTTCATCATCATTCATTTTTAAATTTTCAAACTGGGCTCTATATACTTGAATTTTGGCAGTCTTTACCTTTTTTATTTCCCTCATGGATATTCTCTAGAGTGTCCCACATATCTTTAGCAGTCTTACTGTGCATTATTTTGATAAATTCAGCCTCACAAAGTCCACTTAAGATTGCATTCATGGCCTTTGCATTTGCTACAAATTCTTGTTTAGCTTCTCTTTCTGGGTCAGTTGCCTTTGGGGCATATCCAAATTCTACAGCAGCCCATACCTCTATTCCTAGAGACATTATGTATGCTCTCATTCTAATTTTCTAGAAGGCATAATTATTGCCAGTGAAGAAAGGGGCTTTATTGGTTGAGCTTCCTTCTTGACTAGCCATCTTGGAGGCCTAGGATCTCCTTTCAGTGGTTAAACTAGTATAAAAGAAACCTCGCTCTGATACCAATTGTTGAATTCTTAGTTAAACTGAGAAGGGGGGGGGGTGAATCAGTTTAACACATACATGAGCTTTTTAAATTTTTCATCAGTTAATTTACAACTTACTTTTATAATCAACCTTAGTACATGAACAATCTTAATATGTTGCAGCAAGTATTAAATTAATGTGTCATCAAACTTATTATGAGAGCAACAATCATTAAGCAGATTTGATAAATCATCTTAGTACACAGGCAACACAGATAGAGACAACAGATGTAAGTGGAAACCCATAAAGGGAGAAAACCACATTTTATTATTGTTGTGATGCAAAGGCAAGCTCCAACTCCCTCTCACCACTGTTTTTTTGCAGGCACCAACCTACAGGAGGCTCCAACCTCAATTCTGCAAGCTACAACTTGCAAGGAAGCTCCAACTCCCTTTAATTTTTCTGCAGGCACCAACCTACAGGAGGCTCCAACCTCAGTCAGCTACAACTGACAGCTATCAAGCTTCAACTTGATAGGGAAGCTCCAACTTCCTCAATTTATCAAAAGAAATGTTTGCTGATTTGCCTCAGATATCAGCTCTGTTCTGTAGCATCTCTTTCTGCTCTTCTCTTCCTTATCTTCTCTGCCTCAATCTTCTATACTTTGCATTCTCTATCCTTACTCTCTCTAAAACCTCTCTATGCATATCAAGATGATATTACTTATAGAGATTTTCTTATGACTGTCTGTATTCCTCAGGGAATTTTGAAATGGATGGCCATACCCCTTAGTCTTCTGCTTTCTCATTTCTTTTCCAGCTCACTCAAAAATATAACTGTAGGTACTAATTTAACATTACAGTGGGATATTTGTTCTCTCTCGGAGACTTGCCAATGCATCACAACAATATAAATAAATTAAAAACATTTACATTCAATTACAATGAAAACTCCAGCGCACTCATTCAGCCTCTTGGCTCGCTGCGCATTTGTCTTTTCTTTGACTGTGTTTGTCTTTTTTGTGACTGTGTTTGTCCCTTTCGGCTTTGATTGATTTCCTGCTTACTGTCGCGGTGTAACTGCCATACATATGTAACTGCCCTTTTTATATATCACAATTTAACTCTCGGCATGATAAGAATTGTTTTTAACATATAGGCTGCTGTATTATCAAATTTATGTAGCTTCTGATTGCAATCAAATGCCGATGCTATGAAACACTGTTGACGCTGAAACGCTGATGCGATGAAACACTATTTTGCCGGAACTCAAGCACTTTTGAATCATAGTTCACAGACCCGTCGGGTCCGCACTTCATCGCATTCGCAACTTCTATTGTCATGCTCCGCTGCCACACATTTCTCCGATGCGATGTAACACTATTCATTTGGATGTGTCGATGCGGTGAATCGCTCCGATGCGATTAGGCTGGAATTCAAACACAATATCAAAGTCATCGTTTAAACTATATCGGGTCCGGAACTCAATCGCAATCGCAACTTTTTGTTTATATGTTCCGTTGCAAAATTTCTCCGATGTGATTGGGTGAGGGTCCCACCATATTAGACCTTCATATCAATCGGATCAATGTTTCATTTATCAAGCTTTGGATAGCCCATATATTCCCGTTTTACCTCCTAATGAAACCTTATTATCAAATATATTAATATCTGAATTAACCCTTGACTTTGTTTTTAAACCTTAGGCATTTCAAAATGTATCCATATGCATTAAACATATAATCAGCTCCAGGCCATTCTTATGCGCGCATTCCACTTTAATATATCAAATATTGCAATATATATATCAACTTTGATGCATATTATAATACATACACGTTCCGTGGAGCCCACTTGTTAATGCATTTCTTCAATTGACGGTTAATAACATATCGCGCAACCAACACTGATCCGACGGCAATCAACGAGTGTCGCATAGATTAAATGCACGAGTTTTAAACTTCAGACTCTGTGCGATGAACTGGGGCCCAGCCGCTTATCGCGCCGTCCCTTGAGTTATCTTCCGTGCTAGTTGACATGCGACTACCGTTCGATGGACCGGCCTCCAGATCGGACGACGTACGTTGATATCGCGCGGAGTCCATAGTCGACAATTAACGCGCGATGGCATGCGATAAGGGCGGTTTCTCCAGACTGCTTAAGGCCACGTGTCAGCGGATGGTTGTGATCGCGCTGATTTCATGAAAACCACTGACCGCACAAAAGCGGTGCGATGAAAACCGTCGGGTGTTCCAAACCGTCGTTACTGTTCCTTCATGGTTCCGGTTACTCCCCACTCCAGGTTTTGTTTCATTCTTTATAACTTCAATTTCGATTTTTTCCACTGTGCCATGGCTATACTTACTCCATCGCTTCTGCCACCGAAGTTTCGCCTTCTTCACCATCGCTCTTGTGTATGCAAGGTCCTTGCATGGTTCCATTGAGATGTAACAATCCCCAGCTGTGTACTTCACCTCTCAATGAATACTGAATGAAATTACATGGCAGAATGTGCAATCTCCTCTTTCGAATGCTCTATAAACCGTGATCTCAAATTATCACTTAAACCCCGATTCACTGCAAACCATTGTTGCGCCTTCTGCACTGCACTTCCACATATTATAACGCACGGGTTTATTACCATTTCGATTCATAATTAGCTGTATTCGCTGTCTCTGCCTCTGCCTCTGCTGCTCGACCTCTGCCTCCACTTCTCAACCGTTTCGTCTCTTCCTCTGTATTTTCTGTCTCCGCCTCTCTTTTTATTGCCCTGTCTCTGTTCTTCTTGTGCTCCCTGTAAATGTTACCTGCTGTCTTCTCCATTGCCTTTGCTGCTGTCCTTTGCCTGTCTCTACCTCTGCTGCCTCCTTTGCGCTGCTTGCTTCTTTTTTTGCTGCCCTGTCTCTGTAAATATACTCTCCCTCTGTTCTTCTCTGCTGTCTTCTCCTTTGCTTTTGCTTCCTCCTTTGCCATCAATGACAACATTTCCAACATCTTATTCTCTGTTTCCTGACTGTCATTCATGAAAATTTCTTTGTCTTTCACATTCAGCAACTCACCCTGAGTATAGATCCTCTGTTTTTCCAACTCTCTTCTCTGAAGATCTAACTTTCTATATAACTCAACAAATTCAATTGGAGTAGAATTTGGAAACCTTACACAACTTTCCATATCTTCACTTGTTTTTGACCAATCATTAGATGGTCCTTCTTCTTCTGTTTCAATATTCTGCTGAATATTTCTATGAGACCCCTCTGTCTCCTTTTGTTTCTAAGATCTTGCTATCTCAGCATCATTCTGAACAGAATTCAGATTCAACTTCTTCTCCTCAACAAACTTTAAAGTTTGTTCAACATCTTGTGATGTACCTGCATTCACACACAAATCATTAGTTTTAAAACAATAAGACTTTTCAGTCTCGTTTGCTTCTTCAAGCACCAATTTTCCACAATGTACTTTCTGGTTTCTGGCAGATCCTATTTGCTGTGACTCAACTCCTTTGAGTCTTTCCTTTTCCAACAAAGAAATATGTATTCGTTCAAGTTCTCTAAACTTGTTCATCAACTTAGCATTCCATTTCTTTTGCAATAGGTTCCATCTAATCCATTTCCTCATTTTCCATCCATGTCTTCGACATCCATTCTCTGTCTCTTGCAGCCATCCTTGTAGTACCTCTAGTTGTACCTTCATCACTGCAATATCTCTGTGGCATTCTTTAGAACCTCTTCTCTGATCCTCCATGATCATCTTCTTCATGAGCTCCTCACTCACTATGAGTTGCATTAAGCCTCTGCAACAAGTACTCCTTGCTGCCACTTACCTCACCAATCCCCTCTCTGGACTTGGTTTTTTGGCAAGCACTGATTTTCTATCTCTAGAACCTCTTGAGCACTCTCTTCTGCTCTCTCTAGGCTTATCTCCTCAACTCACCTTCTCTTGAGAACACTTCAGCTGTTCTCCCTATCCAACCTTTAGCTGGAATATTAGGTTCACTGCCATCATCATCAAAATCTTTGTCTTCATCTTGTCTGCAACTAGAATTCTGCAATCACAATTTTCAAACCAAATTAAAATTACCTCACCTTCAAGATCTCTGCATGACCTTGTTCTCTTCATTCACTTGTACTTTGATTACACTGTTTTCATTTATTTCTGCAACTGCCTGTTCACTTCAGTTCTGTGTATCTGCGGCTTACCAAATTTAGAATCTGATCTCCTCTTATTTTTCCCATCACATATGCATTTAAAAAAAAAAATCTTTAATCTTCAAAGGAGCTTTTCCTGCTCTGATACTAAAATGATGCAGCCAAAGGCTGCAAAAACCCACAAATACTTCTAGGATTTAAATATGCATATCCACATGCATGTCAACCTAATAATCTGTGCGGAAGCTATTCCTCTTCATAAAATTCACGTTTACAAACTATATGAAAATACCCACCTTACTCATTGGTAACATTGGTTAAAACCCAAAATGTTAATCATATAAATATATCCGGACCATGTTTAACATTCCATACTTTGGTTTAAAACCCAAAATATCAACATAATATTTTATTTGGCCCCACAACTTACCAACTCACCTTTCCGCTTTCCTCCAAATAGCTTTACACCTTTGATTTCAACCGTAAATCTTAAACTCCTCGATCTTTACACTGTCCATCTTAATACCCATCAATCCACGACTATCACACTTCACAACCGATCTATGCGTACATCCAAGGGATATCGCATTTCAAGATGCATGACATTTAACATACCTTTTTCACTGTCGGGTCCACACCTTTCGTTAACCTCTGCACAACCTCTGATGCGAACACCGTCAGATCTTTGTCTCCTTTGATCGGACGACTATTGCATAAAATTAAGCTTCGACAGTTAAAGGCTCTAAGGCACGCGAAATAAGTGGTTTTAAATCACCACGCGTCATCTACTGGGGTGTATTGCGCGGACTCCACAAATTACCGCCCACTCTCAATAAGCGGTGCGATGAATCTTTGGTGGTTTCCTTAAAACCTTCTTCACTGTTCACTACAATGCTACTCACGTTCCGCTGCGCCATTACTTTGTGTTTTTCCGTCTTTGTTCAACTCATGATTTCGAACAGACCAGGGTTCCATCCTGAAAGGAATTCCACAACAACTATGGCAATTTCAGAGTATGATTTTTCTTTGCAAACTGAGATCTCTTCTCAGTGCCTCTCTTAAAGTTCAACCGCAAATGAATTCCACCCGGGCTACGCCATACATCTTTTGTTTTAATGATATCAACCAATCTTCAAACCCTCTCTGGCATTCATTCCACACATGGCTTTAACCTCTATTATTCATTGTCTGTGGTTTTATAATCATTTATAAATACAATAAAACCCTCAAATGTGACTTCAAACTCTGGATCTCCTTTACTGTGTTTACACAACAGAATGTGTAATAACTCCATGAAATGCTTTATACGAAGTCAGCCCAATTTCGAAATACATCTAGGTAGATTTTATACTTCAATTTAGAATTCTAAGTAATTTCTTTAATGGCATCGATCCATTTTGTGATCGATGCTAATTTCTCAACATTTACAAATCACACAGAATCAATAAATGAATAATTGACCTTTTAAGAATACACAGTCTCATACCTTTAATAATCCCATAACTCAAAAATGACAGAAATTCTTTGGTTTCTGCCAATTTTTCCTGCACACCTTATTAACTCATAAATGAAATATGAACTCAGAAAATTGAGTTCTTTGTATTAACACACAATAATTACATCGGAAATTCTTCCTCTGGTGTAAGAACCCTTTTTGGCATTTTCCTAACTTTTCCACTGTATTTGTGAGTTTTGCTAGAGGTAGACTTACTGTTAATTCGACCAATAGTTTAATACCTGCTACAACTATTATCCTTTCCATGCATAAAATCTTAAGACATCCTTTCCAGAATAAAATCTAAGATACATATATATTTCAGCAGTAATACGATTAAATGGAGATCAACAGTGAAATTTTAATCTTTCATAAGGAACTAGTCTATACATAGAAAAATACCTGGAATAGAGCTGATGACTTAATGGTGGTTTCTTCTTGTGATGCTTTGAACAGTTCACCGAAACAATCAAATCCTCCCAGCCAATCTAGGAACAATCCTAGACCCAGAGGATGTCTCCTCTGCCCCTGTGCCTAGAATTCCAAGAATCAGAGACTCCCTTTCAGCACAAATCCTCTCCCTCCATAATATCAATTGGTAATCAGCAGAAGTTCAAAAAGATCGATCCCCTTTCACCTTCGTATCATCCTCCTTATATGACTTTCTCCACCACCATAACATCCTCCCCCACCGCCTTTTCCTCTATCAAGGTTTGATCTTCATAAATGAAGGTACGAATGTTATTGATGGAGATGTGATTGATATTAAAGAGAAAATTGTTTAGGGGTAAACGACTTGAATTTTGAGTATCTTTATGATTAAGGCTTATGTTGGAATATTTAATTAACTTAAGTTTTTTATTTTATTTTTATTAGTCCTTTTCATATAATTTATACTTAGTTAATATGAATATTAATCTGGAATCTTAATATTAATCTCTAACTCAGGTAATCTATTAGTAGTTAGGTGTACTAGTGCGATGTGTGTGAGATAGGCAGGTGTAGCTATCAAATGCCTATATCGTACACACGCTAATATCATTGTGTATAACTCGGGAATGGGTTGTTACATACTTCCTCCTTTCAGAAAACTTCGTCCCGAAGTTTAGGGTTTCATATACTCATATCAATATTGTGTTTTTAGAGATTAGGGTGATTGTAGAATACTTGTAATTTTAAGATTGAATTTCTGTAATTTAATTGTTACTTCCCATCTCATCCGAATCTCTAAATTATTCTAAAATCATCCTATCCTTCCTAATCTCTTCCACTTCCATCCTATCCGTCCTCTACAGGGATATGCCATGGCATCAGTTTTACTGATCCATTCATAGACCTTAAGGATATCAGTGTCGATTACGTCGACTTGACATGTTTGTAGGTATCTGACAGTCATCATCACACGTCTAGGGGAGTGTGACTCACACAGTCCTCCCATGACTCCAGGTATTGGAGGATAAATGGTGGACAACACCTCCACCCCTCCCAGTGGGACCAGGGTCAACACCTTATCGTGGGATCTCAGGGAGTCTCAACTGTTCTTGGACTTCTGTCATCACGTAGATTGTTTCGGTAATCTGTGTTCTGCATGGTAATCAATGGTACATAATCTGCAATGTAAACACTCGTACACACACTACAACATATGTATCTATATTGTTCATAACAAATTGTTACCCATATAACAATCTCTACACATTCAAAATACATTGATATTTATGATATTGATCCTAGAATTTATATAACATACTTGAATTAAAACATTTGTCCACATAGGTATCAATATGTCCAATACAATTTCTCGTTCAGATACTGCTTCTGTTTAGTTCATACATGTTCCATCTATGATGCATTGTTTTAACCATTTTCAATCTGTATACCAATATGTTTCACTTTCATATTTAAAATGTAGTTACTCTTCTATTTCATTTCCTTCAATCATATTTGAAATGTAATGAAATGAATCAATAGATAGTTTCATCTATAATGTTTAATCTATGATTTCATATTCTTGAAATGTTAATTTAAATGACATATTGCATATCGGTATCCATGCACTAGTAAATTTAAACAAACATCATATATCCTGTATCACTAGAGTGAAGTAGCATTCTATCTTTATGGGTATCCATGTACCAGCAAAGTAAAACTCATCTTTACGTAATATTTCAAAAAAAGTTTCAAGTATCAAAATAGAGCAATCATATACATAAGAAGTTTTCAGTTCTCAAAATTTAGCATAAGCTGGGGTAATTCTGGCAGAAAGTGTCAGCATCCTCCCAAGTCGCTGATCCAGGACTATATTTGTCCCACTGGACTTTAACTTGGTCTATCCGGCGGTTCTTGAGCTGTCGAACCCTACATTCCAGAATATGTAATGGTTCGACTGTTAGGGTTCCCTCGTTCGATACCTGCAGTTCCTTCCATTGAAGGTCATGAGATTTATCAACAATATAGTGTTGTAAGGCAGATACATGAAATGCATTATGAATTTTGTGCAGGTGGGGTGGCAGTGCAAGACGATAAGCGACAGGTCCAACTTTTTCCAAGACTTCAAGCGGTCCTATAAACTGGGGGGATAATTTTGTCCCCCGCCCAAACGAATGGTGCTCTTATTTGGTCTGATGCGGATGAAAACACGATCTTCCACTACATAGCTTCTATCTGTCCTGTTAGCGTCAGCATAACTTTTCTGTCTATCCTGAGCCTCTTTCAATCGTTGCCTAATCAGTTTTACTTGATCCTCCATCTCTTGGATCAATTCTGGTCCGACGATTACTCGGTCTTCTAACCTGTCCCAACTCAACGACGTTCTGCAGGGTCTCTCATATAAAGCTTCAAATGGCGGCATCCCGATTGAACTGTGATAACTATTGTTGTAAGAAAATTCTACCAAGGGTAAGTGCTTTTCCCAGCGCGATTGTTGGTCCATAACATACATCCGTAGCATATCCTCGAGTACTTGATTTACCCTTTCTGTCTGTCCATCGGTCTCAGGATGATATGCTGTATTTAAATTTAACTGAGTTCCCAAGGCCGACTGCATACAATTCCAGAACCTTGATGTGAACCGAGGATCTTTGTCAGATATGATTTTCTTAGGTACTCCATGAAATCTGATAATTTCATTTATGAATACCCGAGCTACATCAGCTACTTCATAAGTATCTCTTACTGGTATGAAATGGACATTTTTTGTTAAACTATTCAGCACAACCAAAATGGCATTATGCTTTTGTTGCGTAAGAGACTGCCCAACGATAAAATCCATAGAAATTGTCTCCCATTTGGTCATAGGGATGTCGTGAGGTTGTAAGAGACTTGCTGGGTGACGATGATCAATTTTTACCTGTTGACATTCAAGACACCTAGTGACAAATTGGACAATGTCGTTTTTCATACCTGACTAGAAAAAGAGTCTCTTAGTGTCAGTATACATCTTCTTTACCCTAGGATGTGCACAATACACTGCTTGGTGTGCTTCCTTCAAGATGGTGTTTCAAAGATCTCCACTATCTGGTATATACATCCTTCCGTGAAGTCGTAGAATTCCGTCCTTTTTCAGATCATATCCTTCGAACTTAAGTTCCTTCAAATGGTTGCTTTCGAGCCCCGACCTTACTTTTAAGTACCAACTATCTCTTACAAGATGTTCAAGCACTTGATATCTCAAGTTCACCCTGATAGGTACGAGGGAGAATATTCGAGTTCTTCTACTTAAAGCATCTGCTACAACATTCTCCTTCCTTTTTATATATGAAATCGCAAAATCGTATTCGCTTAGGAGTTCACTTCATCGTCTTTGTCTTGCATTTAAGTCTCTGTGGGTGAATAAATACTGCAAACTTTGGTGGTCACTTTTAAGCACAAAGTTTCTCCCTACCAAGTAGTGTCTCCACATTTTTAAAGCTAAAACCACTGCGGCTGACTCTAAATCATGCGTAGCATAAAGTTCTTCATGGGGTTTTAATTTTTTTGAAACGTATGCTATTACGCCTCCTTCCTGCATTAATACTGCACCTAACCCTTGCTTAGATGCATCGGTACACATAGTAAAATCTTTGTCCATATCTGGTACTCGCAAAATCGGTGCACTAGTCAATAATCGTTTAAGTTCAGAAAAAGCTTTATCACATTCCTCAATCCATTCATACTTAACACCCTTGCGCTGGAGATTTGTGATCAGCTTTGCAATTTTGGAGAATCCCTCCACAAACCTTCAGTAGTAACCTGCTAAACCCATAAAGCTACGCACTTCATGTGCATTCTTAGATATCGACCACTCCCTGATTGTATTTACCTTTTCAGGATCTACAAAGATTCCTTCGCCTGATATGATATGACTTAAGTAATGGATTTCCTTCTGAAAGAAAGCGCATTTGGATAATTTTCCATATAACTTGTGTTCTCTGAGACAAGATAACACTATCCGAAGATGCTCTTCATGCTCCTTCTCATTCTTAGAGTAAATGAGAATATCGTCGAGGAAAACTTGTACAAATTTGTCGAGATATTTGCAGAGAACACTATTCATAAGGTTCATGAAGACTGCAGGTGCATTGGTCAACTCAAATGGCACCACAATGAATTCATAATGCCCGAAACGAGTTTGGAATGCAGTCTTAGAAACATCGCTTTCGCAAATCCTGAGTTGATGATAACCCGATTGCAGATCGATTTTTGAAAATACTGTAGCTCCTTTCCTTTGATCAAAAAGGTTGTCAATGCGAGACATTTGATACCTATTCTTTACAGTGGCCCGATTTAAATCCCGATGGTCCACACACAGTGATAATGAACCATCTTTCTTCTTGACAAAGATTACAGGAGCACCCCATGGTGAAACACTGGGTCGAATGTGCCCTACATCTAACAGTTCTTTCAGCGGTATTTGCAATTCTTGAAGTTCTGGGGCGGTTATTCGGTAAGGGGTTTTAGATATAGGTTCCGTACCAGGTTTCAATTCAATGGTGAGGTCTAGCTCTCTCATAGGAGGCATTCCTGGTAATTCCTTTGGAAAAACATCCGGAAATTCTGATAGAATCGAATACTGATCTAAGGAAGGCCCTTTTTCTTTGCTTACCTCTTGAACTGCATACACTTGACAACCCTTCCTTAAGCACCGCTTCATTTGCATCGCTGAGATGAAACGCAAGGATACTTTTCTTTTAATACCTTTAATTTGGATTGTCTCTCCCACATCATTCAAGCAAAGTATTGTTTTCCCGGAACAGGCTACCCATGCTCGATGAGACTCTAACGAATCCATTCCTATCACCAGGTCGTAAGTTCCTAGGGCCGTGACATATACTTTTAGTTTGGTCAAACAGACTCCTAAATCAACTTTGCAATCCTCAACACTTAATTCTATCGCTTGAAGGTCTCCTGAAGCCATTTTTACCTTTCTAAAATCGTCCTGTTTGTAGGTTGCCAACCCGCATTTATTCAATGCATAAGATGAAATAAAACTATCAGTAGCTCTAGTGTCAAATAAGATTTTGAGTTTTATTCCGTTAATTGTACCTGAAGATTCCATTAACGTGGATTGATGTGCTGCTTGGTTGTTGTTGACGACAGCATGGATTCTATGATTGCTTTGGGCATTTGATGATGGTTCTTTTCCTGTTCGCCGAGAGTTCTCCGGACAATCATGCGGGAGATGAGGTCTTCCACAACCCCAACAGTCCACCCGAGCTGGTCCCTTTGAGTTTGACTGAGAAATTCCAGACCAAGAGCTTTGTCCCCTGGTGCCACTTCCTCTCCTATTCTTTCCTTGATTACCAGTCCCTCGAGATCTCCAAGCACTGATGTTTGAGGATTTAGAAGCTATTGCATTTATGGTCCTGGGAGCTCTTGCCCTCGCTCCTCTTGGGGTAAACCTGTTACCATAAGGAGGTGGTCTCGAGTTATTTCCACGGAATAAATTTCGGGGAGTCCTTCTTGTAAATGCCTGCAGTATTGGTTCAGCTGGCCTGAAATCCCTTTTAATCCCCAAATGTTCTTCTGCATAACGAGCACATTCAACCGCCTCTGCCACCGTCGATGGCTTCCATATTCTTACCATGGCCCTAATTCGAGGATTTAAACCAAATACGAAACGTTCGGCCTGGCGTTCATCCGTGTCTAGATAAGAAACATATTCTACAAGTTCCATGAACTTTATCTCGTATTCTTCCATGGTTTTACCACCTTGGGTTAGAGTGTTGAAGGCTCCGGCTTGCTGGTCTTGAAAGAAAGGTGGTAAGTATTTCGCACGGAATCGGTCCACAAACAACTCCCAAGGGACAATATTTTATGTGAGATGCAACTGGTTTTCCATATTCCCCCACCAAATCAGAGCATTCCCCGAGTTGGAATACAACGATCTTTGTTTTAGAAGTTGATGAATATTCTCTTAATGCGAAGCATCTGATCATCTCTTCCAACCATGCTTCAGCATGTTCTCCAGCACGTCCTCCCGAGAATTTCGGGAGTTTAATCTTTTGCAGTTCACGTGAAATATCTTTTTGATGAGGATTGTCATCATAATCCTTAGGCTTTTCTGAATGTCTTTCCTCTGGATGACATCGTTCCTGGTCGACTGCGACCCTTTTAATGTTTCCAAAATGGCTTCTAATGAGCTCATCAAAGTAGTGAGATCGGGTGGAGCAACAGGTGCTGACGGCAATTTTGATGGTGGCGATGGCGATGGTGAAGGTGAAGGTGAAGGTGGCGGTGATGCATTTCGCTGGCATTGCCGCCTTTGGTACGTGTTAAACATTGTAATTTCTCCTGAAATACATAATAAATTTATGAGAAGTGGGTAAATTTTCAGACTGACAGAATATAATTTTCGTAAGATTTAAGCTTGCATACGAGTATAGTTCTTTTGCTATTTTACCTGCAGGCAGGTCTTACTGGTACCGAGGTCAAGAAGGGTGGCAACGCGACCTCCTTGTCCTATGCAGGGTATTTTATGCGTTATTAACTCTAGAGTGAAATGCAGGGGTTTTCATAGATCATAGTTTTAGTTTATAAAACTTGTCTAGAATGTTCAGTCCTAGATGCAGTTATAGGAGGGATTTATTAATTTTCAGCTACTTATGATTTTAACTATTACTTGAATATTGATTTTCTTCACCCTTGTGACTCTTCCTGCTTTTGTAACAAAATAAATGAGAGTTTAAAATACAAATTCCAAGTGTATTTTGTATAAAATCAAACTCTAAAATAATTTACTTATAATATAAATAGCATTTACTCAATCTACAATTAACTTGATCTTAAAATAATTACTATGTATATAAAGTTTAAACTAATGAATTAATATATTTGTTTAAGGTAAACATTTGAGCAAAATAGTTAATCAAATAAATATTAAAATTTATAAATAAATAAGAAATATAAATTATAATTTTTATATATTATATTGTCATGTTGCCACTAGTTTAGTTTAGGATATCCGACCAAATAAAATCTATGTGCCTATAATTAATTCTTATCTTCTTGTAATGATTACTCATATCTTCGTCATCATTTATCCTCTCTTATAACTACGTTACATGGAATATTTGTCTTTCACATAAAAATTATTCCCATATTCACTTTCATATTTTATTTTCTCTTTTGAAAAGGTTGAACTATAAATTATACCAAAGTAACTCAAATTTTTCAAAAAAAAAGAGTAACGCTTAATTAAATATTTTCTTCCAACATCCTACAGTGGTCCAGTGGTCCCTACTCTCCTATTCGATGGCTCAAAATAAAACCATAGTCCCTTCTCCTAATCGCTAGTCAATTTATTTATGACCCAATGCAATCTTATGCCCCCGTGGGCTCTTCCCTGGTTACGACTTGACGTTCGAATATATATATATATATATATATATATATATATATATTTTTTTTTTTTTTTTTTTGAACCATACAATATCTCATAAAAATCAAAACGATTTTATTTACATTTTTTTTTGTTTTTGTTTTTAAACCACGACATTTATTTTAAACCATACGTTATACGGCATAAATTTTTACAGGATAAAAATATGGCGGCCGACCCACACCAGGTCAAACCCGCGGGGTGGCATTGGCCATAACAAATATAAATATTTAATAAGCTCGCGGGCAAGTCCTGAGGTCAAACCCATGGACCTCCCGAGATTTTGAATGGAAAACATAGCATAGGTTATAACAATATAACAAGTTTTTTTTTGTTATTGTATTTATCCAACGGTTGAACCATACGCCATTTTCATTTAAACCCAAACGATTTTAATTTTAATTTTATTTTAAACCATTCGGTATTTCTTTTAAATTAGACGATTTTATTTAACATGTTTTATTAAACGACAACGACACCTACCCTAGCCCACCAACGACACCTCTTTGGCAACTATTTTGCAAGCCACGCCATTTCTTTAACGAATGACATGCTGTGGAATGAATTTGCCTCGATGCCAAGAGCTCCCATACACACAATAGCCATGCTGGGCGGTGTTGGTGTAATCGCCCCCTTTAAAAGAGGCGTGAGCCTTTCAAAATTGATAACCTATTGTAACTATCATATGTGGAAATTTTATCCAACGACTAAAGCCCATAACTCAACCTGCTCCAACTCTCACTTCTTCACCATTCCAACGCATTGAAACATTTCCAACACTGGTGAACCATATGTTTGGAATGAAGAATTGAAAAGTAGTTTGAAAATTTGGCTGGAAAAATGAAAAGAAAAATCAGAACAATCCTGTGTGCCGTGTCTAGTACTGTGAGGGATATAGTAGTCCAGAAATGTCCAGGTTTTCGAAGGAAAGTATATCCCAAACTCTTTAAGTTAGCTCCACGCCAGATAGTTGACCTGTTATTGATAATTTTTTTTTCTGGTGGTTTGTTTATTGAAAAACTTTCAGGTTTATTGCAGTGCTGAAGGTAACATTTATATTTCTGAATCTTGCATCATAAAGTTTTAACGATGATCTTGGTAAATGTAACTAACAACTATGCAGAGTTTATGGCCAATATGCATGAGTTCAGTACAACTGTATTAGGTTCTATACTAGTTTTGATTGTGGATCCCTGGCAGCAATCGAATAGCACTACTCTGGTCCTCTATAGGTCATGTTTATTGGAGCTGTTTGCAGTAAAATTTGATACAACAAGGGTAAGAGACATAACTTTGTAAAACACCATTTATCTCTTTTTTCTCATTGGTGATCGGGCACTGCTCAAAATTGAAATCGAATTGAGAGGTGGTGCCGGACCTAATAAAACTCAGCCATCCTGTGGTTGCCACTAGTACAACGTTTTGGAGTTTGATACTTCGGACATGGGTGTTTAACCAGGTTTGCTGGGTGGTGTATCCCTAGCTTGGTTAGAATAATACTAGAAGTATTTTGGAGGTCGGATAGCACACTTCTGAGGAAGACTTGGTGTAATATGTTTGTGGGGATTCATATCGGTGTTTTGTCACCATCAAAGTTTTTGTGGACATCCAATGGCGGTTTGAATAATTAACAAGTAAGGCTTTGAATAGTCAACAAGTAAGGCTTGAATAGTCAATAAGTAAAGCTTTGCAGAAAACCCTGTTCACACTATAACTATTCTGCAACTTAGCTCTACATCTAGAGTGTTTGAATTTTGAACAAAGGTTTACTCAATCCCCTAACAGCGCTGTTAACTGAAAACCATAATAACCATGAAAGAGAGCCATGTGAATGAATGAGTGCACACAAAGATTGAAAACACGATGTACATACAAATAATTTGGCCCCTTTTAAATTGGAAACAACCATAGACTGGTTTTAAACATGCAGAAGCTTATAAATGAAACTTAATGGGCCTATAAGGTCGAAAAAGGGTTTGAAGCACCCTCTGATACCAAATGTAAGAACCCTCTTTGGCATTTTCCTAACTTTTCCACTGTATTTGTGAGTTTTGCTAGAGGTAGACTCACTGTTAATTCGACCAACAGTTTAATACCTGCTACAACTATTATCCTTTCCATGCATAAAATCTAAGACATCCTTTCCAGAATAAAATCTAAGCATATATATATATATATATATATTTCAGCAGTAATACGATTAAATGGAGATCAACAGTGAAATTTTAATCTTTCATAAGGAACTAGTATATACATAGAAAAATACCTGGAATAGAGTTGATGACTTAATGGTGGTTTCTCCTTGTGATGTTGTGAACAGTGCACCAAAACAATCAAATCCTCTCAGCCAATCTAGGAACAATCCTAGACCCAGAGGATGTCTCCTCTGCCCCCATGCCCAAAATTCCAAGAACCAGAGACTCCCTTTCAGCACAAATCCTCTCCCTCCATAATATCACTTGGTAATCAACAGAAGTTCAAAAAGACCGATCCCCTTTCACCTTCGTATCATCCTCCTTATATGACTTTCTCCACCGCCATAACATCCTCCCCCACCGCCTTTTCCTCTATCAAGATTTGATCTTCATAAATGAAGGTACGAATGTTATTGATGGAGATGTGATTGATATTAAAGAGAAGATTGTTTAGGGGTAAACGACTTGAATTTTGAGTATCTTTATGATTAAGGCTGATGTTGGAATATTTAATTAACTATATATATATTTTAATTAACATAAGTTTATTTTATTTTTATTAGTCCTTTTCATATAATTTATACTTAGTTAATATGAATATTAATCTGGAATCTTAATATTAATCTCTAACTCAGGTAATCTTGATATTAGTAGTTAGGTGTACTAGTGCGATGTGTGCGAGATAGGCAGGTGTAGCTATCAAATGCCTATATCGTACACACGCTAATATCATTGTGTATAACTCGGGAATGGGGTGTGACATCTGGCCTGATCTTCTGTATCAATGGCCTTTTCTTCCTACAACCCTTAGGCTTCCAGTCCAAAACCCTATTTTCCTCAATCCTACTCTATTTCTAGCTCTACCTTATCTCCCTTAATGTCTTGAGGCTTATCATTTTTATACAAAAGGTTCTGAAATTATTTTTTTAGTTTCAGATCTTTCATCCTCTCAACAAAACCCTGAATATCCTCTAACTCCTCATTTGCCTCAAGTAACCCCTAAGGATCCTCTTTCATCACAAAATCATGAAACCAATTCTAATTTAGGATTTACCATTAATTCCTAAATCTCTCAATCCCTATGCACTCTCAACTAGCCTAATTCTCTCATGTTCTCCAACATTCGAGAACATTTACAAAATTCCTCACAATATTTAATTAATTCTCATTAAAATCACTCAAAACATCACATAAGAAACCAACTCCCTTGAAAACACAAAACCCCTAATTCTATTAAAATACAAGGAATTTTCTTGAGCCTAATGCTCCTGCATCAATAGTAAATACATAGGTTAGGATTTGCGAAACTCTTGGTAAAACCAAGTCTTAGGACGTATGCATCCATTCTTCCATACCAAGTTCTAGGTGCTTTCTTTAAGCCATATAGAGCCTTCTTCAACCTACAAACATGAGTCTCCTTGTGATTTATTTCAAATCCTTGAGACTGCTCAATGTAAACCTCCTCATCAATGGTCTCATTTAGGAAAGTTGTCTTGACATCCATTTGATGGATGTTCCATCCCTTAGTAGTATCAAACGAAACAAGCGATCTTATTGTTGTATATCTAGCTGTGGGAGCAAAGGTTTCCTCATAATCAATCCCCTCTTTCTGTGAGAAGCCTCTTGCTACAAACCTTGTTTTATATTTATCAATGCTCCCATCTGTGACATGCTTTATCTTGTAAATACATTTTGAAGTGACTATAGATTTGTCACTTGGGCTAGGGACAATCTCCTAGACATCATTCTTCATTATGGATTGGTATTCTTCCTGCATACCATTCCTCCACTCTTGATGCTTAGCTGCATCTTCATAGGAGGAATGTTTTGCTTCAATAAGCTTTGCCATATATGCAACACACTTGGAATACATCTTCGGTCTTTTACTCCCTTCACAGTCCTAGATGTTGTATGTCCTACTTCTTGTAGAGTAGTCCTCAACCAAGTATGCCTCTTTTGATTTTCTGGAACAATCACTTGTTGTATAGCCTCACAACCAATCATTCAATGCCCTTGGCCATATATCAAGGTTTTGCAAAGTTGCAGCTACTGAAGGTACTCTTTTTTTAATCAATATTATTTGTTTTGGAAATTCTTAATTTTAATTACAAATTTATATATGATTTCTCATTTGAGATTTGACTTCTTGAAACTTGTAGGTTGCTGAAATCCGTTTTGCCTCCCACATTCTTTGCATAAAGAGGCTTATAGAGGTGAGACAAGCATTACAAGCAATGGTCATTGACCCTCTTTGGGAATCATGGAGGATTTGTACTTCTGATAGAGGGCAAAAAATCAAGCTCATCATTCTTGATGATGCATGGTGGGACAAGGTCTATTACCTTCCGTGGTTTACTGAACCAATCCTAACCTTGATCAGGACATTTGACATAGATACACCTTGCTTGGGAGAAGTTTATGAAAACATTGATAGTATGCTGAAGAGGGTAAGAGAAATTATCAAGAAAAGTGAAAATGACCCTTTTGAAACATTTTATTATGAAGTGAAAGACATAGTTACCGAAAGGTGGAACAAAATGTCTACACCATTACACCTTTTGGCCTATGCATTGCACTTCAAATATTATCATTCCAAAATTTTGTTTTTACCTGGTAGAATAATGGCAAACAAGGGTTCTGAAGTGGTACAAGGATAAAAGACAACTTTGAGGAAAATGTATAGAGATGTGGGAGTTGCAGTGGAAGTATGTCAAGAATTTGGAAGATTTGTACAATCTACTGGTAGCTTTTTAAATCTAGTAGCTATGGATGATCAAGGGCATCTTAATCCTATTTCTTGGTGGGGCTTCCATGTGTTGATAAATGAGGGTGTTTAATTAAATTTCTCTTTCATGATAATTACTTGTGAACTTGTTATGCTTCTTTACTTAGATCTTATCTTCTTAAGTTATTATATCTTTCATCAAGTCAATTATCAAAACACAAGAAACACAAAGTTTAGGGTAGCGAGCCAGGGCCAAAATCTCTCCCTCTTGGAGAGGAAAACCCGAAAGTAATTCTTCTTATAGATCTTCAATTGACGAGTACCACGACCATGACACAGAGCCTTGATCATCAGTGTATCTCCAAGACCCTTGTCATTATTCTTCTCGGCTCCTTATGATGACCTTCTTTTTCTGCACTGCACTGCAATAGCACTAGGGAAGCTCGGTCCCTAGTCTAGTATCTCTAAACACTATGTTTCTCCCTTGAGTTCCTTTGATCTAGCCCCGACCTCGTAGAGACTCTATCTCAGCCTTCTTTCTGCACCCTTGATGCTCAAGACCGAGATTTCTTTCCTTGCTGTAATAGCCCTTCTTTGTACCACAGTGACCTTCATTTCCTTTCTGATTTATGCTAGATACATGCTGTCCCAAAACAGAGGTATATAGGACTCTCCTTTAGCCCAAGATCGAACTGTGGATACACTTGTGGTAACCCTCCTTCACGCTGTGTATACCCTCGGTCCCTTTCTGAGATATGCGAGATCTAGAAGCAACCTTAAGACCGAGCTATGTAGATCATATTGCCACGCAGACTTGTCTCCTTATTAGCCTCTTCTCCTCACAAATTATCCTCTACTCCTCGCACTGTACTTCGCACTTCATTTCAGACTTGATCCGAATTAGGATGATGCTACAATGAGGCCGCATCATACTTTATATATAGTGACTATCTTCTAGCTATTAGGTCGACATGAAGATAGGTGTGTAGGCCGACTTCTTCAAGGGGAATTTACATCATACTTAAGCCGACTTCAAGGAGCATATTTGACAAGGTCGTAGAGCATATACTTTACATCAATAATTTGTCTGTTGCAAGTGTGACATCACTTCATATACATGACTCTAAATTACATTTATGACAAGATGACAAACCCCTAAAGACATCAAGAAGAAGTCTTTGACCTATAATAAAAACTCCTTGCTCATGAAACCCATGAAGCAAGCATTACAAAATAATTTTTATTATCTTTGTCTTCTTCATTACATAAGTTCATAATTACTTAGTCATTATGAAGACCGAACCTAGTTACAATTTCCAACACTCCCTCTTAACTAGGGAGGTATTAATAATGGTACACTTTCCAAGAAGAATTTGATTTGTAATCATTTGTTATAGCATCATATTTTCCAGCAGTGTCACAGTGTAAGGCCTTGACTATCAACTCCATCTCTCCACGAGACCATGAGCTACAATGCTGGCGAGACCAATGATTATAGACACCTTCATCATTGTCTCCAAGGTACATACTCCACCCGGATGTTCACCATGTATGACCTCTAAGGACTATTCTTATCGGGATAGCTAATCCTCAAAGAATATCCATTCTTTCACGACTACTCTTTCCATAGATGCTCTAATACATCCCAAAAGCGTATTGGACGCCAGATGATTACCCAATCCCGCATTTTGTTTTCTAGGTGAAAACTAGAATGATGTGTCTATTTCTCCCTCTCAACTGGGGAGAACATATTCCACAGAGGAATGTACTTATAAAGAATGTACCTAGGATTTCTTCTTGGCTTAGGAATTACAGAGTTTCTTCCAAGTTAGAAACTTATTACCAGATTTCCTCTTAATTAGGGACTTGTAGCAGCAATGATGAAAACATCCAGTTGCTCATGAAGGACTCCTTCCGTTGATGTCATGAATTGAGGAGTCCTCAACTTTGGGATCTCTTCATAGGGCACAAATCATCCATCACTTTCATCCATGAGTCATGTCTTCAGAAAGTGATCCATCAATCTTTTCATCCGGTCTAGCTTCATGTCATGCTGCTCTTCTTCGGATCATATTTCTTTGAAGGATCTTTCATCCTGCCATATGGTTGTCAACTTGTGGAAGACATATACTTCCTTTTGGCAACCCTGCATAAGCTCATCAGATATTAATTAATTATGAACTTTTAAATCAAAAGTTACCTTAGTGATGATCTTTCACCATGACATCTTCTTGTAGGCATCAACATCCTTTGTATACAGATTGACACATCTCCTAAAGATACGTATTGTCAAGGATCTCCATCTTTTCTAGACTTCTATTAAAAACTACATATCTTCCCAGGAGATTTTCTAGTTAAGTCTTCTTGGCTTCCTTGGATGTTGACTGCTTTTTTCCACGGTTGTACTTCCCACGATCTCTTCCTTTTTCTTTCTCCACACAGTGTTATTTCATTCCCAGGAACTTCCATTGTGCAGTTCCTTGATAATGAACAATCACCTCATATTTCATACGAGGAAATATTATGTTGATTTCATCTAGTGTAGATCATGCCTTTTTGGCAACCTATGCATCAAAAGAGTTTCTGCTTTCTATTTTGATCATACTTCTAAAGATAGAAGAATACTACCTGCAACCACATGACATGACTTCATAACATCTAGTGTCAGCGTATGTATATACACGTACCTCATTCTTTTCCTTTTGAGTCATCCAACAACAGGTTTCCTTAGAATGAAAGAGTTTCATTCTCTTGATCTACTTCATGAATATGTCATCATATTCTAATCCCAAAATTTTGCAAGTTAGAATTCTCGAAGAAACCTTTTGCTTTATTTCTAACTTGTGAATCCAAAGAAGATTCCATTAGAAAATGTCAGCACCTATTTCCATATTGATTGTTGAATGATGACACTTGATCTAGATGATTGTCTTACATAAATGTTGTTTTCAGAGAGGCCCCCAGGAGCCACTTATCTCATAGCATAGTTGTCACATATGTGTTACAGATATCCTCATTTGATGAGTGCTCCTCCTTCAATGCTTTCATCATGATGCCTATTCTAATATACAATGCTTCCTAACAAGCTATTTTACAACCAATAGATACCTCTTAAAGAGGAAGATGATCTCAATCATAGTAGAGATTTTTCACTTCTTCTTTCTTAGGCTTCTTTGAATCAGGTTCTTCTATTTCTTCGACAACATGGGCTTCCTCCTTTTTCCTGTTGCCCTTATATTTGGGACAATATTTCTTATAGTGCCCAAGTTATTCATATCCATAACATCTTAACTTATCCATGTTTCTCCTTTTCTTCTGAGGACCAAACTTACCGAATCTTCCCTTCTTGACATGGCAGCATATGCTTTGATTCTCTTCATTTGATCCTATATCAACTTTAGCTTTTAACCTTGTCTCTTTTATCTTACATAAAGACCATAGATCCTAGAATGGTGTTGCTTCTTTCTTCCCATAGATACTTGAAGTGAAGAATCCCCATCCCTCAGGTAGAGCATTCAGTGCCACTAAAGTCATTTCTCTATCAAACATTACTTTTTCCAATTCCTGCAGTTGATCTTGTATTTCAGAAATCTTCATAAAATGTGAAGTGATTCCTTCCTCTCTTAACTTCAACTTGTATAGTTTTTGTCTCAAAGATATTACTCTCCTTGCAGAATCCACCAAGAACAAATCCACCAATTTGTCATATATTTCTTTTGAAGGTTCTAGATTTGATACGTAGGGGATGGGAGAGTCCTTTATGAATTCTATAAGAATCCGCTGGGCTCTTATGTCTCCCTTCATGTATGTGCTTGAGTATCTTCTTTTGAAGGTTTAGTTGCTGACCTTTTGATATAGCTCATGACTTCATTCTTAATAAGACTTAGATCTGTCCTTTTCTTCCATGCAAGAAAGTTTGAAACCCCAAACAGTTTGTTGCTTTCTTATCAAAAAGACATTTTGACAGATTCAGATGAAGTCATAAATATACTTACTTGAATAGGTGCTTTTCTTCTACAACCAACTTCCTTGTTAATGACGATATAGATAATAGTAGAAGCTCCTTCTTAGATTGATCTCTTCAAGAGTGGTGTAAAGCGGTAGATCATCTTGGATAGTTTGATGACTTCAACAAAATGATGATTTGATGATGTCTCCAATAATGTTGACTTGGCTTCAATGAGATAGCTATAGATTCCTTGAAGATAAATATCACCTCCTTGATCTTGCTTTTCTTCTTGAAAGGACCTTGATGTATAAGTCCTTTGAGTAAGTTCTTTGATATTCTTGATATGTCTTGAGGGTTTTCCAATTTCTGCAAGTTGCTCTTTGAATGGAGGTCTTCTTCCTTGGATCTAGGGTTTTGACCTTTTAGTGCAGATCTCTTTTCTTTGAAGCTTCCCTTGAAAAATGATCTTTGATCTTCGTCCCAAAACTTGGTCCTTGTGTCTTCTTGCAAAACTGCCCTTTCTTGTCTTCAACACCTTAGCTCTGCTAATTCTATGATGAAGATATCCCCTGATGTGCTCTTCCTATCTGATGGACTACCTGCCCAATCTGCATTGGTGAAGCCTTGAAGCTTCACTCCCTCTGTCCGTCTGTACCATAATCCATACTCTGTGGTGCCCCTGAGATATCTCAAAACATGCTTGCCCGCCTTCCAAAAGAGCTTGGTAGGCTTAACCATAACTTGATTAAGCTGGTTAATTACGTAGCATATGTCCGGTCGCGTGTTCACCAAACACATAAGTGAACCTACAAGCTGCCTGTAAACAGTAGCATCCTCCTTCCTCCAGTTTCCTGCAAGAGGAGTCTCCATGGGTTTGCTGCCCTCCATGTGGAACTTCCTCAGAATCTCCTTGGCATACTTTCCCTGAGATACAAATAGCTCCCCATCTCTATGCCATATTTCCAAGCCAAGGAAATAGTGCAAGAGCCCCATGTCCTTCATCTCAAACTCTCTTGCAAGATCCTCTTTGCAAGAAATTATGAGTTGCTCATCACCTGTCAGTATAAGATCATCAACATAAAGTACAATAATCGAAAGCTTACCATCAATCACAATATGATATAGGTTTGCATCCGCTTCACTCTTTGTGAAGCCCAACCCGGTGAAATAGCTGTTGATCCTGGTGTACCAAGCATGAGGGGCTTGCTTCAGCCCATACAGTGCTCTCTTGAGTCTACACACATGCGACTCCCTGTCAAAGGTCTCAAAACCTTCTGGCTGCTCAATGTACACTTCTTCCTCAATAACTCCATTGAGAAAGGTTGTCTTTACATCCATTTGATGTATTTGCCACCCCACCTACGCTGAGAGTGCAAGGATAGATCTAATCGATGAGTACCTTGCAACTGGTGCAAAAGTCTCCTCATAGTCAATCCCTCTACCTGTGAGAATCCTCTGACCACAAATGTAGCCTTGTATTTGTCCACACTCCCATCTGATGCTTGCTTCACTTTGTAGATACACCTGATCCTACCACTGACTTCCCCATTGGTCTTGGGACCACTTCCCATGCATTGTTTATGATAATGGAGTCATACTCCTCAACCATGGCATCAACCCATGTTGGCTGCTACACTGCTTCTTCAAAAGAGGATGGTTCTGTCACAATACACTCGCTCATAAGATCCATGTATCCAATATACCTATTTGGGTACCTTCTCTGCCTGCCCTGTGATGTAGGTGCACCTACATGCTCTGTCGCATCTAGCATCAATCTGTCAGCCTCTCTGCTGCGCTTCCTATCATTTTTGGTGGATGGCTCTTCATGAGAGGTTTCTGCCACTCCATGATCCTCTGCTTGTGGTTGCCCCACATCCTGAGGTTCATCCTTTGGAACTAAGAGTTCCTCATCTGCATGCAAGTCAAGCTCCCTCTCAAGGGACAATCACATGTCTTTCTCCTCATCAAATTTAACATCTCTCCTGACAAATGTCATCCTGTTAGCGGACAAATACACCTGATAGTTATGGGGAGTATCAGTGTACCCAACAAATATCCCAACCTCTGCTGTTGGTTCTAGCTTCTTCCTAGCATATTTGGTCACATGGCAATAGACAGATGAACTAAAAATTTTAAAATATGAAACATCCGGTTTCTTACCTGAAAAAGCCTCCTCTGGTGTACTCATGCCAAGTATCCGATGAGGACTACGATTCTGCACAAATACTGCTGTGTTGCATGCCTTTGCCCATAGATGCAATGATAGGCCCTGATCATGTAACATAGCTCGTCTTGCTCCCACAATTGTTCGTGTCTTTCTTTCTGCAACCCCATTCTTTTGTGGGTTATGAGGTGCAATCAATTATCTCTGAATTCCTTCTTTGGCGCAGAAGTTCTTGAATTCATTAGAGATATACTCATCACCATTGTCGCTCCTTAGAGCCTTCACCTTCTTCCCTGTATCTTTCTCTACCAGTGCTTTGAAATCACAAAACTTAGAGAATGTCTGATCTTTCTTCAGCAGAAAGAAGATCCAACACTTTCTAGAAAAATCATCAACAAAAATCACATAATACTTGTGCTTTGCTGTGGAAGCTGTTGAGAATGGTCCACACACGTCTGAGTGAACTCTCTCAAGGATTGCTGCTGCTCGGTTCTCTTTCTCATGAAATGTGGCCTTTGTATACTTCCCCATGGTACATCCCTTGCACGTGTCTATCTGCACAATAGTACCCTTTGGAAGACCTGTAGGAATCTGTTGCATGATCCTCAAAGCACTTTGGTGTAGATGGCCCAATCTCTTGTCCCATAACTCACTTGTATCCTGGCTAACCACCTCTCCTGCTTTACTACTCATTGCTGTGCAACCATCTACATCAAGTTTGTAGAGGTTTTTCACACGGACCCCAATCTTCTTTACATGTCTCGTGGCTTTGTGATGAAGGAACGCCTTTCTTTCACTGAAAACCACGTCATATCCAAGATCCTCCAACATAGCAACTGAAACTAAATTCTTTTTCAAGCCTGGTACATGCATGGCATCTTTTAATATGAAAGGTTTACCTGACTGTCTCTGGAAACTAACTATACCAATCCTGGTAGCGCTATACCTTTCGTCATCACCCATCTCGATGTGCACCTAAAAATACTTCTCCTCCAAGCTACTAAAGAGTTCTTTGTTTCCCTTCATGTGGAAAGATGCTCCACTATCCAAGTACCACATAGATCCCATCACAATTGACACCATGTATGCAATGGGAGAGAAGTCCAACTCAAACTGTGAGGCCAAAGCTTCACCCGCTGCAGTTCCCGAAGCCTTGTTGTTATTCTTCTTCTTTTGTGGACAATTTGTGGCATAGTGTCCATGATCATGACAGTGAAAACATTTCACCTTTGACATGTCACGCTTCTTGCCTTCTTTGCTGGTCTCAGATTTGGAATTTCTTCGCCTTTCCCTTCTTTGCCTTACCAGCCAAGGCACAATTTTCCTCATCATTAGTCTTGGATGAGGATCCATCTCTGGTATTTTGTCGAAATTATTCTTGTACCAAATCCGACCATAGTCGCTCCTAATCTGGTAACTTCTCCCTCCCCATTCACAAAGCCCTGGTAACTATGCCAGCTCTTGGGAAGGCCTAGAAATGCTAGGTTCATCAAGTCATCATCAACTACAGTAATCCCAACACTTCCAAGTTCATCTCGACATTGAGTGAACTTGGTCAAGTATTTCTGGATTGTGTCGCCCTTCTCCATTTTGATTTTCCTGAATGTCTTTGAGTGCCAATTTTCTGCGGTCACTGCTGCTTTGAAACAGACTGTCAAGGGCTTCCACATAGCATATGGAGTTGCCTTTCCATGAAGACTCGAGACAATATGATCTCGAACTCCCTCTAACAAGATTCTCCTCGCCTTTGCAACATTCTTCCTCCATGCTTCATGCTGCGCAGCATCTGCCTGATTGGGTTCAGGAATATCAGTGTCAATGAACTCCTTCAACCCATTATCCTCCAATACTGCCTCCATCTTGTCTCTCCATGCAATATAGTTCGAACTGCCCTTGAGTGCATATTCGAGTCTCAAGCCTGTGAAAGACATCCTGGTCAGCTTCTAGCTCCAAAAAATGTATGTGAAAATTTGAATACTGTTCAACACAAACTCAATTTCTTCTCCGCTATTGTGATTCCTGGTGCTTTGATACCATGTAGAAATTACACCAATGGATTCAATCCGATCATGCAATGTACTAAAACAAGATACTAAATCCTTCTACAATATTTGCAGAATATAAATCACGATCGCTCAATCACATGCAAGAGAAAGAAGTAAATCAATCGCACAACACAATATTTTCCTGGGGAAAACAACTGCTCGAAACCCCTCCATCTTTATTGTATAAGCAGCGAAAGAATCATGAAACAATACAATGCATGTGTGCTTGCAAGAACCTCATATACTCTACCAATCGTCTCACATTGATTTAGGCAAAATTGGACCAATACATAGCCAATTTCCTGCCCACCTTCAGCCTGCCTTGCTCACACAATCCCTAGGCAAAATAATTCCTATTAAATAGGAATTCCAACTTCCTTGACTGCGCAATTCATCATGGACATCTTGTGGCTTTATAATTGCGCTCGGGCAATTCGCTAATAAAATCACTAATAGTTTACTTACCTTTAACCTTTGTCTCAAAACCACTAATAGTTTACTTACCTTTAACCTTTGTCTCAACTGGGTTGTATCAGAATCGACATGCATGCAACTATTAATAGTGAATCATCAGTTTCTTGGTAGATCACTACTTGTGAATTAAATCTATTTTAATTCACTTGACCTTCCACTAGCTCATCATTCAGTTAGAACTAGTTAAACTGATTTTAAATCAATTAATTTGAATTAACTGATTACACTCACACTACACTAGTGCTACAACCACAACTGAACCCTCTAAATAATAGAATCACTCTACATGCCTCACCTTTGACCCTCAACTCGAAATTCTTGAGCTAACTAAGTCTATCACACTTAGTTAACTATTACAAGTTGTTATGAGATAAGATTACAATTTATTGTCCAATTTATTTAAAAGTTAGACACCCACATTTAGCACTAATGTGTCACTGAATTTTTCACTCGTGTGGCTAGAATCCCACACTAGTATGTGGTGCATTTTCTTGTTGAATTTCAACAACTTCTGCTTCCTTGGAAGTTTGACAATATGGGTGCAACAAGTACCTAGTTTGGCATCTAAAGGAGTTGTTATATATATATATATATATATATATATAACAATCATAGTAATGATTAATTAGTGACTAGTATAGAAGGGACATGTCTTTAAAGACATGACCCTTCATGAAAGGGCACCTGCTTAGGTATATAAGCGGGCCCTCATTTGTAACAATTCCATTATCTCATATTTCCTGTACATTTCTTATGTAAATATATTATTGTCCTATCATGCATATTTATATATTTAAGATTTTGTGAATATTCTGCTGCATGTATCATAACAAGAGTGCACATTGTTATCCCTCTCTATATCTAGACTGTGCAGAGTAATAATTAGACAGCGCACTACAGAAGCAGAAAACCTTTACTACAATTTACCTACTTGAAAGAAATTCCATCTATCTTATAGAGTCAGTTTAACTCCAAGTGGCAAGAACCTTTCATCCCCTGAAGGTACTTCATTTTTCTTTACTTACGTCTAACATGATGTTTCTTTCACCATGGGTTACTTTTGCCATGGTCTTTTAGTTTGTTTGTGTACACAGAAAAGTTTTTGTGTCAAACTGGCATTTAGTTGATGATCGTTCATAAGAGCCTAAATGCTGCAAGACGCCTGGATGGCTTTCTGTTTTATCAAAATTAATTTGGTAAAAACTGCTGATAATTGTAACCACTGAGGAGAATGCTGATAATTGTAACCACTAAGGAGAATGAAAATATAAATTAATTGTTGAATTGACTGATAACAGTAAACAATCTTCAGTTCAACAGACTTATCACATTCAAGTGAAGGGAATTTGTTTAAGCTCATAATTTGTTAATTTTCCCATATATAGAGCGTCACTCATCGTCAGAATTTTATTTGCTGACTCCTATATTGAGTTGTTTCGTTTTGAAGAGGAGATGAAGAGCAAAGCATGAATTATCTCAAGTGATTTATGTCAACTCTTTTCTTTCTGTTGCTTTCTGTCCAGCTATAGAGCCATAGTGATAATTATGACAGCTCGTCTGCTGAAATATTTTCTAAGATTAATTTATGCCATAGACTAAGCAAACAGAGCATTCCAGATCCCAGTTACATTCTCTACTGTTCATTCACATTGCTTCTGTTGCTATAGCACCTGGAACGCTGCTTTATGAATGAATTCATAGTTTTTTCTTAACTGTTTTCCTTTCAGACAGGAATTTGTCCAATTAGAAAATGAAACTTCATTCAATGAAGCCATCATTGAAGAGAGAGATCAAGGAATAAAGGAAATTCAGAACCAAATTACAGAAGTTAATGAGATTTTTAAGGATCTTGCTGTACTAGTTAATGAGCAAGGCATAGTGATTGGTAAGAATCTGAGTTGCTGTGCAAGTTTTCTTCATTTACAAATTATATTACTCTCAAGCTGACTGATTTTTCTAACAGATGACATCGGTTCTAATATTGAGAGTTCACATCATGCCACTGCTGAAGCTAAAACCCAACTTGCTAAAGCATCCAAAAGTCAGAAGTCTAGAAGATGCCTGGTTAGAGCTTGCACTTCTATTTGTTTTCAACTTCATTGTTGATGATCTTTGTAGTATTATGACATACCAAACTGTGCTTTATTGTTTTGATGTTTTATTTTGAATTCAGCACTTGCCATGGATCTGATTTCTACTATTTGTTTATGGTTGTACGAACAGAGTTGCTGGGTACCATTGGCAATTTTAAGTGTGGTGATAATCATTGTGGTCATAGTCCTTGTTTTATAATTGACCACGTGTTCCTCAACGACGGTGAATCATGCTTCACTAAAGTTTATCTCTGTTTCTGGTTTGGATGGATTTTGGCTATTTGCTACTTTATAGGCCGTTTATTGATGTTCTATTGCAAATTAGTTACATAAATTGCTGTTGGCGTGGAGGTGTGGGTACAAACCTGATCATTTTTGATGTAGTATCTGGAGCTCAGGTAAGGTTTTGAGAGGTCTTAAGGTCTTTCATGTGGTACTAGGCTTGGGCTTTAACTATTCATTCATTCGTTAAAGTTGTCTGATATTTGAGAGTATAGGCTTTTGCATACTTTTCCCAACTAGTTTGAAGAGTGGAATTTTCTGTCTCAGAGGCTCATATGTAGCATATAGCGTCATGGCAAACCTTTGATTTGTTATAAATAATAAGTACCATCATTTTTTATTGTTGATATAATGCCTATAAAACATTGTTGAGATTTCTGTCCAAGTAGGTAAGGATGATCTTTTTCTGTATACAGCCTTCAAAGTCACTGAGATTGGATGATGAGCCATGTCAATTTCATGTTATGGGGTATTCGCTATTTCCTATTTCACTTTTTTCTTATATAATTAGTTGGGTTTGTAAAATTTGCAATGAATGATACTCTAGCATAGATCCATTTTAACCTTGGATCAATCAATCAAAGCCAAAGCCACTGAGACATTAAAAAAATTGAGGCTCAAACCTCCTGATGCTTAAAAGATCCAGGTTAAGATGAATCTATGCTAACTTTTTTATTATTATATATGTAATTTTACATTATTGTAAATTCATAATTAATGGTTGGCTTATTTTAAAATTTTTTTTTTATTACATCACGGACTTGAATGTTTTTTTGTTTTTTTGTTTATAAGCATCCACACATTACATTTCTCATCCACGCTGGGCTGTTAAGTGTACCTGGCTTCCCTATGTGAAAATAGACTTGTGTTCAAAATTTCTGGAAGGTTGGAAATGCCTAAGGTTTGGATTGCTGAGGCCATTTCCCACCAATTTTCAATGTTTTAGTTTTCTTTATTAGTTTAATTTTCTTAAGAAACGTAAAAAATGAAGGGTTTTTATGCCTTGTGGAACAACACTGACATAGTAGGTGTAGTTATTAGAATATGCATAAACTCGACTTACATATTGAATTAATAATTAGGAATTGTTGGGTCTTTAAGAATGGTCATGTCTAAATGCTAATCATGTATCTAATAAGCACTGTCTAAACGCTAATTATGTATCTAATAAGCACTGAGAGGGATCAAAAGGAACAAGGTAATTTTACAAATGCTTAAAATATTAGGATTGAGAGGGATCAAAAGGAACAGGGTAATTTTACAAATGCTTAAAATATTAGAGATGGATCACCACTGATTTATTTAATTATAGATTTATAATTACTATGTGTTGAAAATTGTAATTACGTTTGGTCTTCATTGTAATCATGACATTCCATATTCTTTATAAAAAAATAAAGAAAAAGAAAAAGAAGTTATATTTTATTTTTTTGGTATGGGTTTCGTAAGTTTAAGTCAAAAGCATGTTCTTCGTGCTTTTAAGTCTTCTAGGTCTTTCTAGGATAAAAACTGATATTGATCATGTGTCATAGTCCCATTTGGATTCATTGTAATGAAGAAAAATATTTATTTTATCTAGAAAAAACCATGGATAAGCCCAAGAGCAAGTCGACCCAAGAGCAAGATCAAGTCAGCCTAAAGGAGGGGTATTCGACCCTTAAGAAAGGCTATAAATACAAGGGAGTTCAACCTCATTTCGACACACATCTCAAGCAAGTTTGATCTGTAATAGCAAAGGAGAAGAAGGGTAGCTGGGAGGACGAAGAACAAGAGAAAAAGTCAAAATTTTGTCGAGGAAGCTTTTCTCTTGTCTCGCTAGGGTTAGTGAAGCTACCAGTTACAGGAGGATGAAATTATGTAGCCATTGCAAGGGGCCAAAATTGCAGGGCCAAAATTCTGTTGCAGGGGCCAAAGTTGCAGTAGCAATGTAGTAGTATCGAAGTTCTGGAAGCTGTCTCAAGGAAGATCTTATTGGGGGTTGGCTTGGGGCTCGGAAAGTTTATTGGCTTGGGTCTTAGGTCTTGGAAGTCTCTTTTGTAAGCAGATTCTAAAGAAGAAGATAAGCTTTTTTTTTGTGTTTTTCCCTTGGAGGGGTTTTGCCTTGGCTTGGAGCCTATATCTTGTATACTCTGTCTCTTTGTCATCTTCATTGTTTTGATAATTACTTGATTAACATAACTAAAAAAGTAATAAATTATCAACTAACATCACAAGTAATTATCATGATAAGTAAATGAGTTCTTATTTACAAGTCTCCATATTTTCCAACATGGTATTAGAGGTAAGGTGCAAGAAGGAGACTGAAGATCACATCTTTGTTGACACTATGGCAAGGGTTATAAGGAAGGGTTTCAAGGCTCTTGAAAGTCTCGCTGCATCTATCAAGAATTATATATTGAAGATCATCTTTAAGCTTGCAAAGGAGGTAACAGATGGAAGTTTGTTCTCCGCTTTATTCAACACATTCAAGGACAATAATGCATGAGTTATTAACAATGGTGCCTCCAAACATATGACGAGAGAATGCAGTCAAATCCAAACTCTATCCAAGGGAAACTCATCTCACTCTATCGAACTTGGAGACAACAAGTGCTATCTAGTGAAAGGCATTGAATCTACATCGTTGGAGCTCGAGTCAAGTGGAAGCATTCACCTCAAAAACATTTTATATGTTCTAGGTTTGAGGAAAAATTTATTTTCTATTTCTTGTCTAGAGGATAAGGGTGATAGAATTTCTTTTGTTGATGCTAAGGTTTTGGTTTGGAGTAAGGGCTCTAATATTAATGAAGCAAGGGTGATTGGGATTTGTGAGGGGACATTGTATAGACTCTATACATCCTTAGCTCAAGCCCTAGTTCACCTAGAAGTGAGTCCTTCCGAACTATGGCATATAAGGTATGGGCACTTTCATTATAAGATAGTCATTTATGAGTTAAATTTTCAATGGCATCCTTGAAATAAAGGAAGATCATGAAGGTATATGTAAGGGATGTGCTCTAGGCAAGAATGTAAATAAACCTTTTGCAAGTAATGACACTAGATCTAAGGAAATTTTAGATCTCATACACTTGGATGTATGTGGACCTATGGCAGTAAAGTTTCTTGGTGAGCATCAATATTATGTAACCTTCATTGATGATTACTCAAGGATGAGGTATTCAAAAAGTTTCAGGAGTTAAAGAATGAAGTGGAAAACCTAACTGAGAGAAAGATCAAAATTCTAAGGTTAGACAATGGTGGAGAATACATCTCCAAAGAGTTAATAGCTTTTTGCAAGGAAGCATGAATCAAGAGGGAGCTCATTGTTGCCTATAATCTTGAACAAAATGGTGTGGCAGAAAGGAATAATTGTACCATTGAAGAATGTGTTAGGGCTATGCTACGTAATCATTTTCTACCTCAATTCATATGGGGAGAGACATGCATGACAACTATTTTCTTAGAGAATTAAAGTCCTCACATGATTCTTAACAACATGACTACGAAAGAAGCATTTACATGAAAGAAGCCAAGTGTGGATCATCTTCAGATATTTGGGTGTCATGTGTATATTCATATACCCAAGGATAAGAGGAAGAAGCTAGATCCTACCAGTCTAAAGGACATATTTGTTGAATATAGTGCTTTATCAAAATCATATAGAATCTATATCAAGGAGGGTCGTCAAATTGAAGTAAGCAAGGATGTCATATTTGATGAGAGCATAACTTGCAAGAAATCAAGGGATGTTCTAGTTGACTCTGATGAATAAGAGATACCTATCTTTGAGGATATCTTTAGGGATAATGATGGTCAAGGACTAGGACTTGCTCTAGAAGATGTTGAAGGTCCTTGTGAGCCTATACAACAAGCAATTATTCCAGAAAATTGGAAGAGACCTGTCTGGCTAAAAGCTACTCTTCAAGGGGTTGAAGGACATAAAGCATCAGGGACATCAGGGAAAGTAAGAGATCGAAGAGGTATTCTGGGTATGCTGCATACATGATAAAGCTTATTTAAGCGAAACCTTCCTCCTATGAATATGCAGCTAAACATCAAGAATGGAGGAATGATATGCAGGAAGAATACCACTCCATAATGAAGAATGATGTCTGGGAGATTGTCCCTAGGCCAAGTGACAAATCTATAGTCACTTCAAAGTGGATTTACAAGATAAAGCATGTTGCAGATGGGGCCATAGACAAATGCAAATCAAGGTTGGTAGCAAGAGGCTTCTCGCAAAAGGAAGGAATTGATTATGAAAAACCGTTGCTCCCACAACTTGGTATACAACAATACGATCACTTGTTTCGTTAACTGCTGCTATTGGATGGACATCCATCAAATGGATGTTAAGACACTTTCTTGAATGGGACCATTGATGAGGAGGTTTACATTGAGCAACCTCAAGGATTTGAAATAAATCAGAGAGAGGCTCATATTTGCATATTGAAGAAGGCTCTATATGGCTTAAAGCAAGCACCTAGGGCCTAGTATACTAGGATATGTGAGGCCAGCTGTACATTTACATTTGGTGCCAAGATTCGTTGAAGAATGGACAAATGTTGTGGCATAATCACTTTTTGAAACTAATATTCAATGTAGTCCTTGCTCCCTAAGAAATGTTTGATCATCATTTTAAATCTCCTATCCATATTGAAACTCTTATAGCACAAATATTGATTGAAATTCATGCATCCTATTTATTATGCTTTACATATGCAACTAAAAATGAGATTGAAAGCTAATGCTTATTATACTTCCTCGACAACGATGCCAAAATTTTGGGCAATTTAATTGTGAGTTAATTTAATTGCATTAAATGTCAATCTAGGTTCATACAATACTTGTGAAGTACACTTGCACATTATATGTTAGGAAATTAACTCAATAAAAAAGGAAATTAACCTATGGAAATGATTGCAAGGCTCAAAGAAAACCGATTAATGAAAAGATCTAAATGAGCACACACAAACACACGTTCTTTCTCAAAGACTCATCTATCAAAGTATCGAATTTAGAACTTGAAAGAAACAAGCTATTCTAATTGTGTACTGTGAAAGCTTTTTGAAATTCTATTTTATCAAACATAAAGTTAAATCCTATTCTATTGGACTCAGAAATGAATCTGATCTATTGGAAAGCAATTCTAATCTATTGAAAGAAAATGACTTGAAATTAAAATGCCTAAAGCCTATTGATATTACTGATGTATGCATACTAAATAGGGCCAATTATAGATATCAAATTATCTATGAATCTAAAACTAAGTAAACAAATTAAACAAAAAAATGAATCTTTAACTTGAATTGGAAAGCAATGAACCTATGAAATGAAAGGTGCTTGATCTGCAAAAGAACATAAATTAATTTAACAAAAGAAACATCTAATCAAAAGGCTTGAAACAAAATTTGTAGAAAATGAGCATAAAAGAAACTAATCTATCTTGCAGAAATGAAACATTAAAGTACACCCCATACTCATTAGGTGGCAATTTTGAAGTGCACGAGAGGTGGAAAATTCAAGAAGCTATTGATCAAGCATCAAATTTCATCATGAAGGAATAACCATACTCAAAGGATTGTATTTATAACATCAAGCATAAGCATAGATTTAGCATTCCCAAACTCAACACTTAAGTAGGAGCATAACTTCGAAACTTAACACACATTTGAATGGAGAAGACACCTATTTATACCAAAAATAAGATCCACATTTCTCTCATAGATCCACAAATATCTCATGTGGTTACAACCATGCGTTAACATCCAACAAGTAAAATCTCTTCATATGCTCTCACAAATATCTCATAGCTTTGATACTAGACACATATCAAAACTCCCATGATTCTTTTCCATGAAATGTGCTTGAATGATGATCTCAAATCTTCCTCAAATATTCAAGAGTTTGAAGGTGAAAATCGAATTTGAGACTTAAAGGCCGAATATAATTGTGATGAAATCTTCAAATAGACTTATACACATCATAAAACTCATCCAAATTTTATATATAAGTGAATACATGTGATTTTTCTAATATTCAACCAAAAATTCACTTAAAATGCCAAAATAAATGTATTGGAAAATAATATGTCTAAGCCTATATTTAATCACGAAAGTGGTCTCAATGCATGGTTATGGAGCCGTGGATTGTGGTAAATACTGAAGCAAAGTGAAAGAAAGGAGGGTGAAATAAATCTCATTTTGGAGACCCAACAAGACTATTATATTTCAGAGGGAGTCTGGCAACCCGTTTCTTATTCATGATGTGTTGGATGTGCTAGGCTTAGGCGTGAACCTGATTTCCGTATAACCCTGATTTTCATGTTGATTACAATGTACTCTTTAGAGGGGCGCAAGTATTGATTAAGCATAAGGACTGGGAATAAACCATAGCTATTGGAGTTGGTGTGGTTGAATTTAAAGGTTGCAGATGGATACTCTTAAGGCATTGGTGTGCAACAGTAATCCTAAAGATCAGGGAGAGCTATGTCATAGGAGGATAGGCTATATTCATTATTGAGCACTAAAATTGCTTCGTGAAATAGTGAGAGGTGTTACATAGGTGAGCACACATCATGATGATGTATGTAGGGTATGTGTGTTGGGGAATTTTTCAAAATCAACTTTTCTAAGAAGTGGCACTAGATCCAAGGGTATTCTTGATTTATTCCATTTAGATATATGCGGAACAATGTCGATGAAGTCTCTTAGAATGTACGAGTACTATGCTACTTTATCAATGAGTTTTACTGGAAGACCTGGATATACTTCTTGAAGACCAAGGATGAGGCCTTTAGTCATTTCCTAGAGTTCCTAGAGTTCAAATCTATGGTGGAGAATGCCACAGATAGGAAGGTGAAGGTTTTTAGGTCAAACAATGGAGGCGAATACATAGTGAAATATTTCTAGGGTTTTGAACTAGGGAAGGAATCAAGAGAGTTGAATCTTCTTTACAACCCGCAATAGAATGGCATTGCTCAGAGGAGGAATTGTTTAATATCCTAGGTAGCAAGGGTGTAACAACTCTGGGCTAAAGTTTCATGTAATAAAGGATATTAAAGAAAAAAATAAGACCAAGGTCATGAGACATGCATTCCAAGATGAATGTTGGGTAAACATTATAGTGGGCATCACTTGTTGTTTATTAATGACTATGGAAATTGGCAAAGACATTGGAAAAGAAAAAAAGACAATAATTGACATTTAATTATGAGAAATAAGAAAAATAGGAGAAAATAAAGGTGAAGAGACACAAATATGCATGCAAGGGAAATTAGAGGAAGAAAAATAAGACATCATTGTACAAAGGCATCAAAGAAAGAATTCACACCTTTAGGCCAGTTTTGGTTTGGATCAATTTCAAAGAGAGAGAGAGAGAGCAAGCAAGCAAAGGAAAGCAAAGGGCTGGCAAAGGAAGGCAAAGGAAAAGCAAAGGAAAGAAAGGGAGCACAAGGAGAAAGTTGGATCAACAACTACAACAGGAAGATCTTGCAGGTAACAAGTTGCATATGTAGTTTCTTTGCTGGGATGTGAGTGCATGGTACATGAATTTTATTATTTGATTCATTTGTTATCATTGGCATGGGTTTTTCCTAGATTGACAGTGGCTCCAACCTTGCCTTACCATTTCTTGGATAGCCATGGTGTGATGGTATTCATTCTTGGTTGAGATTTTAATTTTCAGAAGGTTTTGGAACCATTTGAGGCAGTCTCAGGAAAATCCCAAAGGTTTCGGGTGGAGATGGTTTTCTTCGGGAAACCCTCAACAGGTGGGTGGAGACAAGAAAATTCTTCTGGGTATGGTGAAAGAATTATGTGGCTTCCAATATTATTTTGGTTTTGTGATCTTGGGGCCAGTTTATGTGAGATCACTATAGCTTGAGGGTGGATGAGGTTTAACCTCTACTGTCCCTTGGTTATGTCTTGGTTTATCCCATGAGATTCCACATTCATGCTTGGAATATGGAACGAGGGTGGTTGACTAAAAGAGAGATTTGGCTCAGCCCAATCTATGGTTAGGTGGTATGTGGAAGTCCCTGACTTGGTTGGATTTTGCATATGTTAATATAAGTTATTTTCTCTATTGTGATTAATGAGCACATGAACTGGTTATGATGTGATCTTATGGTTGATTTGACATGGTTTCTATTATGGTTATATGCTTAGTTCAATGATGTGCTCTAGCTATGGATCTTGTTCATGATTTGATAAGTTATTGAATGGTTGATGAATGCATGGGCTAAGAACTATTGTTGCAACTAGCTTGAGAGGGCATAGAGCCTTCTTGGTGATTCTCATATGAAGTACAAATGTTTATGATTAGATATGCAATCATGACTTTTAGCTTCTATGTTCATTATATGTTTGATGGAATGTCTATCATGTATTAGGCATGTATAGGTCAAGATTTTTCTCAAGTTTTGATTTTTTAGCATGGCTATCATCTTTGTTATGTCTATGGAAAGTTACAGGCAGTGCTCTGGAGGCTAGCTTAGAAAAGTGGCATAGATATTGCAACCGCATGCATAAAACAAGGGATTTTGGGTCATAAATTCATGCCCAAGACATGCCTATGGGCACGGTTATAGCCTCCCAACCATATGCATAAAGTGTTGTGGGTGCGGTTAAGGAGTAAAACTAGTGAAAAATAATTCAAACTCAGGGATTGATCACTTGGGGTGGTTGGGAGGCTTCTAAGTGATCTGCAGTCTGTGAGGGATGTTACTTTACTTCCGGTTTGTAGGCCCCACCATTAGGAGAATTTTGAGGTTTAAAATGGACCTCCCAAGGAAATTATAAAATAATAGTGGAAATAATAAAATAAGACTAGATTACATCATCAAATTTTAGAGGGAAAAAAGAAAAAACTCATTTTTCAACTCGTATTTTCAACTTATCTCCTTATGGGTTTACTCAAATTTCAAGCAAGAACACTTTTTGGATGCAAAATTTGATTCCTCATCCAAGGAGCACCCATGTTGTATACTTTCTATGGACTCTTCTACACGAAAAATGAGAAATACATGAACCAAAATGATTGTAATCACATTTTTCATGTATTTCTCATTTTTCGTGTAGCAGGGTCCATCGAATGTATGCAACATGAGTACTCCTTGGATGAGAAATCGAATTTTGCATCCAATGAGTACTCCTACTCGAAATTCGAGTAAAACCAGAGAGATAAGTTGAAAATACAAGTTGAAAAAATAGTTTTTATTATTTTATTGTTTTTTAATCTTTTTACTTTTTTACCCCAAAAATGGTGAATCATCTCCCATGGTTGATGATGAGCTCAATTATTAGACATATTTGGGGGGTTAATGGTCACCTTTTTGCCTTCTTAAATATCTTTTTTTTTGCATTTTTATTATTATTTGGTTTTATGATGCTAGTATAGGTGGTGATTAAGGCTAGCATACTCTGAGTGCCTAATATGAGGTTGAGTGCAGAAAATCATAATTTATTAAGCATTTTTATAAGGATTTTATTATAAAAACTTGGAGGAAACAACAAGGAGAAATTATTGGAGGATTTTCCACCCTCCTTAACTCTCAAAGGCAGCCAAAGGATCCCAAAGCTTCTCTCCAGCAATTCGAATTTCAAAGGCAGCCAAAGGATCCCCAAGGATTCTCTCCAGCAATTCGAATTCCAGAGGCAGCCAAGCAACTCCAAGAGGAGTGCGCTCAATCTTTGTTTACTTGGAGTCAAGTGGATTCAATCACTTTTTTCTAGGGAGATGTTGGTAGCTGCCCTGTAGAATAAATAGAGTAGAGCTAGAGCTAGGAAGAGTTAGTCGATTCTAGTTGAAACTTTGTTACAAGCTATTGAGATTTTTATTATTTTACTCAGTGATCAAACTTTCGGAGATGTATGAGGTTATTATTTTATGAAATGAGCACACTGATTTCATTCCACTGATTGAAGTTTCAAAGAGCTAGGTTCGTGGGTTAGGGCCTAATCCATGTGCCTCAGCCTCTCTGTTGTTACTATCTTTTCCTTTCTTCCATTAAGATAGTTTTCTTTCCGTCATTCAATTAGTTCTGCTTCTCATAGTTTCATCGCTGCTTAGTTTTTGCTTTCAGTATGCTGCTGTAGTTTTTCATTTTCTTGTGAGTGATAGAATAGAGGAGGAAAACCAAGAAAATTTGTGGATCAAGACCCCCTTCTCATCTCTGTCAATAGAGCTCGAGGAGGACGAACCTTCCCACAGGACCAAAAACTGCTTTCTGTTCACTGTTTTGTCACGCGTTTCCTCTATTTTTCGTACATGAATCCGTAGCTTTGTTTGCAGGAATAAGCATCAAAATCCCCAGGAAGATCAGCAAGCCATCCCACTTCATTTCCCAGCTCTGTTCTCACGCCTGAGCACTGTTGTTGTGCCTCCATTTCCCTCCTTTTTCTCTTATTTGCATCCATCGTCCTTTTCATTCCAAAAACGCTTGAAAAGCATTAGAATTATACCTCCATCCCTTTCTCCACGAAACTCCCGCTCATCGTACCTCGCTCCATTGCAAATCACAAATCGCTTGTGATCTTTGTTAACACTGTCTCATTCCAAGCTAGAATGTGATACCCCTCTCCACTTCCCTTCGCTGCACTTTTATTAAAAACAGTAAAAAACATTAGAAACCACATTTTTTTCCCTTTGGACTTACCATCGCTCCTCATTGCAGATCGCATCATTTTTCGGTTTCCTTTAAGACTTACCACTTCCAAATGCTGATTGCGATATTGCGATTGCACTCCGCCGTGGGGCCCACCGGCACATCACCCATCGCAATCACACTTCGCACCTTTTCCTTGTTTATTTAAGCCTTACCACTTTCAAATGCTGATTGCGATATTGCGATCACACTTCGCTGCCGGTCCCACTGCCACATCACCCATGGCAATCGCACTTCGCACCTTTTCCTTGTTTCTTTAAGACTTACCGCTTTCAAACACCGATTGCGATATTGCGATCACGCTCCGTCGCTGGTCCCACCGCCACATCACCCATCACAACTGAACTTCGCACCTTTTCCTTGTTTCTTTAATACTTACCGCTCCAAACGCCGATTCCAAACTCCTGCCGCATCACAAATCACCTTTCACAGTTTTTGTTTTATTCTTATTAACCTTTACTGCTCCAACGTTGCGACATTGCAATTGCGATATCGTAGATCGCATATCGTACTTTTATCTGCCAATCATAACTCTGCCATCACATATTTCAATCTTTCCGCTCCAAAAGCATTTTGGCGCCATATCATAAGGTTTTATAAGGATTAAACCCCCGATTTCCACTCCTAAGCCCTGTTTCATGTGTTAAGCCCTCCATTAGCCTCTTTAGCCCTTTTCTTTCCTCCATGCCACAAAATCAACACTTTTTCAATTAGGATTAGTCATGAATAACTTAGTTGCATGGGTAGAAGCATGGTAGATAGACCATAGGATAAATAGAGTGCATTTAGCCGTTTGGCCAAGTTAAGTGTGGATTAGAATTAGTTTCCTTTCTGTCATTCATTTTCAGCAAGTTAAATTAGTTTCCTTTCTGTCATTTATTTTTTGCAAATTAAATTAGTTTCATTCTTGTCATTTCTTTTCAACAATTTAGTTTAGTTTCCTTTCTGTCATTTCCTTCCAGCAATTTACTTTCTAGTTCTTATCATAGTTTAAAAAATAACACCCTTTCGTAAAGCAGAGGAGGATGACATGAACAGATTTCATTTTCTGTGTATATAGCATTGTCACCTCCAAGTTTGTACGAACCCCGGGTTTATAAAGTAAAGTAGGGTAGCCCCTGGGAGTTGCATCACTCTTGGTGCAATACCAGGGCTCACCACTTTTTAGCGTCGTTGCCGAGGAGGTGTCTAGTAGATATTTTGATTTTGTTTTAGCATTATTTGCTGCTTTCCTTTCTTTTCCTGTCATTTTAGAAATATTGAAAAAATCCAAAAATATCTGACTTTCATGCCTCGTAGGAGTAGGAATACCCAAAGACAAACCTTACCCAAAATCCCCACATCACCTCCTAGCCACCCTTCTCTCTTCTTAAGTGGCAGTGAGATTGAACCCCCTATAGGAGAGCCTTATGAATACTTTGAGGATCCTATTGGGGAAAAAGAAGAAGACCTTGTTTCAACTGAGGGAATTGCTTCACCTATCTTAACCATGGCTGGGACCCAAAGAGCCTTTTCCATAAGAGAGGCAAATGGGGAAACTAAGATGAAAAACATTAGCCCCTCAGCTATCCCACACTTTCATGGACTCACCTCTGAGGACCCTGACACATTCATGTTTGAATTTGCTGTTGTTTGTAGGACTTATGACTACACCTTTGATGATCAGAAGTTGAAGCTATTCCCATCCACCCTTAAGGATGCAACCTTGCACTGGGTCATGGGTCTTCCTGGGGATAAAATCACTACCCGGAAACAGATGGAGGAGACCTTCAACATGTTGACGGGAAAATTTGTCCTGCCAACAGTAGGGGATCTACCCGGTAGAAAGTCCCAATTAGACCTTGAACCGTTTGGAATAGGGATCCCGTGCGAGGTGTGGGTCCGGCTACCGCTTAAGACGACTTCCCTTCGGTCTCAAAAGAACCTGTTTGAACCTGCGGACATACACTTATTCACATGATACAGAATACAGGATTGATGTATTAAACACGAATCAAACACTATGCGTAGCAAGATTATAGATAAAGCACATACACCTCAAGAGATGTCATTAGCAACACATCTTTTGTGGGGTAATGCTTGTAAGGTAGTATGATCACAAAAGAAATAGTTCTTTATGATAAGATACCTCTTTACTTCCTGAAAGATAAAACGAAATGCTAACAAAATAGTTCATTAACATTCATTAATAGAACATATGATAAAATGAACATCATTGATACAACACGGATAGCCATGACGCATAAACGATGACATGAAGAGTGCAGCTTCATTAATCATAGGATGTTCTGAAACTGTACAAGGAATACACACAGTGTTCGCATAGCAAAACACATCATAACCATAGGGTGTTTTAACAAGAATCTATATTCATATGCTCAAGTGTAGAATCTTTCAATACAATTGCATGTAGCTCTTGAGTTTCCAAAAAAGAAAATCCCTTTACACTTTCCCCGTAGGGAGCTTTATAGCATAAAACTTTCCCTTTGGGCTTCCCGACTCTTTGCCTGCCTGCCTGTTGAGCTGCCTTGCGACCTCGAAGAGGTTGTGACTTGCGACCTGGATGGTATGCGCGACTTGCGACCTGGGTAGGCAGCACGACCTGCGACCTGTCCTGTTGGTGCGACTTGCGACCTAGCTCTACTTGCTGCTCATGACTTGCTGCTACCGGGCTGTGAAGATGGACGCGAAATGTTAATGTCAGGGACGTCAACCTATTGCTCCTTGAGAAAATCCTACCATGTCCGGTACTCTGCCGCTATGGGGGAAACCAGAGCGACTTCCTCCTTCAATCGATGAACACATTCCAATGCATTTGGTACTAAGGTTTCCCTTTTCTGTGCGATCTGATTTGAAAGCGAGGCAAGCTTGGTATAAATCCGTGCTGGAGTGGCAATGAATTGACTCAGATGCTCTTGAGATGCTGAGGGCTCTGGATCAGCAGCGGCTTGCTTGGTAGGTTGCAAAAATGATTGGATGTCCTGGTCCACTTGTTCCCAGGTTTTCTCTTCGTCTAACGCCCCAAGCGATGGAATGTGGTGCAACGTATGCATTGAGTCGATACCACTGATCAGGTGGTTGTACGAGGACATTAATTTGTCCAGGTCCTTAGACAATTTGTCTTTAGATTGCATCGCCATGCGGAGTTGAACCTTTGCATCCTGCATGTGAATCCAATCCCTGTTAGGCACATTTTCAGGTGCTTGAGGGTACTGTATTGTCCAGCCCATCATCCTTTCTAAGGCCTGTGAAGCCTCTCTGAGCTGCTCGTGTCTTTGCCTGGTTTCCGCTCGTGCTCTTGCCAGTGGAGCGACTATTTTTTTTATGGTGAAAATTTCACCATATACCTGCCTCATGGACACTTCCAACACCTCACACTCCTTGAAAATGGCTAGCGGGACCTCATTTACTGGTGGAGCCTGGTTTCGAAGTTGTTGAACTTCTGCTTGCAATTCTGCTTTCTCTTGCTCTGCTCTCTTCTCGCATTGCTCAGCTGCGTGCAGTCTATTTTGTAGAGATACTATTTATCTACTCATTCGGGTTACATTCTCTTCCGTAGCTACGGCGAAAGCAGTACCCGCTGATGCTGTCATTACAGGATTAGTCCTGGTATCAAGGACTATGTCTTTGCCTGTTGCTACTGTGGATGCGGCAGAGGGACTTTGCACCAGTGACCTCCTCTTCTCTTGCCGGATTTTGAACGAAAACTGATCGAATGTGAGTCTGGTCAAGTCAAACACATCTTCGTCCTGTCCCCGGGGCGATCTAACGTCAGAGAGCTTGGTGCGGCCCAGAGGTATATCGAGGGGAGTCACCTCGAGGTCGTCCAGCATGTCATCCTCCCTTTCTTCTGTGTTCTTTTCTTCTTCTTCCTTTTGCCGGCGTTCAGCTTCTGCTGTCGCTTCTATTTCGGCCTTCTTCTTCTGCTCAGCTGCAGCAGCCTGTTCGGCTTTCTTTTGGCGTTCAGCCTCTGCTTTGTCCAGCTCTGCCTTAAGTGCCCATTCTGCTGCGGCCTGTGCCTCCTTGTCCTCCTTTTCTTTCCTAGCTTCTTTGGCCTGCTTCTTCTTTTGTGTTGCTGTTGCACTCTTTTGGCGCGCTTCCTCATCTTATTTTATCTTCTTCTCTCTTTCTTGCTGGGCTTTCGCCACTGCTTCCTTTTGTTTGATGGATGGAGTAAGCCCTGTGTTGGTTCGAGGATTTCTTGAGTAAAGAGGAAGAGGAACCTCCTAACTGACGACTTCTGTCTTCTAAGCTCTGATCATCTGGGTCTTCCTGGACCACGTCAGCTCCCAGAGAAAGTTGTCTTTCAGCATTATACTAGTTCCTTCTCTCATCTTCCGCCGGGCGCTCAAGATGCTGATAAGTCCACTTGAATTTGGCTCTCAGGCAGTGTTCAGGAACTATTTTCTCTGGGTCATATGGTCGGTGTTCAAGCGCCCCGAGTTGATAACTTCTCATTGCTTCTGCTTCTGCTGCTACTTCCCTGAAGTCTTTAACTATGTATGCACCAATGGTGAGGGGTAGCGTGGGCCACAACTTCTTTTTGCCTTTAGACAGGATGCTGGAGAAGCCGTGCGAAATCTGAAAGCATACCTCCTGAATAAGAATTTTGTCTGTAACAAAGCGAGGAATAGCATGTGGTGCCTTGTAAGTTCCAAAGACTCGGATGAAGGTGTATCCAGGGAAAGGGAACCAGTGTGCCACTTTGACCAGAGTCTCCTTGGCCCGCCAAGACATGCAGGGGGCGTCTTGGCCAAATAAATGTCTGTACAGGGAGGGGATAAATACTTGGGAAATCTGATCTAAATCCTGTTTGTATTTGGACTCCAAAAATACCTTGAGTTGTAGATGAATTACGCGCGACTGCTCGGAATCCCAGTTGTGCGCCCATCCCTCAAACTGTACTTTGGCGCAGACAACATCTAGTAGGTAAGAGGCCATGTAAAATTCGGCAGGCATTCCTTCATCTGGGGCCAATGCCACGTTCAAGTTGGTCTGCATCGAATTCATCAGTATGCCGGCCCAGTTGAAACGGGTGCCATATGTTGTCACATACTCCATGATAGTAGCCCAACTTCCGTTGAAGGTGGAGCAATCTGGGCGCCCGTAAAGTCTGCAGAGCATGGCGCCAACCAATTTTTAAACCTTCCTCAGGCTCGCCACTGGGTACTCTTGGTATTTCTTGACCTTGAACTTTTCAGGCTCCTCCCACCATTGTCTAATAGTATCAACTATTGGAAAGGCGTGAGCAATAGCCCATTCTGGAGAGAAATGCTCATCTGGGCGAGGCAGTGAGTAATAAATGTGAGCATCCGCGCCTACCAACGTAGTGAAAGCTCTGCCTTCGCTGTCCCGGATCACAAACTTCTGGGGGTCCGTCTTTTGTATGATCCAATCTATAACCTCTGGACATGGGAATATGGCTGGATGCGCCCCTGCCAGATGTAGTTTGGACTTCTTCACCGCCAAGTATATTTCCCGGTCTGGGAGATCTTCTGGAAATTCCTCTTCCGGTATGGCGAACTCATGATATACTTGGTACCATCGCATGCTGTCATCTTTTGTAAACGTACATAGTGTATCCCTGTATATTGGGGGTGGGGACACCACTTCTAGCTCATCAATCTCTTCCACTACTTTCTTGTCCTTCCTCCGAGATAGCGGGGGCGCCATGTCACTAGAATCTGATAACACAGGTATGCACTCTACGTCTTCTTGAATTTCACCTGTCAAATTCATAAAGGAATCCCACGATAAGAACGACATGGTGATATAAAACCAGTTACATCTTAGTTATGAAATTTAGCTGTGCCACATGCAAAACTGGGCTATTGGTTTATTGGGTCGATGGGTCGCGGATTGCAAGAACAGAGTCCAGGCGTGACCTTGCGACCTTGCGACCAGGTCGCTGGGTCGCTGGGTCGCAGATTACGAACATTGAGGACAAATGCGACCTTGCGACCTGGCGACCAGGTCGTTGGGTCGCTAGGTCGCAACTCTTTAAAACTTTGGGATATGCGACCTTGCGACCTCGCGACTAGGTCGCTGGGTCACAGGTCGCGAGGAAGCTTGCCCGGGGGGTTTTTGCGCGTGTGTGGCCGAAAGCTTCTTCCCTCCCTCTTCTTGAGAATTTAAAGTTAGCTTGGTCCCGTCAGAGCTGAGGGATGGTTTTGCGAGCAAGGGACAAGGCCATGAGAGTTTGAATCAAAAAAGTGGTGAGGTTTGGGCATTTGTGGAGCAAACAGTTTCACAAAACACCAAAAAAACACAAAAGCTCAGGAAAATGGCAATTTAAAGGCCTAAGGGGAGATGGGTTTGGTAAGAAATGCATCAGAATGGAAACAACAGGAGGAAATGGCAACTTACTCGGGAAAATTGCGCCAGTCGAGCTGTCAGAGGCGTTTTCTTTCAAATCGTTGAATGAGTAAAATGCTACCTGGCGACCCCCCTTATATAGAAGGTCGCACGTGCGGGAAATTAATGCGGGTCGCTGGGTCGCAAATCGATAAATTTCAGAGTTTTGCGACCTTGCGACCTTGCGACTTGGCGACCTGAGGTCGCGGGGTCGCACTTTTCATTAAAATCGGATAATTGCGACCCAGAGACCTAGCGACTTGGCGACCTGGGGTCGCTGGGTCGCAAGGTCGCGGGGTCGCATTTTTCGTTAATTTTGGGGATCTACGACCCTGCGACTTGGCGACCTAGCGACCTGGGGTCGCAAGGTCGCAAGGTCGCGGTTTTCATCAATCATTTAACTTTGCGACTTGGCGACTTGGCGACTTAATAGCTTCTCTTTAGTTTTAAGGGGCTCCAAAAATTTGAAATGGTGGTCTTTTTTGGAGGGTGTTGTAGGGGCTACAACAAATGGCGATTCACTGGACGAACTCAGAGTCTCTGCTGATGGTTAGTCTTGGCGGGGGGAGGGAGGGGCCTATGCTGACTGTTTTCTTTTACCTTGTGGTTGACATTTCCTAACCTTTGGTACCTTGCTGGGTTGCTCAATCTGCTGGCCTGTTTGGGCGCCGTTCAACCAAATTCATTTCTTCAGGTCTCCGGACTGGAAGGGTTGGAGAACTCCAGGCGGCTACAGGGTCTGGTACGATTATTTTGTCCTCATCGTGTTGCTCCGCTGCCAGCGAACCTCTCGGTCCCGGCGGAGTCACTGCCTAGGAATCGTGAATGTTGCTCCGCTGCCAGCGAGCCTGGTCAGTACCCCGGCGGAGTCGTTACATCACCTCTCTGCGCAGGAAGCCTTTCTCAATCCTTTACCCTTTATTAGTGTGCTATTGCACTTATTTTGAATGTGCCTGAGGCACTTATTTGAGATGTGCTCGTGGCACTTTTTTGAGATGGAAATTTAGCCTGGGCGGATGAGGGATCCCGACTTATTTTGCTTGCAGAGAGGTTGTTCCTGGTCTGGTATGAGGACTTTGGTTTTTCTCAGATACCCTGTCGTAGCATAGAGTACCTCTTTTCCCTTCTGGTCTGGTTACCATTCACACTGCATTTTCTTTTGCGGACACCCTCTCAGACTGGCGAGGTAAGCTTTCCTGCTTGATGACTCAAGTTCGGTGACATGCTACCTTTAGGTGCAGAGAACAAGCAAGCTTTTGCCACCTTTGAGTTTATCGGAAAAGGCTTTCCATCAGCGTAGAACCTGTTGCAGTATGCCAATTGCGTGGCTCTAACAAATCCTTCCTTAAACTTTTATTTTATTTTATTTTTTTATTTTTTTGAAACAAAGGTGAGACCAGAAACTATGGTACAAAATAAGATAGCCCTTTAAGGGCTGCTAAGTGAAATAGTGTTTGAGGTCATGCCCGTTTACCGTGAGGACCTCGACTCGTCCATCAAGGGTTTGCAATATGAATGTGTGGGATCCTATCTTCTCATTAATTTGGAAAGGGCCAGTCCAAAGTGCTTGGAACTTGGCATGCTTCCCCTTTTCCTCATGGGCTTTATTCCACTTAAGGACCAGGTCTCCTACTTCAAAAATTTTGTTCCCTGCGGTCTTTTTATCAAACCATCTTTTGATTCGGCTCTGATGGATGGAAAAATTTTCCCGGGTCTTTTTCCTTTATTCCTCCAACTTCATTAAGGTGTCGACTCGATTCTGTAAGGTAGGGCACGGGGTACCATGACATTCTTGGGACAGCTGGAGGGCCGGGAGAGATAGATGAGGAGGGAGAAGAGCTTCTTTTCCATATACGAGGAAAAATGGGGAGGTGCCTAAAGAGGACTTGGGGGTGATACGATCAGCCCACAGTGCATTGTGAAGGGCATTGTGCCAGTTGCGCTGGTGGGATAGCAGGGTCTTCTTGATAATACGGATAAGATTTTTGTTAGTGGACTCAGCTAATCCATTTCCCTGGGGATAGTAATTTGCAGAATGTTTCAGAATAATACCATTTTCCAGCACAAAATCATATAATTTAAAAGATGAGAAATAAGTAGCATTATCGAAAACTAAAGAAGTTGGAACGCCAAACCTGGTAATGATGGAATGCGTGAGGAATTCTATTACCTCCTGATCGTTGATTTGGCGTAAAGGCGTTGCTTCGACCCACCTGGTGAAGTAATCAGTAGCTGTAAGTATATACCGATGTTGTTTAGAAGAGTGAGGTGTGATTTCACCAATTACATCCAAACCCCACTGTTGGAAAGGCTCCTCTACCGCTACTGAGAGTAAGGGAGTGGCTGGCCGTGCTTCTCGGTTGGCGAACTTCTGGCACTGAATGCATTTCCGAACATATGCATGCGCATCTCTAAAAAGAGTAGGCCAATAGTATCCTGCGCGCATTATCTTATGGGCAGTAGTATCTCCGACAAAATGACCTCCAACTGGTCCGTCATGCAGCTCAGTTAAGATTTTCTGTGCTTCGTCGGTTTCCAAGCAGCGTAACAGGACCCCATCGTGGTGTTTCTTGAACAACTTACCTTAGATCAGTTGGTGAGATGCGGCTTTGAGTCTTATTGCGCGTTTTTGTCGGGCAGTAAGAGCAGGGTCCATGGTGCCTTCGGCCAAATATCTTGAAATGTCAGAATACCAAGAAGGGCTATTTTGCTGAGGCACATGGTCGCTCTGATACATGTCGATCTCTTGTTCCCAACATTCCTCTTCAATTTCATGAGCGCTTGCAGCCTCTGCGACCATTTGGCATAAGCCCTGTCCTTTAATGGTATGTGCCGACTTAAACTCTAAATCGTACTCTTGCAAACAAGCCACCCAGTTGCCCCGCCTTTCGCCTAGCTCTTGCTGCACGAAAAGTGAGCAAACCGCTGGATGTGGCACAAAAATCGTGACATGATTTTTCAAGATGTAGGGCCTAAAATGTTTTACCGCCTTGTAGACCGCATAGGCTTGTTTCTCGATTTCTGGGTAATTCAACTCAGCTCCTTGTAAACCAGTACTCATGAAAGAAATGAGCCGTTCATCGTTGTTACCATCTTTCTGCGTGAGGACAGCCGCAAGCGAGGAGTCTGAAGCAAAAGTGTACAGGATGAAACCTTTATCAAAATCTGGACTTTGGAGAGAAGGAGTTTCAGCTATAGCCCTTTTTATTTTATCGAAGGCCTCTCTCTTTGGGGAATTCCATTGGAATACAGCATTCTTTTTAATCATTCCTTGTAGTGGTCTGACTATCTGGGCGAAATCTGAGATGAATTTACGGACAAAATTGATTTTCCCCAGGAAAGATTGCATCGATTTCTTGTTGCTTGGGGGAGGAATCTGAGCAATGGATTTTTCCCGTTCTGGATCAACCACAATGCCTTGCTTAGTGATAATGTGGCCTAGCAAGTTTCCCTCTGCTATAGCGAAAACGCTCTTTTTAGGGTTGAGCAATATTCTGTACCTCCTGCACCTCTCGAAGATTTGCTTGAGGTGGCGTAAATGATCGCCTCTGCGTTTTGAAAATACAGTGACGTCGTCCAAATAAACCACCACGCTCTGCCCTATTAAACCACGGAAGGCTATATCTATGGCTCGTTGGAAATTTTCCCCCGCATTGATCAAGCCAAAGGGCATGCATCTGAAAGCAAAGGTTCCCCATTTTGTTCGGAAGGTGGTTTTCAGTCTGTCTGGTTCAGCTACCAGCACCTGGTTATAGCCGGAGAAGCCTTCTAATAGGGAGAACATCTCAGATCCAGACACAGCTTGTAATATCTGTTCCATGGGGGGCACCGGGTAGTTGTCTTTGTTTGAGGCCCGATTCAGATTACGGAAATCTACACACAAGCGGATCTCGCCAGAATTCTTTCGTACAGGTACCAAATTTTACACCCACGTGGAGTGACGAACTTTGAAAATAATGCGCGCATCCAGGAGCTTCTTAAGTTCCTTTAGAATCATTGGCTCCAACACTGGATGCACTTTTCTGAGTTTCTGTTGGAAGGGTTTAACGCCTTCCCTCATGGGTATTACATGCTTAATGATACGGGTATCGTATGTACGTAGATCTTCATATGTCCAAGAAAATACATCGCGATACTTCCGGAATAACTGGGTGAAGGCCCATGCCTCCTCATCACTACAGTATTTGCCGAGGTTAATGAACTTTGGGTTCTCATCTGATCCCAAGTTCACTTGCCGATGTGCCAATATGGAACTTTGCACTTTGGTGTTCGGAGGCCTGCGGAATCGGCTTTGCAGATCAAAGAGATTTTCTAGTGACACCACCCCCTTGGGCATAATGTTCTCTTTGCGTTCATCATGCTCTCTCTGTAAAACATGCTCATGCTCTTCCTCATCTATCGCCGCGTCCTTGAATACTTCAACATTGCACATAAAGTCCAAAATCTGTTGATCATCGTTAAAAACGCGTAAATTAGAAATGTTGTCTGGCACAAAGGGTCTATATACAACTTCAATAGAAAAATTGTCTCTTAATGGGGTAAATCTAGTAGCAGCATTAGCCAGAGTATCAGCTGCTGCATTGTGCATTCTAAGAACAGATTTAATTCCAAATGCATCAAAAGCAGAAATCAATCGCCATACCTCTTGTTGATATGCCTTTAAATGTGGAGATAAACAGTGAATAGTGTTGCGTACCTGGTGGGTGATAATCTCAGAATCTCCAATGACGTGTAAGCATTTTACCTTCAAATCCAGTGCTTTCTTAAGTCCGAGATTAATGCCTCGTACTCAGCAGAGTTGTTGGTGCACTGGAACTCTAACCGGCATGAAATTAAGTATTTATTCTTGTGTGGGTCAAGCAATATGCAACCAGCACCGGCTCCGTCATGGGTCTTGGAACCGTCATAATATAAGGTCCACATGTCACTTTCCAGCTCCTTCGGGGTACTAGGTTGTGGAGGGGTTCCTGCTGGTGGTGAGTCAGGGATAACTTGCTCCTCCGTGACAAGTGCTAGTTCAGATTGGACTTCGGGGCCTACGGAAGACTGAGGGGGTTGGTAGCATCCGAATATTGCTTCCAGAAAGCACATGCCAAGCTGATGGGTTCATTAACGGCATCTAAATCAGTGACGGTGTGTTTCATATAAGGTTCACTTTCTACCCTGATTTGATTATTCCGCCCCTTGTAAGGAAGCCACAAGTGGGACCAGTCGGTGGCGAAGTAGCCTTGTAACTTGCTGGACCAATCCCTACTAAGCAATAGGCCGTATGCTTCCAGGATATTGACAATCACAATGTCAATGCATTGATGGACCCTAGAGTCTGACGACAAGCGGATAATGACATTGTTCAACTTCCCTACGGCTGGTACTTGTGATCTGTCAAGTTGTATAATCTTTGCGTCAGTTTTCTCCGGGAGAATGTTCAGCTTTTTACAGACGGATAGGGGCATGATGTTTGTTGAGGCACCGGAGTCAACTAGACATTTGTGGACGTTGAAGTTAAAAATCTCAAAGGACAAAAGGAAAGGAGGTGTGGATCCTCTTGAGTTGGTATTGATGGCGTTTACTATGGACTGTACATCTGGTCCGGCTTGCGCAAACGTGTTGCTCACAGTCTTCGTAGCTGAAGTATTTGCGAAAGCCTTAAGAATGAGCTCCTTTTGATTAGTAATGCGGGCCAACTCATAGAGAGAAATGTTTGCTCTTGTTTTCTTCATATCTTCAACAATGTTATAGCTGGACTCTGGTTGAGGGCTAGGCTCGGCGGAGGTCTTAGAGGATTCTGTCGGAAGTTTGCTCTTTTGAATCGCTCGGGTAGTGTTGTTGGGGTGCTTCTCCGGGACAGATTGTTTCCCGTTTCCTGGGGGCAGGATTTTCCTTAGGAAAGCCCTTTTCTTGTCTTCATAGGATTGCTCGGGAACAGGTCCTTTGCTCCTGAGGCTATAATTCCGCACGGGCTGATCTTTGGGAGCATCTGCCATGTTGATATCAATGGAGGTAAGGTTGTCCCCACCTCGGATTATGTCAAAAGCAAGGATAGAGGATCCTGGTTCTTCGTTTGAGGGCGGATCCTCATCGTGATCTGAAACATCATCCTCCGTCACATCCCCTGGAGTTTGGTCATCTAAAAGTTGATTAACTACTGCTGTCATGCTGCCAATCCATTGAGGGCACGTTTTTTCAGAGTGGGCAGCTTGGTGGAAAGAACAGAAGTTATCTTTCCCTATCTCTTCCACATTGAGAGCAGTATTTGTGTTAGACGGAGGTCTGTTAGTGTTGGGATTACTTTTTCTGAAGAAAGGTTTGGGTGGTTTAGTGCTAGCTGTGGCTTCTGTGCCCTTTCTCCTTAGGTCAGTGACTTCATTCGTTAAATGCTTAAGCGTTTTTGCCATGCTTTCAAAATCAAATGCATCCCTATCCCTATCGGTGGTATTAGGAGTGGAGGACTGACCTCTTTTTGTGTTAGGCTTGTGATCATCTCTCCCTTCATGATCGATGGCTCCTATCGAAAGCATGTCTTTCTCTACGGCGAGAGCAGCCTCATAATTAGCCGTAAGGGTAGCGCGGGCTTCACGTTTGACGAAAACGGAAATGTCCCTAGGGAGGGCCTTGGTATAGTAATCAATGGTGATTGAGTCATCCAACGCTAGGTTGGGGGGAAATTTCTGCAGTATGGTAGCGAAGCGTTGGTTGAAGTCCTTAACCTTTTCCTTTTTATGACACTTGATGGTGCTCAATTCAGTGAGAAGCATGGAAGGAGTTTTATCTTCTGAAAACTTATGCAGGAATATGCGACGGAATTGGTCCCATGAAGTGATAGAGGCACTGGGGAGAGAGCGGTACCATGTGGCCGCTTTGTTTTCGAGGGTATGGGGGAACAGTTGACATGCGACATCATCGGACTGGACTCTCATGATTTGCAGAGACAAATAGAAGCTGCTGATATGATCTTCAGCTAAGGTGCCTTTCTCAGGGTCGAACTTGGGGAGGTGTTTCTCCGAATGCCTAGGCAGATCTTGGAGTGGGCCCAGAAGATTTAATGGGGATTGAGCCATCCAGGCTAGGGGTTGCACTCTCCTAGCCCGCTGGTGTTGCCTAAACTCATGTTCAGATTCACCTCCCGAACCTGAGACCGATGCTTCTGACTCGTGACGGGAGTGTTCGTCTTGGTGTCTCCCACGGTGAAGAAAATCTCTAAGATATCCCAAGTTGTGTACAGGAGGCCTCATTGGGTTTGGGTGACGGTTGCGAGCTTGGTTTCCTTGACCTCGGCCCCTATCTCCTCTACCTCCGGCCCCTCGGCCTCTATTTCCTTCTTCTTCATTTCTGCGAGCTCTATTCCTTTCTCCTTCATTTCTACGAGCCCTATTTCCCCCGTCTACATTTCCTCGGCCTCTGTCTCCCTCACCATCCCCGGGTGGGGGGTGTGCCTGGTTGTTGTTTTGTCGAGTCTGGTTAGGCTGGGAGTCGGGGAAAGGTTTGGTGTCAGCAAATTCTTTGCCCTCTTGGAGAATTGGGTCATTTTCCTCAACAACATTTGCGAGGTCTTCCAACATGAGATTTACGAGCTCGGGTATGGTACTCTCAAGGGCACCATTCCAAGTGATGTTCTCAGGAGGAGTTCTAGTATGGGAAAGGTATTCCATGATTGGAGTAAACCACAAGTTGTTGATAAGGTCGCGGGCAGCTGGGCGCAAGGCTCTCAACTGCGCCCTGGTGATTTCAAAATATCGAGTCTCCCTCTCTGGAATATCCTCTAGAGGGGGAGGGACAGTTTCATTTTTTATGACCTCCCCTTGGGGAGTTTGTGATGGAAAGTTCGTTGTATGCTGGGAGGCTACCATTCAGGCCCTCCTTCTAGCGCCAAATCTGTTGACGGGAAAATTTGTCCTGCCAACAGTAGGGGATCTCCTCGGTAGAAAGTCCCAATTAGACCTTGAACCGTTTGGAATAGGGATCCCGTCCGGGGTGTGGGTCCGGCTACCGCTTAAGACGACTTCCCTTCGGTCTCAAAAGAACCTGTTTGAACCTGCGGACATACACTTATTCACATGATACAAAATACATGATTGATGTATTAAACACGAATCAAACACTATGCGTAGCAAGATTATAGATAAAGCACATACACCTCAAGAGATGTCATTAGCAACACATCTTTTGGGGGTAATGCTTATGAGGTAGTCTGATCACAAAAGAAATAGTTCTTTATGATAAGATAACCCTTTACTTCCTGAAAGATAAAACGAAATGCTAACAAAATAGTTCATTAACATTCATTAATAGAACAGATGATAAAATGAACATCATTGATACAACACAGATAGCCATGACGCATAAATGATGACATGAAGAGTGCAACTTCATTAATCATAGGATGTTCTGAAACTGTACAAGGAATACACACAGTGTTCGCACAGCAAAACACATCATAACCATAGGGTGTTTTAACAAGAATCTATATTCATATGCTCAAGTGTATAATCTTTCAATACAATTGCATGTAGCTCTTGAGTTTCCAAAAAAAGAAAAGCCTTTATTACTTTTCCCGTAGGGAGTTTTATAGCACAAAACTTGCCCTTTGGGCTTCTCGACTTTTCTCCTGCCTGCCTGTTGAGTTGCCTTGCGACCTTGAAGAGGTTGCGACCTGCGACCTGTCTGGTATGCGTGACTTGCGACCTGGATAGGCAGTGCGACCTGCGACTTGTCCTATTGGTGCGACTTGCGACCTAGCTCTAACTGTTGCTCATGACTTGCTGCTACCGGGCTGTGGAGATGGACGTGCAATGTTGATGTTAGGGCGTCAATCTGTTGCTCCTTGAGAAAATCTTGCCATGTCCGGTACTCTGCCGCTATGGGGGAAACCAGAGGGACCTCCTCCTTCAATCGATGCATACATTCCAAAGCATTTGGTACTAAGGTTTCCCTTTTCTGTGAGATCTGATTTGAAAGCGAGGCAAGCTTGGTATAAATCCGCGCTGGAGTGGCAATAAACTGACTCAGATGCTCTTGAGATGCTGAGGGCTCTGGATCAGCAGCGGCTTGCTTGATAGGTTGCGAAAATGACTGGATGTCCTGGTCCACTTGTTCCCAGGTTTTCTCTTCGTCCAATGCCCCAAGCGATGGAATGTGGTGCAAAGTGTGCATCGAGTCGATACCGCTGATCAGGTGGTTGTACAAGGACATTACTTTGTCCAGATCCTTAGACAGTTTTTCTTTAGATTGTATCACCATACGGAGCTGAACCTTAGCATCCTTTGTGTGAATCCAGTCCCTCTTAGGCAAATTTTCAGGTGCCTGAGGGTATTGTATTGTCCATCCCATCATCCTGTCTAAGGCCTGTGAAGCCTCCCTGAGCTGCTCGTGCCTTTGCCTGGTTTCTGCTCGTGCTCTTACCAGTGGGGCGACTGTTTGTTTGATGGTGAACATTTCACCATACACCTGCCTCATGGTTACTTCCAACACCTCACACTCCTTGAAAATGGCCAGTGGGACTTCGTTTACCGGTGGAGTCTGGTTTCGAAGTTGTTGAACTTCTGCTTGCAACTCTGCTTTCTCCTGCTCTGCTCTCTTCTCGCGCTGCTCAGCTGCTTGCAGTCTATTTTGTAGAGAGACTATCTCTCTACTCATTCTGGTTACATTCTCTTCCGTGGCTGCAACGAAAGCAGTACCCGTCGATGCTATCATTACAGGATTAGTCCTGGTATCAAAAACTATGTCTTTTCCTGTTGCAACTGTGGATGTGGCAGAGGGACTTTGCGCCAGTGACCTTCTCTTCTCTTGCCGGATTTTGAAAGAGAATTGATCGAATGTGAGTCTTGTGAGGTCAAATACATCCTCTTCCTGCCCCTGGGGAGATCTAACATCAGAAAGCTTGGTACCGCCCAGGGGTATGTCGAGGGGATTTACCTCGATATCTTCAAGCATGTCATCCTCCCTTTCTTCTGTGTTCTTTTCTTCTTCTTCCTTTTGCCGACGTTCATCTTCTGCTGCTGCTTCTATTTCTGCCTTCCTCTTCCGCTCAGCTGCAGCAGCCTGTTCGGCTTTCTTTTGGCACTCAGCTTCCGCAACCTGTTCGGCCTTCTTTTGGCGTTCAGCTTGTGCTTTATCCAGTTCTGCCTTAAGTGCCTGTTCTGCTGCGGCTTGTGCCTCCTTTCCCTCTCTTTCTTTCCTGGCCTCCTTGTCCTGCTTCTTCTTCTGTGTCACTGTTGCACTCTTTTGGCGTGCTTCCTCATCCTCTTTTATCTTCTTTTCCCTTTCTTGCTGGGCTTTTGCTTCTGCTTCTTTCTGTTGGATGGATGGGGTAAGCCCTGTGTTGGTCCGAGATTTCTTAGGTAAAGAGGAAGAGGAACCTCCTAACTGACGACTTCTGTCTTCTAAGCTCTGATCATCTGGATCTTCTTGGACTATGTTTACTCCCGGAGCAAATTGTCTCTCGGCACTGTACCAGTTCCTTCTCTCGTCTTCTGCCGGGCGCTCAATATGCTGATACGTCCATTTGAATTTAGCTTTGAGGCAGTGTTCCGGAACTATTCTATCCGGGTCATATGTTCGATGTTCAAGTGCTCCAAGCTGATAAATTTTCATTGCTTCTCCCTCTGCTACTACTTCCTTGAAGTCTTTAACTGTGCATGTGCCAATGGTGAGGGGTAGCATGGGCCACGGCTTCTTCTTGCCTTTAGACAGGACGCTGGAGAAGCCTTGAGACATCTGGAAGCATACCTCCTGGAGGAGCATTTTGTCTGTCACAAAGCGAGGCATAGCATGGGGTGCCCTGAAAGTTCCAAAGACTCGGATGAAGGTATACCCGGGGAAAGGGAACCAATGTGCCACTTTGACTAGAGTCTCCTTGGCCCGCCAAGACATGCAGGGGGCGTCTTGGCCAAATAAGTGTCTATATAGAGAGGGAATAAACACCTGGGAGATCTGATCTATATCCTGTTTGTACTTGGACTCCCAAAATACCTTGAGTTGCAGGTGAATTGCACGTGACTGCTCGGAATCCCAGTTGTGTGCCCATCCTTCGAAGTGTACTCTTGCGCAGACAGCATCTAGTAGGTAAGAGGCCATGTAAAATTCGGCAGGTGTTCCTTCATCCGGGGCCAGTGCTGCGTTCAAGTTGGTCTGCATTGAAGTCATCAATATTCCCGCCCATTTGAAACGGGTGCCATGTGTTGTTACGTACTCCATGATGGTAGCCCAACTACCGCTGAAAGTGGAGCAATCCGGGCGCCCGTAAAGCCTGCAAAGCTTGGCGGCAACTAATTTATAAACCTTCCTCAGGCTAGCCACTGGGTATTCTTGGTCTTTCTTGACCTTTAACTTCTCGGGCTCCTCCCACCATTGTCTAATAGTATCAACTATCGGAACAACGTAAGAAACAGCCCATTCTGGAGTGAAAAGCTCATCCGGGCGAGGCAATGAGTAGTAGAGGTGAGCATCCGTGCCTACGAGCGTAGCGAAAGCCCTGCCTTCGCTGTCTCGGATCACATACTTCTTAGGATCTGTCCTTTGTATGATCCAATCTATCACCTCAGGACATGGAAATATGGCTGGATGGGCTCCTGCCAGGTGTAGTTTGGACTTCTTAACTGCCAAGTATATTTCCTGGTCTGGGAGATCTTCTGGAAATTCCTCTTCCGGTATGGCGAACGCATGATACACCTGGTACCATCTCATACTGTCCTCTTTTGTAAAGGTACATAGTGTATCCCTGTATATTGGAGGTGGGGACACCACTTCCAGTTCATCAATCTCTTCCACTACTTGCTTGTCCCTCCTCCGAGATAGCGGGGGCGCCATGTCACTAGAATCTGATAAAACAGGTATGCACTCTATGCCTTCTTGAAGTTCACCTGTTAAATTCATAAAGGAATCCCAAGATAAGAACGACATGGTGATATAAAACCAGTTACAGTTTAGTGATGAAATTTAGCTATGACACATGAAAACTGGGTTATTGGTTTACTGGGTCGCTGGGTCGCGGATTGCAAGAAAAGAGTCTAGGCGCGACCTTGCGACCTCGCGACCAGGTCGCTGGGTCGCTAGGTCGCAACTTATGAACATAGAGGAAAAATGCGACCTTGCGACCTGGCGACCAGGTCGTTGGGTCGCTAGGTCGCAACTCTTCGAAAATTTGGAAAATGCGACCTTGCGACCTCGCGACTAGGTAGCTGGGTCGCAGGTCACGATGATGTTTTCCGGGGGGGTTTCGCGCACGCGCGCAGCCATAAGTTTCTTTTTCTCCCTCCTCTTGAGAATTTAAAAGCTAGCTGGGTCCAGGCAGGGCTTAGGCATGGTTTTAAGAGCAAGGGGCAGGTCTATGAGAGTTCTAACCAGAAAAGTGGTGAGGTTGGACATCTGTGGAGAAAACAGGGTTACAAAACATTAAAAAATGTAAAAGCTCAGACAAATTGCAATTTAAAGGCCTAAGGGGACATGGGTTTTGGAAAGAAATGCATCATAATAGAAAAAACAGGAGGAAATGGTAACTTACCCGGGAAAATCGCGCCAGTTGAGCTGTCAGAGGCGTTTTCTTTCAAATCGCTGAATGTGTAAAATGCGACCTGGCGACCTCCCTTATATAGAAGGTCTCACGTGCAGGCAATAAATGTGGGTCGCTGGGTCGCAAATAAGTTAATTCCAGTGTTTTGCGACCTTGCGACCTTGCGACCTGGCGACCTGGGGTCGCGGGGTCGCAAGGTTGCTGGGTCGCACTTTTTATTAAAATTGGATAATTGCAACCTAGCGACCTAGCGACCTGGCGACCTGGGGTTGCTAGGTCGCTGGGTCGCACTTTTCGTTAAATTCTGGGATTCACGACCTTGCGACCTGGCGACCTGGGGTCGCTGGGTCGCAAGGTCGCGAGGTCGCGGTTTTTATCAATGATTTATCTTTGCGACTTGGCGACTTGGCGACTTAATAGTTTCTCTTTAGTTTTAAGGGGCTCCAAAAATTTGAAATGGTGGTCTTTTTTGGAGGGTGTTGTAGGGGATACAACACAACAACAAATACAAAGAAAATTATAGGTCCAAGGAAACTAAGGATGAAATATGTAGGATGGCTCTAGGACCTGATGAATCCCTAGAGGACTATGAAGAGAGGTTTAAATTAAACTATAAGAGAGCCAACTGCACTCTTGATCCTACATCACTTAAGCTTGTACTTCTTTTAGGGATTAGTGAAGAGATGATAGAAACCTTGAATATGCTATAAGGAGGTGATATCTACCAACAACCCTATGAAGCAATCAAAACTGTTTTCCAGAACCATTCTAGGGAATTTAGGAAGAAGGGCAGAGCTAACCAAAGTACATTCAATACCCCTTCCTCTTCCACCTTCATAAGACATGAGATTGGAAACATGCTAGAGGACTTCAAGAGTGACATGCTACACACTTTTGCTTTGCAAATGGACATAATGTAGGTCAAAAGGAAGCAAGAGGAAGCAGAGAGAGACCTGGCCATATTTTTTCCTAAATGTACCAGGAAGCACCCAAGAAATGAATGTCCACTAAATTTCATAGAGTTTTGCTTAGTTTTTGAGGAGAATCATGCCACAGAAAAGTGTCCCTCCTTACCTGGACTTAAGGCTGCATATCAAGGTGGGGAAGCAATGGCAGAGCAACTTTGTTTCATCAACCAGAGAAGGCCTCAAGGCCCTCGGCCATATCAACAAGGTATGCAAGGTGCACCTTACTCTTACTATCACAACAATCAGAGTGCACCCATGCAACCTTCGTACACCCCCACTCCTCCATCCTGGTCTACACCTCCTATTTGGCCTTACAACCCTTCGTATTATCCTCAGCCAGTAAACCAACCATTCCAGCAGTATGTTCCACAACAACCTCAATGAAACAATCCATCCCAAGGGTGGAGGCCTCAACAAAATCAACCACCTGCTCTAATGAATTCACCCTCTAAACTTACTTATGCTACTCCACCTAGGCTACCTATACCTGCACAGCCGAATCCAAACTCGAACAACAAACATGCACAAAAGGCTCCCAGTGGATAAACATCATATTCAGCTTATGCTGTGGAGATACAGGAGATTAATCTCAGGTCGAGAAGAGTACTCCCAGACAACCATCCTCCATCTCCACATGTAGAGGTTGAGGAGGAGAAGGAAGAAGGTAACACTCAGATCCAACAACCTCCTTTTCCTGAGCGCTTGATTCACCCTAGTCAGCACACTCCCGAAGAGACTAAACTCCTGGGAGAATTGGAAAATTTGTGTGTAAAGATACCACTTCTCCAGGCCATTAAGGATGTCCCTATCTACAATAGGCTCATCAAAGAAAAGTGCTTCAAGAAACCTGGGAGAAGGAAGAAAGATACCCCCATTATCAATGTGGTAGGACAACTATCTGACCTAATGTTGGGAAGGGTGATATTTCCAGAGTACCCTGGTAGTCCAGTTGTTGATGTGCATGTAAATGGTGTCATGGTTCCCAACACTCTGATTGATCTAGGGGTTGCCATCAATGTCCTGACCAACGAAACTATGTTGAAACTTAATCTCCAAGGGACTTTGAGGAAAACCACAACATTTCTGCAACTTGTAGATTGATCTACAGTAACTCCGAAAGGAATTGTTGAGGATGTTATGGTTACCATTGAATATTGGGAGTATCCTATAGATTTCCTGGTCCTGAAACCAAAAAGAAAGTTCAATGGTTATCCCCTCATATTAGGGAGACCTTGGTTAGCCATTGCAGATGGTTATATTAGCTGTCAGGCTGGAAAAATGACTATAAAAAATGGGCCTTTGTCTAAACATGTAGTGTTATATCCTCCAGCCCAACCTTCCATTGATCATGATCTCCCTATATGGTTGGAGGATGAAGAAGATGAGTTATATAAAAGTGCCCCTATGTGTACCATAGATGCTATTCTTAGAGGGGGGAAGCTTGATGAAGATGAACTCATCGACCATGCCATTCAAAACAAGTCCTCCACTAACATTCTTCTTGAAACCTTAGTCAAAGAGTCTAAAAGCCAACCTTGGGTGGAAATGCACTCAGTTGAGTCAACCTTTGAATCCACCAAGGCTATTGAGTTTGGCCCATCCAGATCTCTGAAAATCAACCCAAAATTCTCGAATGAAGAAGAGAAGTAGCTGTGCCAGCTTTTGAAAGAAAATCTAGATGAATATGCTTGGGATTAAAAAGACATGAAAGGGGTGCATCCTTCAATGTGAAAACATCAAATTTACATCAAAGAGGATGCAAGCCCGTGAGACAACCCCAAAGAAGGATGAACCCGGCTCTGAAGGACATAGTCAAAGAAGAGCTGCAAAAAATATTGGATGCAGTGTTCATATATCTTATATCTAACAATGAGTGGGTATCTCCTCTTGCCTTAGTCCAAAGAAGAATGGGAAGTGGTGAATTTGTGTTGATTGTCGAGAACTTAACAAAGCCACCAAGAAAAACCATTTCCCTTTTCCCTTTATAGACCAAGTCCTGGATGGCCTTGCGGGGAAGAAGTTATTTTACTTATTAAACGGGTTCAGTGGGTTCAATCAGATTCAAATAAGCCTTGAAGACCATGATAAGACTACTTTCACTTGCCCTTGGGGTACGTTCGCTTATAGAGTCTTACCCTTTGGGTTGTGCAATGCCCAAACTACCTTCCAAAGAGTTGTCCTGAGCATCTTTTTCGAGTTGGTCCATGACTCTATCGAAATCTACATGGATTATTTCACACCATATGGGGATGACTTCCAGGAAGCTCTCTCCAATTTGGGTAAAGTAATAAGAAGGTGCATTGAAATGCATCTCTCCTTGATCCTAGAAAAGTGTGATTTCCTAAAGAAAGAAGGGGTTGTATTAGGACAATCCATATCCCAAGTAGGAATACAGGTAGACCCAAACAATATCACTATCATCAAAAGGGTACCTTCTCCTCAAAAGCAGAAAGATGTCAGGAGTTTCTTAGGATTAGCTGGTTACTATAGAAGGTTCATCAAAGATTTCAGCAAGATGGCTTCGCCATTATTCAGGTTACTAACCAAGGATTCTGAGTTTATTTGGTCTGGTCCTTGTCTAGAGGCTTTCGAGCTCATTAAGGAACAATTGACTACTACCCCCATCTTCTGAGGTCCAAATTGGACTCTACCTTTCCACATCCACACTAATGCATCCAAAAAAGCTATAGGGGCAACATTAGGACAATTAGAGGATAAAATACCTTATGCCATTTATTTCATCAACAAGAATTTGTCAAAGGCCGACCTGAATTATACTTTTACTAAGAAGGAGATGTTAGCCATTGTCCATGCATTGAACAAATCTAGGCATTATGTAACTAGATATCAGACCTTTGTTCACACTGACCATGCATCCACCAAGTATTTAATGAACAAACCACATGTGAATGCTAGGATAATTAGATGGTTTCTACTTTTGCAGCAATTTTATTTGACTATTATTGATAAACCTGGAAAGGAGAATGTTGTTTCAATTTTTTTGTCCAGGTTAGCTCTCTCTGCAGGAGAAGAAGGAATGGTGGATGACCAACTGCTAGATGAGCACCTCTTTTCTATATCAACACTCTCACCATGGCTTTCTGATATAGCCAACTACTTGGTTGCTGAGATAATCCCTCCTAATCTTTCATTCAGGGAGAGGAGCAGAATCATCAGAAAAAGCGCCCCTTTCACATGGATTGGGGGAAACCTTTTCAAGCTAGGCCTTGATCAAATCCTAAAGAGATGTGTGAGGGAGGAAGAATTTTTTCATATCCTCTCTGCATGTCATTACAGCCCATGTGGAGGCCACTTTGTTTCAAAGAGAACCGCTTACAAATATTTTTATGTAGGATACTATTGGCCTATCTTTCACCAAGATTATAGAAAATACACCAGCAAGTGTGACCAGTGTCGAAGGATGGGGAAACCCAAGCAAAGGGATGAGATGCCTTTGCACCCTCATGTCGCTCTTGAGACATTTGAAAAGTGGGGATTGGACTTCGTTGGACCTATTAATCCACCATTTGGACAAAATAAGTATATCATAGTCTGCACTGATTACCTAACAAAGTGGCTGAAACAAAAGAAGTGAAGGTATCAACTGAGGAGAAAGTAGCATACTTTCTGAGGGAGAATGTGTTTTACAAGTTGGATACCCCAGAGAAATAGTAATTGATCAGGGAGCACAATTCACCTCTCACCTCATTAAGAATATTTTGAGGAAGCACAAGATTTAACATAGAACTTATACTGCCTATCACCCTCAGGCGAATGGCCAAATAGAAGTAACTAACAGAGCATCCTCACCAAGGTTGTGAGCAAAAATAGAAAATATTGGGCGGACAGATTGGTAGAAGCTACTTGGGCCTACAACACTGGGCCTACAACACTACTTGGAAGACAACAACATGATTCACTCCCTATGAACTAGTCTACGGTGAGAAGGCTCTACTTTTAGTTGAGTTTGAATTCAATACTTTAAGAATGACAGTTGAATTAAATCTAGATCTATCAAATGCCCAAAAAGAGAGGTTGATGCAACTAAATGGATTGGATGAGTTCAGAATGCAAGCACTTCTTCACACAGAGGTAGTTCATCTGCAAAGGAAGCTTTGGCATGACAAGAACATCAAAGAAAAGACCTTTCAAGAAGGATATTGGGCGTTGTTGTATGATTCAAGGTTTAAAAATTTCAAAGGAAAGTCGATGAAAAGATGGTTGGGACCTTACACAATGGAAAAATGTTTTGATAATGGCGCAATTCAAATCAGAACCATAGATGAGGAAGGAACCCCCTTGCTTGTCAATGGCCACAGACTTAAAATTTACAAGAAGCCTTTGTCAAGGGCATAGTTCGTAAATTCAATAAGCAGAGAGGTGTATGTGATGGGAAACTCCATAGTTTCCCACACCTCCTAAAAGAAAAATAAAAAATAAAAAAGAATAAAGATCCATGGGTGAAAACCTCTCTGAGGCACCCAAGGCAAGCTTGTGGGTTGAAAACCTCGATGGAGGCAGCTCACTTAATCAAAAAAAAAAGATAGAAGAAAGAAGAAAATATAATAAAGATCCATGGGTGAAAACCTCTCTGAGGCACCCAAGGCAATTATGTGGGTTGAAAACATCCATGGAGGCAGCCCACTTGCTTTAAAAAAAAAAAAAGGAAGAGGAAAAAAAACAAAAAACGAAAAAATACATCTGCATCTCTATGTTTTCTGTGTTTGCTGTTTTGCAGGTCATTAATGATTTTTGGAAACACAGGGAAACATTCATCTTCTTTTCCCTTCTTCTATTTTATCATCCATCTCATCATTCACTCCATTCATTTTCATAACTTCCTCCATCACCTCCATACACCACATTCCTCCATTCTTGAGCACAATGTAGCAAGGGAAGCAAGGCACATCCTGGTACAGACATTAGGGAATTCCTACAGCACAGACATCTATTCTTGAACAACAAGAAAAACAAGGGAGGAGCTCATGAAGAAGACCCTAGGAAAGACAAGAGTGCCACCCATGGCATTTGTAGCACCCCCCATGCAACATCTACAATGGGAAGAAACATCAAGGAAAGATCAACAACTCACTCAGAAAGCTGCTCATTCAGCGAGTTGCTCACTCAAAGAACAAAAAATAGTGAATAACTCAACATCTAAAAGGCTTGTCTCCTCAATCCAGCTCCTGCAAGCACCTTGGAAATGACAGGTAAACTCATGTATAGCTTCTCACCCCTCGCTATGCATCCATAATAGCCAGAAATAATTAAATTTGCAGACTCAGAGTTTAAGGGGAAGAAAGGTGGTGTTGTAGCCGCTACAACACCACCCAAAATTTTGGGTATATTTAAAATTTTGGGTCCCCCTCGGCTCGCTTTGTCATCAAGGTCTTTCACCGAACCTGCAGCTAGTGACATCCTAACGACCTATCCCCAACCCCTCATGAGTTTTCTCACCATCATGATCAGATGTTGTTGCTGCAATCACGTCATATGTGGGAGGGATCGTCCAGCATACGCCCAAACACTCTTACCACAGTCGCACCATGTGTAATGTGATTGTCATGCATACATTTGAATGGAAAATTTTCTGTGTTTTGACGATTAAAGGCCCTCTCGCCATGAGTCATTAAGCATGTTGTTGAATACTTCTTTTAAGCTCGTTAGTATCATATATTTTATCTGGGGGCAATCTTTCGCAAAGAATAACTATGAACTAATTAATGTTATGCTGTTTATACAGGTAAATCCACGACTGATAAACTCATCAATGATTGTCATGGCACCGAGGGGAGTAAGATGAAGCTCGATCTCAAGGTCACAGCTGTGAACCATGACACATTCATTCACATGTCCCGCTTAGGTGGATATGAGACATAAAGCCACCTTTGAAGACCATGGTTAAGGTGGATGACCAAGATGCACCCACAAGTGTGGTGGAAGAGCAAGTTAACATTATTTTCAGACGAAGGATGATGTGGTATGTGTTCATGCACTCAAAGAAACAAGGAAGCAATGGGCACCAGAAAATCTTATGATAACACCATTGATATCAAAAGATAAGATTTTCTCATGTTATTAATGGAGATGCCATATTAAGAGCGCACAACAGATGTTGGCAAGACAATTACACAGCTAAAAGCGCCTCATCATCCATCGAAGTACAAATGTAGATTTGTTGGTGAGATTTAGGCTGACAATTGGAGCATTAATAGTTTTGGCACAATTTTGAATGTTTAAACACACCTTTGAGAAGCAATTTGTGTTAAACCATTGCAAGTAGGCACACATTTGATGGGCCAAGGTTACATTGTAAGTTTAAAACCAAGGCGCGAGACCATGTGGTCTCCAAACCATATTACATGGTGAGTCAAGACTATATGGAGAACATTACAAGTGAGCCTAAATTATTCTATGGTGAATATAGCTATCCAAGCTTATGTTTAAATAACCATGGTGAGTTAAAGTTCGAAGAGAAGTTGACTCTATACCACCACCATGCGACCATTTGTAGGACACATAGAACACGTCATTAGTTATTGTTTTAATGGAATGGGAGTGTGCGTTGTCATCCATTATGGATGGGGCATCATAACGAAAAGCAAACGATCAAGCTGTATGATTAATACTATGGCGCATGTAGGACAATCTTTTAGCGGTGCAAGACCACGTGAGCTGGCGCAACGAAATTACATGGCCACGTGACATGAAGCCTAGCGTTTGATGGCAGGTTTTCCAAGTCGGCAAACGTTTGGAGCAGTTTACATATATATGGTTTCAACCCTACGTGTGAAACATGGTGCAATGTTGCATGGGCACGTTGCATGCGGTGTGAATCATTTCAATTGGCTCAAATAATTTCATGCTGAAGTTGCAATCCGTAATGAAAATTTTCTTTCATGTTAAAGTTGCAATCAGTAATGAATATATAAGTGGTCAAAGCTGTGTTTCAATGGCCAACGTGGAGAGTATACATATAATGGCCGAATATTATGTTTGAACGTGAAACGGGACCCCATAACAGACCTACGACAACATGATACAACGACCACCGAGCGGGTATAATCAAAGCAAATGCAGAGCTATGTGCAAACATTATAAGTGGGTGCGCGTTCAATCGGGCAAAACTACATATGGGCGCAAATAATTTTAGCCGAAGTCTAGTCTTTAGAACGTATGTTAAAAATCGAGCGAGAGGTTATAATAAAACCACGACGGCATGTGTAATGAATGCAATGCAATAACAGTCAAATCAACAGCAGGGTTGATAGTCAAACAACTTACGTTGAAACACACGGTTTCAAAACCATGTGAGGTGGCGAACGGAACTATATAAAAACGTTGCATGGAGCCACACGTCGATGGTAGGTCTTTCAAACTGTGGTAAAAGTTGGAGCAAACATATACATACGACGGTCAAACACTATGGTTAAGACACGGATCAAAGCTATAGAGAAATACATTACATTTCTATGACAGAGTTAGTCATCCGAGCAGTTATATAATATTCAGCCAAACACATGCGAGTCAAACCTTGTAAGAGATCTACGACGACAGCGATAGAATAACCTTCATGCGGTTATAACCCAACGCATTGCAGAAGAGTGAAAGGCGATCATTTCGAAACGGTGAAGTGTTACGTTTCGCTGGAGGAAGTTATAATCCACACGATTGTAAAATCAGAAAAATGCCATAATCAGCGCCACAGTGATCTTCCACGCGTCCACGGTGAGTTGGACAGAATGAGTCCCTGCACTTCATGCCGTGTTACATGGATGCCGGTTGCCCATGCGTGCTGCCATGCATGAACGTAAATTATGCTGCTACACTCAAACAGAGGTTTCTGATCGAAAATATCGCCGATACACAAATTTTCAGGAAGCGTTCACTCTGCATTAGCAATAAAGCCCGTCATGCAAGGATTTGACGCCTTTCTGAGCCGCTCAAGTCTGGTATGAAATAGTAACGTTTGGTATGGTCGATTTTCAGTGCAGGAAAGAGATCGAATCCCTTGATGCTGGTTGCGTTATCACATCAAACAAAACCTCAGTTAATTTTCGCCCTCTGCAATATGTTGCGCTGAGTTCAATCTACACGCCTCCTAAATTCAAAGTATTTCGACTAGTAATTCTGATGCCTCGATGTAGACGGTCACTTGCTGCAAGCCGGAGTCATTTGCATTGGAATGCATGAACATTCTGGCAGTCGATCATCCTGGGAGGTGAAAGAAGGATCAGTACAGTGCATTGGCACAATGCCCTCTCCAAAAGGTCACGCTCTTTACTGGCCATCGAAGGATTGTATATCGTGAGACATGGGAGCACAACACATGGCAGAGATGTCTGCGCATAAAAGGTTATAATGCTTTGTTTCAGCACCTTCGTATGATTCAAGGTTGGGCGAAATAACTACATCACAGGGTGTTTGGCAGCAAACCTAGCATCTCTACATATGAAGAACAATGCATCTCTAACATCTCGTTGTGAAAGAAATTAGTTAAACCGGTGAATTGATGCCCATCTGATGAAGGCAAGGGATGACAACAATTAGCTATGGAAAAAATGTTAAAGACCAGCTGTACGTGCCTTCAAGCGTTCTTTTGTGACAGTGGAGGAATACATAGTAGATATGCATGATCGCTCATATATTGCCTTTAGAACAGGACTATACAGGGGTCCAAGCTAACCTTTAAAAGCTCCCGATTTTATGTGTCAATATACCTTTTACACATCTACGTTTATATATTTATTGTATCTTTATTTTCTTCAACAAGCATAAACATGTTTATGTGGATGAGGCTAATAGCTAATCTAATATGCTTACATGCAGGTAGCATGAGGAGATTGTGATGACGACCCAGAAAAGGAAGTTTGTCGCTCACTCAGAAAGTGCTGGTTCATGTGGCAGGAGCTACGACTATCTCAATAGGAGAAAGATGGAAAGGATAAAACCCCAGGTCGCACATCTGCCAGGGTCGCAAGGTTGCACATCTTCAATTTTTTCGCCTTTTGCGACCCCGCGACCCAGCGACCTGGTTGCAAGGTCGCAAGATCACACCTTTTTGGTTTTTTTCGCCTTTTGCGACCCTGCGACCCAGTGACCTAGTTGCAAGGTCGCAAGGTCGCATCTCTTCGGTTTTATGCATTTTGCGACCCTGCGACCCAGCGACCTAGTCGCAAGGTCGCAAGGTTGCATCTCTTCGGTTTTATGCATTTTGCGACCCCACGACCCAGCGACCTAGTCGCAAGTTCGCAAGGTCGCATCTCGTCGGTTTTATGCATTTTGCGACCCCGTGACTCAGTCGCAAAGTCGCAAGGTCGCATTTTCTTACAACTTGCGACCCTGCGACCCAACGACCTAGTCGCAAGGTCGCAAGGTCACATGTGCATCTGTTTTTACTATCCGCGACCCTGCGACCCTGCGACCCAGTCGCAAGGTCGCAAGGTCGCACCTTGGACATCTTCTTAAAACCTGGGACCCCGCGACCCAGCTCAGGTCACAGGTCGCAACAACAGCTCAGGTCGCAGGTCGCAACAACAGCCTAGGTCGCAGGTCGCAAAAAAGACTGGGTCGCAAGGCAGCCCAACGGTCAAGAAGATGAAAAGTCAAGGAAGCCCAAAAGGCAGGTTTCATATTATAAATACTCCTTCGGGAGCTTGTAATAGGGATCTTTGTTTGGGACTCGAGCTGAGTACATTGTATTACCAGTAGATTATACATTTAATGATGAATACAAGCATTTTGTAAAATCTCTTTGTGGATCTGGTGTTGTTTTATGTACGAGCACTCTTGAGTATTATATTTTCAGTTTCTGAACATCTTTAGATTAAGGGAACTGTATCTTTAATTCAGTTCACAGTTACATAACAGTTTGTTGAGTATGTTAATGGTGGTTGAGTTATTTCATTTTCTTAGCGAATGCTGATGACTTTGTTTATCTGCGTTTGTGTTGTCATTTAAAGCTTTTAGGAAGTGAAGGGTGTTCTCGCCATGAGGAACTGTTTCTTTCATGGTCAGAACAGCTTACAGGCATGAATCTAATGAGGTGTTGCTAACAACACTTCCTTCGGTCTTCATGCTTTATTATTTTTATCTTACTACTCATAGTGTCGTATGTACATTTAATGCATCAAGCATATGTCTTGTATCAGTCGATTAGGTGTGTATTCACTGTTTTATCGAGTTTAAGAGAGACCCAAAGCAAAGGAGGAATCAGTGGTAGCTGGACCCACACCCCGGACAGGATCCCTAATCCAAACGGTTCAAGGTCTAATTGGGACCTTTTACTGGGGAGATCCCCTGCTGTTGTCCGGACAAATTTTCCCGTCAACAGGTGGCCAGTTAGCTTGGCCACCATCGTGAAGTATGACTAGGGATAACTGCAAAGTCACACCACCTGGGCATGAAAAATAAAAGAATTTAAATCAAGTGGAGTAGAGGAGAACGAGGGGAGGAAACACACATTACATCATGAATTAACAGGGAGAAGGAAACAACTGTCTACAACAGAAACTGGAGCTGAGCAGAGTTGCATAAGTGCTCTAAAATTAGTTGCGCAATCTAATAAAAAGAGAACTCGTCTCATCCAAACCAGTAAATTAAAATTTTTTAAGGGGAGAGAGACCGACAGAAGCCGGAACATAGCACTATCGAGAGCGGGCTATGTATTTAAACAACGTGAAACAACATAGCATAACGACGTCACCCTACCCATGGCCTTGTCCTCTCTCGTAAATATGAGCAAGGAAGCTTTTATAGCAACCCAAACAAGGCAGGATTCCACTCCTCGCCTTAGAGAAGACGAAGAAGAACCAATAGAAGAGGAAGAACCAGAAGAAGAAGAAGAGCTAGAAGAAGAACCATAAGAGGAAAAAGAAGATGAAGAGGAAGAGACAAAGGGCCAAGGAAAAACAAAAGAGATGGCCATAAAAGTCAGAGATAACAAAGAATGGGAAAGAAACAAACTCACAACACAACACCACTTCCCCTCAAGAGGTAGTTGCCATCGTAGCTCCTCTAAGCGCAAAGAGAAAAAGGCAGACCTCTATGTATTTCAAAGCTGACAAGAGTCAGAGAGAGCCAAAAACTCCTCCCATGAGCTCAATTATCATTGAAGAATCACCAAGGGAGGAGGAAAGAATCAAATAAATAGTTCTGAAGGAGCAACTACAGAAGGCACAGGCAGAGAATGTAGCACTGAAGGAACAATTGCAACAAAATGGGAGCAAGTAGCCACCATGGTAGACTTATGCATAAAATCCCTTTAGCACAGATTCCCTTCTGACTCATGCTGTGTACCTGAAGGAGCAATGGCTTCTATTTCAAACAAAAAATCTATCCTCCCATGGATCACTACCTTTCCAAGATTTTAGGAAATTCATGAATTTATACAAGCAAGCTAACATGGCTGATCAGGAAAAGATGGCAGAGTTTTACATGCATAACCTTGTGCTGACAAATTTGGATATTTGGGACCCCAGTCCTACAATGGGGGATATGCAGTTGATTGCTCTAGTATCTTGGATGGTGAATGAGGACACTAGAGAAAAAGAGACATGGAGGGTCATCTGAAGAAGAAATAAAGAACCCTTATATATATGACCATAATTGTTCAGACCAAGAGGAGTCATCCTTAACCATCAAGAGATTGAAAGGGACCATGCACTGGTTGAAAGCTACCTTCAGACTCAAACCTAGGTGATAGGCCATTTTGATGATGTTTCTAGGTAGCTAGAACATGAGTGCATTATGGCCAGCCAGAGGAGATGGAACAGTCTCCCTCACAGCTTCAAGAACAGGGAGTACCATACTCCAGAAAGACAGAGGGGTGCATTGGAAAGGGCACCATTATACAAGAGGGTCATGCAGGCCAAAAATATCCAATGGTTGGGACTAAAGCTCAACCACCTTTGTTGCTGGGGATGAATGATGAAAAGGACACATATGCACAAGATAGAGAATGGGAGAATGCATAAAATAATAATGGTTTTTACCCCCCTTGGGGAAACTCCCATATTTCTTCCTCAGGAAATCAGGGGGCTATCAAAGCCTTGAAGGAATGCAAGAGGAGGATTAGTTTCTCAGAGGATGAGCAACCATTCAATAGGGGGGTGATGATGAGCTACATATTTGGAGGGGTTAATGGTCACATTTTTTCCTTCTTAGATCTCTTTTTCTTGCATTTTTATTATTATTTGTTTTTATGATGCTAGTATAGGTGGTGATTAAGGCTAACATACTTTGAGTGCCTGATATGAGGTTGAGTGTAAAAAATCATGATTTATTAAGCATTTTTATAAGGATTTTATCATAAAGACTTGGAGGAGACAACAAGGAGAAATTATTAGAGGATTTTCTACCCTCCTTAACTCTCAAGGCAACCAAAGGATCCAAAATATTCTCTCCAGCAATTGGAATTTCAAAGGCAACCAAAGGATCCCCAAGGATTCTCTCCAGCAGTTCGAATTCCAGAGGCAACCAAGTAACTCAAAGAGGAGTGCACTCAATATTTGTTTACTTGGAGTCAAATGGACTCAATCACTATTTTCTAGGGAGCTTTTGGTAGCTGCCCTGTAGAATAAATAGAGAAGAGCCAGAGCTAGGAAGAGTTAGTCAATTCTAGTTGAAACTTTGTTGCAAGTTATTGAGTTTTTTATTATTTTACTTAGTGATCAAAATTTCAGAGATGTATGAGGTTATTCTTTTATGAAATGAGCATACTGATTTCATTTGTCTGATTTAAGTTTCAAAGAGCTAGGTTTGTGGGTTAGGGCCCAATCCATGTGCCTCAGTCTCTCTGCTATTACTATATTTTCCTTTCTCCCATTAAGCTAGTTTTATTTCCATCATTCAATTAGTTATGCTTCTCATAGTTTCATCGCTGCTTAGTTTTTTCTTTCAGTATGCTGCTGTAGTTTTTAATTTTCTTGTGAGTGATAGAATAGAGGAGAAAAACCAAAAAAATTTGTGGATCAAGACCCCATTCTCATCTCTGTCAATAGAGCTCGAGGAGGGCGAACCTTCCCACAGGACCAAAAACTGCTTTATGTTCACTGTTTTGTCACGCGTTTCCTCTATTTTTTGTATATGAATCCGCAACTTTGTTTGCAGGAATAAGAATCAAAATCCCCAGGAAGATCATCAAGCCATCCCGCTTCATTTTCCAGCTCTATTTTCACGCTTAAGCACTGCTGTTGTGCCTCCATTTCCCTCCTTTTTATCTTATTTTCATCCATCGCCCTTTTCATACCCAAAACACTTGAAAAGAATTTGAATCAGACCTTCGCCCTTTTCATACCCAAAACACTTGAAAAGAATTTGAATCAGACCTTCGCCCCTTTCTCCTCGAAACTCCCGCTTGCCATACCTCTCTCTATCGAAAATCGTAAATCGGTTGTGATCTTTGTTAATTCTCTCTCATTCCAAGCCAAAATGCGATACCCCTCTCCACTTCCATTTGCTTCTCTTTTATTAAAAACAGTAAAAAACATTAGAAACCACATTTTTTCCCTTTGGACATACCATCGCTCCTCATCGTAGATCACATTGTTTTCTCGTTTCCTTTAAGACTTACCACTTCCAAACGCTGATTGCAATATTGCGATCGTGATCCGCCGCCGGTCCCACTGCCACGCCACTCTTCGCAATCACACTTCACACCTTTTCCTTGTTTCTTTAAGACTTACCAGTTTCAAACGCTGATTTCGATATTGCGATCACGCTCCGCCGCTGGTCCCACCGCTACGTCACCCATTGCAATGGAACTTCGCAAATTTTCCTTGTTTCTTTAAGATTTACTGCTTTCAAATGCCGATTGCAATATTGTGATCGCTCTCCGCTACCGGTCCCACTTCCACGTCCCCCATTGCAACCACACTTCACACCTTTTCCTTGTTTCTTTAAGGCCTACCTCTCCAAATTCCAATTCCAAACTCCGCTGCATCGCAAATAGCCTTTCGTAGTTTTTGTTTTGTTTTGATTAACCTTATTATTCCAACCTTGTGACATTGCGTTTGCGATATCGCAGATCGCATATTGTACTTCTATCCGCCAATCATAACTCCGCCATCGTATATTTCAATCATTCCGCTTCAAAAGCATCTTGGCACCATATCATAAGGTTTTATAAGGATTAAACCCCCGCTTTCCATTCCTAAGCCCTGTTTCATGTGTTAATCCCTCCATTAGCCTCTTTAGCCCTTTTCATTCCTCCAAGCTGCAAAATCAACACTTTTTCAATTAGGATTAAGTCATGGATAGCTTAGTTGCATGGGTAGAAGCATGGTAGATAGACCATAGGATAAATAGAGTGCATTTAGAAATTTGGCCAAGTTAAGTGTGGTTTAGAATTAGTTTCCTTTCTGCCATTCATTTTCAACAAGTTAAATTAGTTTCCTTTCTGTCATTTCTTTTCTGCAAATTAAATTAGTTTCATTCTTGTCATTTCTTTTCAGCAATTTAGTTTAGTTTCCTTTCTGTCATTTCATTCCAGAAATTTAATTTCCAGTTATTATCATGGTTTAAAAAATAGCACCCTTTCATAAAGCATAAGAGGATGACATGAATAGATTGCATCTATTGTGTATATAACACTGTCACCTCCAAGTTTTTATGAACCCCAGGTTGATAAATTAAAGTATGGCATCCCCTGCGAGTTGCAGCACTCTTGGTGAAATACAAGGGCTCACCAGTTGACATCATCAACTTGAATCTTATTGGTTTTTATAAAGTTTATTTTAGTTGTACATTTTTTTTAGGAGGCTCATTTTAGACCTCAAAAGTTACTATAATGGTTGGGTCATATCATAGTGACATTTAGCTCATGTTTACCCTGTAGATTTTGTCAAAGTGGGTAAATGTGGGAAGCATTACAGGGTGGTATAAGAGCTTCCAGGTTCAAACACTTAGACTGAATGGCCTAAATTCATATTGCTATGCGTGCATTGTGATGATTATGGTTATCATGCATTGGTTATTATTTCAGTTTTATGTTATCATACATGATGTTGATGTGTTGATGTCATTATCTATATATATAGCGCCAACCCAGACTAATTTTTGGAGATGAGATAATCTCTCTTGAAATACATTGAGGTACGATTTTTATTATCTTCTATTTGGTTTATCTGACATGGTATGCTTGTAGGAGAGAGAAGACCAGAGATGGAGAGTAGAATGGTGGACTAAAATTCACATGGCTCCCATTACAGGCATGATGTTAATTATATGGATTAGGAAAGACCAGTTGGGCAATAAAAATAAGAGTATTCTCCTGATCTAATAAATTCATTGAGGAGTTTAAGGGAAAAGATCAGAAGTTGCAAGTTAGATAATAACACGCTGATGAGGAACAAGAAATACTTGTAAGAGCTTAATAAAAATAGACAGAAGTTAATGTAGTGATTCTACAGAGCCTTTAAGACCTGCAGAAGCAAGGACATATGGGGGTCAGTCATGGAGATAGGGAAAATGTTAAGACTAATAGGGAAGATGGTAGCAGGTCTCAGAGGAGACACAGGTTGGACATGGATGATACAATGAAGAGTGGAAGATTCTTGGATACACCTGAAAGGAGGACTGGTATGTATGGGTTTTACTCTTATTTCTTCTTCCAAGAGGCATCATCATCATTACCGCCAAAATCATAAGGGGAGTGAGTAATTTCTAGAGGAGTTCAAGAAAGTCAAGCCTCCTACTTTTGATGGGGAGATGGGGAAACCAGAAGATGTAGAAGCATGACTGCTCGGGATGAATAATTTCTTCAGATTGCTTAACAATTCAAAGAACATGAAAGCCAAGATAGATACATTCAGTCTCAAAGGGAAGCCAAACATCTAGTGGGAATATGTGAAGAATGGAAAAATCATTAAATAAGTTTACTTGATCTGGGATGAGTTTGAGAGAATCTTGAAGAAGTACCAATGCGAAAGATACTATGATGATAGGGCGAAGGAGTGCTATGAGCTGAAGGTGGGTTCTATGACAGATGATGAGTATACTAGTAGATTCTTGAAGCTGTTGAGGTATGTGCCTTACCTCAAGGATGAGAAAGTGAAGATTAAAAGTTTCATAATTGTGTTTCTAGTAGCATTCAAATACCAGATTGAGTTTTATGAGCCTCTCTCATTAAAGGAATCCATCAGGAAATATAAGCATTGTTATGAGCAGTCGAAGCACAAGTCTGAGCCTAAGCATGATTGGAAAGGGAATGAGAAGGGTAAAGGAAAATTTCCTCATAATAGAGGAAGATTAGGATGTAGGTGAGAAAGAAAATGTGGTTTCTTGCAAGAAGTTCAATGTAGCTGAGAAAGGACATGGGTCTCATCCTGGAGAGAAGTAGAATAAAGGTAGTGGAAGAGTGTTGGAAATTGGGTAAACCAACCCTCCCCGTGTGTTTCGCGACATGGACTAACCACCTCTCATGGATCCTTATCTATGGAGATGAAATTGTTGACTAACACCTGCAGGTTTTGGTCTAACGACAATTGTGATTGCCAACAAGTGGTATCAGAACATAGGTAACGAGTTTGATACACACTCGACTCACGTTGGGGGGCGATTGTTGGACATTGGATAAATGAACCCTCTCCTTGTGTTTTGCAACATGGACTAACCGCCTCTCGTGGATCCTTATCTCTCGCGATGCAATTGTTGACTAACACCTGTGGGTTTTGGTCTTACGACAATCATGATTCCCAACACAAAGAACTATTGCAGTGTTGGATTTGTGGCAAGGATCATTACAAGAAATATTATTCATTACCAGGGTGGTAGGCGTCATATCTACAGTGCTCAAGAGGTGCAAACAATTGGGGATGTTGGTCAAAGAATTCCTCAGATCTATGCTACACTTGATGACATGCAGGATGATCACCATGCATCTGTTATTGAGATGGAGGGTGTGCTTTGTAATAAAGTTGTTTCCATTTTGATTGATCATTGATCTAATTATAGTTATGTTACTCTTGCGTTGGTGGATCAATGTCATTTGAGTAAAGAAGTGCATGTTGAATCTTGGTTGGTGCATTTAACTATAGGGACCAAGAGAAGAGTTAATAATTTGGTGAGAGCTTGTGCATTTTATCTGAATGGTATTATTTCATCAACACATATAAATTTTCTTCCTATGATATTATTTTGTGCATAGATTGACTGTTCACTCACAAGACCAAGTTGTATTCTTATGAGAAAGCCATTGAGTTTCTTCATGATGATGGAGAGAGGAGAATATTGCAGGGAAGAGGAAACCTACATTAGTAAGAATGGTTACAACGATGCAAGTTAAGTGTAGTTGCAGGAAGGGGTGTGTACTATTCACAGTGCATATTTTCAGTGACAATGGGAAGGATTTTTAGGATGATGAAATATGGAAGAGGTATCCATTTTTGTAGCAGTTTCGAGATGTGTTTCCTATAGATATTTCAAGGTTATTGCTTCATAGGGAAGTGGATTTATCTATTGAGTTGGTACTAGGAGTAGCACCAACATCTAAAGCATCTTATAGGATGAGCACTCCAAAGTTGGTCAAAGTGAAGTTACTGTTGTGTAACCAGCTCCAAAAATAGAAGAAAAGAGATAAATTTCTTGAAAATTAAAAGCTACCGTCCCCAAAGATTGTAACCATTGTACTCCTAGTACAACATCAACACCTCCCATAGGAATGGAAAGCATTGGACTAGTCAATACATATTCCCCCATGGTTAGCCTGATATTATGGCATTTCCCAGAGCAATTTATAGTTCCTCCATTTGCAACCATCACTTGGCATTCTGGTGCTGGGTATAGGAAACAATTTAATTCCTTGGCTACCTTACAATGAATAAAATTATGGGTGCTACCCGAATCAATCAACACTATTACCTTTTTCTTCTTGATATGTCCTTCTATCTTGAGAGTTTGAGGAGTGGTAATTCCTGCCAATGCATTACACGATATGGTCGGACTCATTTCTTCCTCTTCTAGGGCTGGTCCCTGGTGTATATCCTCTTCTTGTTCATTTTCTTCTTCCTCTTCACAATCTATGTAAAATAATTTCTTCTCAGCACACTTATGACCTTTAGTGTATTTGCTATCACAACTGTAGCAAAGCCCTTTTTCTCTATTTTTCTTCCAATAGTTGTGGTGTCAACCTTGTAGGTTGTGGAAATCTAGGCGTAGCAACACTTCCTTCTTTATAGAATTGAGTGGTAGGCTTCCTTGTCGCCATTATTTTACATTCAACTTTTCTTGCCAACCTGAATGCCTTCTCCAATGAATTTGGTTCCAAAACGTGAACTTCATGTTGGATATTATCCTTTAAAGTGCCTATGAAGAGATCGATCCTGTGTTCCTCTGGAATATCAGTTACCCTTATATTCAATTTTTGGAATTCCTCAATGTGTTGCCCCACTAAACCCTTTTGTTTGAGATTTATCAATTGGCTAAAGAAGGTGTTGCTCTTTGTATCCTCATAATGTGCTATCATTTTCTCCGTAAAAATTGACCAAGTGACAATTTTTTTACGGGAGCAAAGCCATTGATACCATACAAATGTATTTTGTTCTAAATGTAAAGTTGCAATGCGTACCTTTTGTGTGTTTTGTATGTTATGGAGATCAAAATATTGCTCCATCTGTAGTATCCATGTTACAGGATCCTTTCCATCAAACTTCCTCATATCCATTTTTGGAATATGGTGGTTCTTCCCGCCAACATTAGAGTTTATCAAATCATGATTAACATTGATTTTTTTCTCATCATGAGGTTCTTCTACTATCTTTTCACCATTAGGAAACATTTCTTGTATCAACTTTGTCAAACCTTCGATGTCTGCTTTTAGATCATTCTTCATGTTTTCCATGTTGTCTTTCATGTCCGCTTCCATGCCATCCATCTTAGCTTCCACGCCTTTCTTCAAACCGTCCATCTTCGCTTCCACGCCTTTCTTCAAAACTTCCATTTCATTTTTTGTTGCTCTTTGCGAGAGTGAAATTTGTTGCACTTGCTCTTGTAATTTTGATAGATCATGTTGCAATTCTTAATCTTCATGAGTCATAGTAGAGCCTTCTGAAGGCTTAATGGGTGTTGAATTATTTTTATGGGGCATATTTTAGAACCCAATACTGATATCTATTCTACAATATGCCCTTGGAATCAATTCAAATTGATTCTTCAAACAAGACTTATGCAATTCGGAAAAAAATACACACCTTTTTCTTGCTTTTGAGGAGCTCGATATTGAAATTGGATTATCTTTGTGATTTTAGCACTTCAATATTTGATTTTTGGTACCAACGTAGCCCTCTAAATTATCTTTCGAATGCCATAGGTTTGACCTGATTTGGATTCTCCAAGACAAAGTTGTGTCCAATCTCCCACAATGACCTAATTATGGACTGGTTCAATAGAGCGAACTTGTATGACTTGCCACATGTCACCATTTCATCCTTTGTCTCTGAAATTGATAGCCAAGAACCTATAGTCTGTGTACTTGTGACCAATTTTTACGGCACTCCAATCCAATGCCCAGAGAGAGAGTTATTTAACTTTTCCCACGATCACCACTTTGAGATGAAATTCAGGAGCTTGAAAAAGCACTACCTTCCACAGATCATATCTCCAAAAATATTGCGAACCAAGCTCTAAAATTTTTTGACGTATTTCTTCAGGATTTCAACTTCGCACCATAATAATTTCAGATTCTGAACCTTCGTAGAAAAATTTTTATAGCGCAAATGCCACGATGACCTGTTTAGGAGCCTGAAAAAATACCTAACTTCCACAGATCATATCTCCGAAAATATTCCGAACCAAGCTCTGAAATGTTTAGAAAATATTCCTCAAGATTTCGGATTCAAACCCTAAAAATTTCAGATTCTGAAACTTCGTAGAAAAAAAGTTATAGCGACAATGCCACGATGACCTGTTTGGAGCAGCGAAACCCTAGAATCCAAAGCTCTGATACCAAATGTTGTGTAACCAGCTCCAAAAATAGAAGAAAAGAGATATCAACGCCTTAGAAATAAGCCACTTCGAGGGGGAAACCTCCAACACATTACATAAATGAACAATTCTTGGATGATACAATCGACAAAACCTCCTTTCTATATATAGGAGTCCATGGGGCCATAATGTAATCCTAGTGGGCCACAATGTAATCCTAGCCGACCTAACAATAATAATTTAAGGGCACAATAATAAAAAAATGGGGTTTACAAGGGTACAATAATAACAATAAGGGGGTTACACTAACAACAATAAGGGACTATACTAGTAATATAGGGACCTAACAATTACAAATTAAGGAAATGCTTGATAAAGGATACATAAGGCCAATTGTATCACCTTGGGATGCACTAGTGTTGTTTGTAAAGAAGAAATATGGTACTCTTAGATTTTTCATTGATTACATGAAGTTGAACAAGGTGACTATTAAGAACATGTATCCATTGTCACATATTGATGATTTGTTTGATTAGCTGAAGGGAGCAACAATGTTCTCAAATAGTGATATGATATTAGGATATCATTAGGCATGTATCAAAGAAGAAGACATCTATAAGACTGCATTCTACACAAGGTATGAGCATTATGAGTTTATGGTGGTTCCTTTTGGTCTTACTAATTCTCAAACCACCTTTATGTGCTTGATGAACATTGTGTTGCGTGCTTACCTAGACAAGTTTGTAATAATTTTTATTTATGATATATTGATATACTCCAAGAATGAGGAGGAACATGCAGAGCACCTAAAAACAATGTTGATATTGTTGGGAGAGCATCAATTGTATGTCAGGTTCGACACATGCAATTTATTTTAGTCTCAGATTCATCATTCATTACTTGGGACATGTCTCCAAGGAGGGGATAATAGTGGATCCAGAAAAGATTAAAGCTATCATGGAGTGGCCAAATCCTAGGAATTTGGACGAGGTGAGACCATTCATGGACTAGTAGGTCATTACAGGAGGTTCATTAGGAACTTCTCAAGGATTACCTATCCTATTACATATTTGTAGAAAAAAGGGAAGAAGTTTGAATGAACTTAGGAATGTGCATCTAGTTTTGAGAAGTTGAAGAATTTTCTTACAAATTGTCTAGTTCTGAAGATTGCGAATCTTGATAAGGAATTTGTAGTATGTATAAAATATTGCAGAAAGGACTTGGTGGAGTCCCGATGCAGGAAGGATAGGTGGTATGCTATCAGTCAATGAAGTTGAATGAGCACGAGTAGAACTATGTGACTCATGATTTTGAGTTGGAAGCCATCCTTCGTGAATTGAAGATGTGGATACATTATCTCTTTGGAAGACGATTTATTCTAATGAGTAATCATAGTGGTCTGAAATAGTTGTTTCACCAACCTAATCTGAATGCTAGGCAAGCTAGATGGTTGGCTATCCTTAGTGAGTTTGAATTTTAGATCAGGTACATTAAAGCCAAAGAGAATTAGGTTGCATATGATCTCAGTAGGAGAGTGCAAGTGTATCATATTTCAGCTATGAGATCTTATGGGATATATTTGGAGGAAAAGATTTTGCAGACAAGGAAACATGATGAGAAGTATCAACATATGAATCATAGGTTGCAAAAACAGGGTGAAAGTGATAGGGATGAGGAGTATCACCTCAGGATGAATGGATTGGTTTGTTTTAGGAACATGATTTATGCGATGGATAACAATGAGTCGAAGAAGCTCATCTTTAGGGAGTTTCATGTCAAGCCATATTCATGCCACTTAGGATATTAGAAGAATTTGACAATTGTTAAGAAGTTCTAATATTGGCCGAACTTGAAGAAAGAGGTGGTTGAGTTTGTTGCTAGATGTTTAGACTATCAATAGGTAAAAGTTGTGTATAAGCACCCAACATATCTATTACAATCTCTATTCCGATTCCAGAATAGAAATGTGTGGTAATTTCCATGGAATTCATTACAGATTTTCCGAGGACATCGAGGAAGCATTATTCCATCATGGTTGTGGTCGACTTGATGAGAAAGGTATATATTTTCATTGTAGTGAAGAATATGAATTCAGCAAGTGAGGTAGCTCAGATTTTCATCAAGGAGATAGTGTGATTGCATGGTGTTCCCAAGAATATCATATCACACAAAGATGCCAAGTTCACTTCCAGGTTTTGAAGGAGTTGTTTGCAAGATTGGGGACAAAGTTAGATTTAAGTATGACTTCTCATCTATAGACAGATGGAAACATAGAGGGGGTCAACATGATTATTGAGGATATGTTGAGGATGTATGTCATGCATAAACAAAGGAAGTGGGAGTAGTATCTTCCACTGGTAGAGTTTTCATATAGTAATGGGTATCAGGAATCCTTGAGGATGAGTTCGTTTGAGGCTATATATGGGAAGCGTTTTAATACTCCTATCAGCTAGAGAGATCTAGTGAGCAAGGTGTTGTTTGGACCTGATATGTTGGTAGAGATGGAATGAGAGATGCATGTTATCAAAAGGAATTTAATGGAAATGCAAGACATGCATAAGAGTTATCCATATCAACATAAATCATTCAAGGACTTTAAGGTTGGAGAGCATGTGTACTTGCGCTTCAAACCAAGAGGAGCTCCTTGAGGATTAGGCCATGTGCTAAGATGACACCTCGGTATTGTGGGCCTTTTGAGATCCTTGAGAGGATTGGACCAGTGGCCTACAGAATTGCACTACTGTTGACAGTGAAAGTCCATGATGTTTTGTTATGAAACAAACTCAAAAAATAGAAGAAAAGAGAGCTCTAACACTTTAGAAATCAACCACTTCGAGGGGGCAAACTCCTTTACATTACATAAATGAAATATTATTGGATGATATAAATGAAGAAACCTCCTTTCTATATATAGGAGTCCATGGGGTCACAATATAATCCAAGCCGGCCTAAAAATAATAATGTAAGGGCACAACAATAATAAAAGTGGCTTTTTATGGGGCATAATACTAACAATATGGGGGCTACAGGGGTACAACAATAACAATAAGGGGGCTACATTAACGACAATAATGGACTACACCAGTAATATAGGGATCTAACATGCCCCTCTCCAAAAATTGTTGTCCTCAATGCTTGAGTAGCTCTGGATGCTTCTATATAAAATTCTCATCCTCCCATGTGAAATCTTCAGTGGGTAAGTTATTCCACTTGATGAGATACTCTGAAATTGATCGATTTCGTAGTTGTCGAGTTCTTGTTTCCGTGACTGCTTCAGGTTCCAATATGATTTTTCCTTCCTCATCAAGTTCTAGAAATATTATTTGAACTGGAATATTTTCACCTATAAAATTATTTAAGCATGAAACATGGAAAATTGGATGCACTCATGAAGAAGCAGGAACCTCCAATTTGTATGCCATAGTACCAATATTTTGCAACACGTTGTAAGTACCATATTACTTTGGAGATAATTTATTATCCTTCTTAGCTTTCTTGAGGGACATTTTTTTGTGTGGTTGTAGCCGTAAAAATACCCAGTCTCCTACATCAAAACTTCTCTCGCCGAGAAAATTCTCTCGCCGCGATGTTGACCTGCCGTTGTTTCATTCGGATTTTGTGCCAAATTTAGGTTATCCTTTAAGAGTTGGAGAACTTGTTGTTGATGCTCGATGTGATCTTCCACTGCTTGAACCTTATAATTTTCTCTTAAATATGATGTGATGGATGGTGGATGATATCCATAAAGTGCCATAAATGTGGTCTTTTTTGCTGCAGTATGGAATGAAGTGTTATACCACCATTCAACCAGAGGTAACCACTTGACCCATTGCGTTTGTTTATTAGATACAAAACAACGAAAATGTCCTTCCAAACATTTGTTCACTATCTCAGTTTTCCCATCGGATTGAGGATGATAAGATGAGTTATGAGCTAATTGAGTACCCAAACAAGAAAATAATTCGATTCAAAAATTTCTAGTAAAAATGAGATCTCTGTCACTTACAATAATCTTTGGGTTTCCATGTAGCTTTTGAATTGTTTCTATAAATGTAGTAGCAACTGTACTTGATTTAAATGGATGAGATAATGCACAAAAGTGTGCATAATTGGTAAGAATATCAACTACCACCATGATGACACTCTTTCCTTCGGACTTAAGTAAAATTGTGATAAAATCCATTGAAACCTCCTCCCAACGTTGACTTGGAATGGATAAAGGGTGTAGAAAACCCAGAGTCTTAATTGTCTCAACTTTATTTTGTTGGAAAACCAAACATTCCACCACAAAATCTTTAATATCAGATTTAAGGCCATCCCAAAAAAATTCTTTCTTCACCCTGTGGTAAGTTTTCAAAAAATCCTGACTGTCCTAAGGGAGAGGTGTGCAATTCCAAAAGAATATTTTATTTTAGTTGGGAATTCTTACAAATATATAAGAGATATTTGTACCATAAGGAATCATTTTTCCAAATAAATGTATCAGATGTACTAGGATATTGCTGTAACTTTTGAATGAGTGTCCACATTTCTTTGTCATTCTTCAATTCATCCCTTGCTTTAGTTATCCAATCTGGTCAGATAATGGAAATGGCACAAAGAAATGATTCCACCTCTTCATCGTTTCTTGAGAGTGCATAGACAACAACATTTAGCTTCCCTTTTTTGTAAATGATTTCAAAGTCATAACCCAACATCTTTGTGACCCATTTTTGCTACTCTTTTGAAGATAGTCTTTGTTCCAAAAAGTATATAAGACTATCATGATCAATTTTTACCTTGAATTTTCCTCCCATTAGGTAAGGTTGCCATTTCTTTAGTGCATGTAGTATTGCCAACATTTCCTTCTCATAAATAGTTTTTTGTAAATACCTTCCTTTGATTGGACAAATTTCAAAAGCAATGGGTCTTACTTCTTGCATTAAAACAACACCAATTCCATTTCCCGTGGCATCACATTCTACAATATGTTGCTCAAGGTTGTCATTGATGTCAATATGGCATTAACCGAGATGTAAATATTCTTGAGATGTCTGGTTCAATATGATGATGTCATGCCATCAATGAAGATGTCAAATCACGAAGAAGTCAAACCACTAATGAAAGAAGCCCTAAGAAGTCCTTGATCTAATGCTGCATGCACTTGATGATCTATAACTTAACCCTTGATGTTATGTGATGATGTCATACACTTTGATACTTGATGATGACATATGATGATCATGGTTGGAGATCATTTGAGGGTTGGAAGACTATTTTGGAGTTCTCAAAATAATGCTGCACTATAACATATCACTGCACCATTATGTGATGAAATGAGTGATGCACTCATTTCTAGACATTACCATGATGACGTGGATGTCCTACATGTTCCTATGATGATGAAGAAGCCAAAAAATGGAGAAGACAAACAATGGAGAAGCCAAACAAAGAAGCCATACTGTCCTAATCATCTTTTGCACTAAAGATTTCAGAAGCAGTCACAAAGAAAAATAATTTTGGACAGCTTGGAGGCATCCTTTCCAAATGAATCCTACACCATCTTAAAGAGGATTTTCCCTATTTCTAACGAGCCCTTACTTGCCCTCAAACTCCCAATAGTTTGTGAGAAATTGAATTTTTAAGTTGAAAAATATATATATTTTTGCCTAGCCGACTTGAGCCGAATTGTGTATGCTCATACTCCTTCACCCAACCGACGTGTCTATTCATATAACTCCAAAACCAATACATATAGACGTCTAAAACACTTCATTTGATCAACAATTTTTGGTGAAGAACATAGTTAGGAGGCACAAAAATTACAGGAAGTCGAGAGGACATAAAAGTTTAATGTTTGGGCTGTCACTCAAAGCTAAATATACATAAGTCAGATCTGCTTTATTTGCCTCAAGCTCGGATCTAGGTCAATCTTCATTGTAGAAAAACCTGTGAAAAAGTATTGTGAGAGGCAGACTTGTGGAGAGGCTCTAGCAACTGTGACAACCACCTCGGATCTGCAAGCTAGGAACAACTACCTGTGAAATACCTCATCTTGGAACTGTAACAACTCAAACAACCACCTGTAGAAGCTAATTTAGAGCTCAGATCACTAGTTGGAGATGCTGAGTTATACTGCAGATTTGCTAGCTTATATTCATGGAACTCAGATTGCAGTGCTAATACCTTAGACATTGGTTTGTGGAGCTCTCTTCTTTGGAACTGTTTAGAGGACATAATTATATCAGTGGTTTTGGGCATAATATTTCAGTAGTGATCATCATTTTTGTGAACCTTCTTGAAGCTATAGCAGAGTCTGCTTTTTGGTTTTTGAGCTAAATTTGAGAAACTATTTGGAGCATTGTTTTTGAAGACTTTTCTAGTGCTTCTTGTAATGAAAATTTGAAGAAGGCTTTGATGATAGTCTGAGCAAATCTTGAAGGTTTTCCAGATCAGATCTTGGAGCTTGTGTGAAGCAGAATTAAGGCAGATTTTGAAGTAGTCTTGGAGAGTACCTTGGAGATGACATTAAAAATCCATTGAAGGGAATTGGAAGAATAATAGAAGCTCATCTTGGAATCTTGTAGATATTCAAGAGCAGTTGGAGCTGATCTTGAGAATACCTTGGAGAGTCATTTAGAAGCCTATTAGAGACCATGATGTCATCATGAGGTGACCTTGGAGATTTTGATTGGGTATCATGAAGAATAGTGGAGACACCTTCATGTGAAGAACAAGGTTGACATTGATGAAGTGATGCAGAGACTAAGTGAGGGAATAGCTGAAGATTGTCAGGGTTCATTAAAGGAGACTTTGGGAGCCATGAAGTATAACCAAATATATCTTGACGAAATGAAGGAGGTTGGAGCCTCATAGAGACAAGGTTGGTGCCTTGGAAGATAGGGTTGGAGCCCTAGAGGATAGGAGTCCTCAAAAGACCAGGTTGGAGCCTGTACCAGATATAGGGTAGGAGCCCTTGAGGTTGGTGCCTCAGAATTTACAAGTTTGGAGCCTTGGAAGTCCAAGTCAGTGCTTGGAAAATATGGGTTGGAGCCCTTGAGGTTGATGCCTCAGAATTGACAAGGTTGGAGCCTTGGAAGTCCAAGTCGGTGCTTGGAAAATACAGGTTGGAGCTTGAGAGATTGAATATTGGTGTCTTCATCTAGGGTTGGAGTCCTACATATATTGTACTTGATTTATTGTAAAGAAAAAATTAATAAAATAATTTATTCTTATTGTTCATTTTGTGTTATAAATATAAGTGATCTAAATGGTAAAAATAACAATTGAAAAGAAATACTAATTCACCCCCCTCTCTGTATTTCCAACACAATAAAGGTTTTTGTGAAGTCTGGCGTAGCTAAGACAAGTGCTAGGCACATTGCCTCTTTAAGATGTTTAAAGGCCTTAGTTGCTTCAAGAGTCCATGAAAATGAATATTTGTCCACTAATGTTGTTAGAGTTGCTGCCATTCTCCCATAATTCTTAGCAAACTTGCGATAATACACTATTAATCAGAGAAATCCTTGCAATTTCTTTATGGTTGTGGGGAATTTCCATTCCTTAATGGATTTAATTTTGTTAGGTTCTACCTTAACACCCTCATGAGATACAATATGACCCAAATATTCCACTTATTGTACTCCAAAGAAACATTTGGAGGTTTTTGCATATAATTGTTTCTCCTCCAATAGTTTGAGAACCCTATCAACATGTTGAACATGATCCTTCCAAGACCTGCTGTAGATTAGTATATCATTAAAAAATACTGACACAAATTTTCTAAGGAATGTTTTGACAATGGAATTCATCAACCCTTGAAATTTATAAGGTGCATTGGTAAGGCAAAAAGGCATGACTAAAAATTCATAATGACCCCCCTGAGTTCAGAATGTTATTTTCAGAATATCTTCAGTCTTCATTCTAATTTGATGATATCCTGAACGAAGATCCAACTTGGTAAAATAAATTGCTCCATGTAATTCATCCAATAATTCATCAATCACTAGAATGGGAAATTTATCTTTAATAGTGAGCTTATTGAGATCCCTATAATCTGGACACATGCTCCATGATCCATCCTTCTTGTGTACTAATACTATTGGAGCAAAGAAATAACTTTGAATAGGTTGAATTATACGAGCCTCTAACATTTCTGCAATCATACATTCAATTTCGCTCTTTTGGACATACAGATATTTTTAAGGCCCGATATTTGGAGGAACACTTCCTGGAATCAAATGAATAACATTATCATGATCACAAATAGGTGGAAGTTCTTTTGGAGTTTCAAACACCTTGGAATTATTTCCTAAGACTTTTTGGAGATATGGAGAAATAGATGATTTTGATGTTGGAAATTCTAATGAGAATAATTGTGCAATTACGCCTTATCGTTATTTCTTTAGAAGCTTTGTCATGACATTAGAGCTTATTAGATTTCCCAGCCTCCCTGTGATACCCCGTAATTCAACTTCCTTTCCTTCTGAAAAAAATTCAAGAAAAGTTCTTGAAAATTAAAAGCTACCATCCCCAAAGTTTGTAACCATTGTACTCCTAATACAAAATCAACACCTCCAATTGGAATGGAAAGCATTGAACTATTCAATACATATTCCCCCATGGTTAGCTTGATATTATGGCATTTTCTAGAGAAATTTATAGTTCCTCCATTTGCAACCATCACTCGACACTCTGGTGCTGGGTATAGGAAGAAATTCAATTCCTTGGATACCTTACAATGAATAAAATTATGGGTACTACCTGAATCAATAAACACAATTACTTTTTTCTTCTTGATATGTCCTTCTATCTTGAGAGTTTGAGGAGTGGTAATTCCTGCCAATGAATTACAGGATATGGTGGGACTCATTTCTTCTTTCTCTAGGGTTGGTTATTGGTGTATATCCTCTTATTTTGAAGTTTATTGTTCATTTTCTCCCCCCTCTTCACAATATATGTAAACTAATTTATTTTCAGCACACTTATGACCTTTAGTGTATTTTCTGTCACAACTGTAGCAAAACCATTTTTCTCTTTTTTCTTCCAATTGTTGCGGTGTCAACCTTATATTATGTGGAAGTCTAGGAGTAGAAACACTACCATATTTATAGATGTGAGTGGTAGGCTTCCTTGTCGCCATAATTGTACATTCAATATTTCTTGCCAACCTGAATGCCTTCTCCAATGAATTAGGTTCCCAAAGGCGAACCTCATGTTGGATGTTATCATTTAAAGGCCCTATGAAGACATCAGTCATGTGTTCCTATTGAATATCAACTACCCTTATATTTAATTTTTGGAAGTCCTCAATGTGCTTCACCATTGAACCCTTTTGTTTGAGATTTATCAATTGGCTAAAGAAGGTACTGCTCTTTGTATCCTCATAATGTGCTATCATTTCCTCCGTAAAAGTTGACTAAGTGAAAAAATTTTACAGGAGCAAAGCCAATTATACCATACATATGTATTTTGTTCTAAATATAAAGTTGCAATGCACACCTTTTGTGTTTTTTTTGACATTATTGAGATCAAAATATTGCTCTATTTGTAGTATCCATGTTACATGATCCTTGCCATCAAACTTACTCATATTTATCTTTGGAATATGGTGGGTCTTCAATCCAAAATTAGAGTTTATGAAATCACGATTAACATTATTTTTTTCTCATCATGAGTTTCATCTACTATATTTTCTCCATTAGGAATCATTTATTGTATCAACTTTGTCAAACCTTCCTTCAAACCTTCCATGTCTACTTTTAGATCATTCTTCCTGCCTTCCATGTTGTATTTAATTTTTCATTGATGTTATCCATATTAGCTTCCATGCCATTCCTCAAACCATCCATCTTAGCTTCCACTCATTTCTTCAAAACTTCCATTTCATATTTGTTGCTCTTTGCGAGAGAGAAATTTGGTGCACTTGCTCTTGTAATTTTGATGTATCATGTTGCACTTCTTCCTCTTCATGAGTCATAGTAGAGCCTTATGAAGGCTTAATGAGTGTTGAATTTTTTTTAGGGGGAATTTTAGAACCCAATAATGATATCTATGTTTCAATATGCCCTTGGAATCACTTCAAACTGATTTTTCAAACAAGACCTATGCAATTTGAAAAATATACACACCTTTTTCTTGCTTTCGAGGAGCTCAATATTGAAACTTTTGTATCTCTGTAATTTTGGATCCCCAAGATTTAAGATTCAGTCCTGTAATATCCCTCTAAGTCTTATTTCCAATGCCACATGTCTGACCTGATTTGGATTCTTCAAGACAAAGCTATGACCAATCTCCCACAATGACCTAATTATGGACTGGTTCAGTATAGTGAACTTGTAAGGCATGGCACGTGTCACTGTTTCCTTCTTCATCTTTGAAATTGATATACAGAAAACAAAAGTCTGTGTACTTTTGGATACTTTTTACAGTATTCCAAGCTGATGCTCAGAGAGAGAGTTATGACAATTTTCGCAAGGTCACCTCTTTGAGATGAAATTCATGAGCTTGCAAAAACCCTAACTTCCATAGATCATATCTCCGAAAATATGGTGAACCAAGATCTGAAATGTTTACCGAAATTTCTCAGGATGTTTCGCAAATGGGTTTTTTTTTTTTAGCATCTAAACCTTAGTAGAAAACAAGTTATAGAAAAAATTCCACGATGTCTTGTTTGAAGAAGAGAAACCCTAGAATCCAAAGCTCTAATACCAAATGTTGTGAAACAAACTCCAAAAATATAAGAAAAGAGTGATCAACACCTTAAGATAAACCACTTCAAGGGGGAAACCTCCTTTACATTACATAAATGAAAAATTCTTGGATGATACAAATGGAAAAACCTATTTTCTATATATAGGAGTCCATGGGGTCACAATATAATCCTAGCCGACCTAACAATAATAATGTAAGGCCACAAAAATAATAATAGTGGCTTTTTATGGGGCACAATAATAACAATATGGAGGCTACAAGGGTGAAAAAATAACAATAAGGGGGCTACATTAACAACAATAATGGACTACACAAGTATTATATGGATCTAGCATGTTTTCCATGTTTCATTGCTTAAGAGATATGTCCAGGATGTTGATCATGTGATTGATTGGTTTGTATTGCAGGTGCAAAAAAATGGAGAGTTCCAACCAAATCCACAATTCATTCTACAGCGGAAACAACTTGTTCTCCTGAACCAAGCAATAGAGCAAGTTAAAGTGTAGTGGAAGCACTTTGGGCCCGATGAAGCTACATGGGAGATGGCTGATCAGATGCAGGATTTATATCCATCATTATTTTCTACTTGAATCAAATGAGATTTTGGTATCTCTGTGTGTGTGTGTGACTATTTTTGTAAATACCACAATGAGTTGTGTTATAAATATCCAATACATGGTATGTTTGTTTTGTTTTTCAACATGATGTCATTGTAAATACTACATTGAGATATGTTATAAAGCTCCATAGAATATATATATATATATATATATATATATAAGCTGTTTGTTGGTAATAGGTGTCATAGAACATCAAGGAAAATCCCCCCCCCCAAGGGGGAGTGGTTTGTAACAACCCTGAGTTTTTTTTCTTTTTCTTCTAAATATGGATACTTATATTATAAAATAAAAAGCATAGAGTTACATTCGTCATCCACCAGAATTTTTGCGTTAGCCAATTCTAGCGGGAAATAGCAAGTTCAAAAATTCAAAAGAGGGGCTGCCTCGAGAGGGGAAACTAGCCCAAGAAACCTGTCCATGTATAAGAGAAAATGTTGCCCTTATAGGGAAACCAACTTTAAACATCATTATACAGTGCGGAAAATACAAATTCAAGAGAGAAAGACAATAACTAGAACATAGCATAGAAAAGTGACAAGTGGGAACCAAGAGGTTAATCTTGCTGCTTCTTATCATCCTTCAACGGCTATTGAGGCAGCTCTTCTTGTTGTGAAAAAAGTTCCAAAAAGAGAAGAAAAGAGATATCAACACCTTAGAAATAAGCCACTTCGAGGGGGCAACCTCCAATACATTACATGAATGAAAAATTCTTGGATGATACAAATTACAAAACATCCTTTCTATATATAGGAGTCCATGGGGCCACAATCTAATCATAGCCAACCTAACAATAATAATTTAAGGGGCACAATAATAACAATATGAGGTTATAGAGTGATACAAATATGTAATAAGGTGGTTACCCTAACAACAATAAGGGACTATACTAGTAATATAGGGACCTAACATGCCCCTCTCCTTCAAAAAAGTGTTGTCCTCAATGCTTGAGTAGCTTTGGGTGATTCGTACTAAGTGCTGTCCTCCCATGTAGAATCTTCGGTGGGAAAGTTCTTGTTCATTTGATGAGATACTACGAAATTGATCGATTCCGTAGGCGCAGTTCTTGTTTACGTGAGCGCTTCAGGTTCTATGATTTTTCCTTTCTCATCAAGTTAAAGCAATATTGTTCAGATTGGAAGATTTTCACCTATAACCTTCTTTAAACATGAAACATGGCTTGGATGCACTCGTGAAGAAGCATGAGCTCAATTTGTATGCCATAGTACGATATTTTGCAATTTGGCACCTTGTAAGGACCATAATACTTTGGCGATAATTTATTATCCTTCTTAGCTTGCTTGAGGGACATTTGTTTGTATGGTTGTAGCTGTAAAAATACCCAGTCTCCTACATCAAAACTTCTCTCGCTACGATGTTGATCTACCTGTTGTTTCATTCGATTTTGTGCCAAATCCAAGTTATCCTTTAAGAGTTGGAGGACTTCTTGTTGATGCTTGATGTGATATTCCATTGCTTGAACCTTCAAATTTTATCTTAAAGATGATGTGCTGGATGGTGGATGATATCCATAAAGTGCCATAAATGGGGTCATTTTTGCTGTAGTATGGAAGGAAGTGTCATACCACCATTTAGCGAGAGGTAACCACTTGACCCATTGTGTTTGTTTATCAGATAAAAAACAACGGAGATATCCTTCCAAACATTTATTTACTATCTTAGTTTGACCATTAGATTGAGGATGATAAGATGAGCTATGAGCTAATTGGGTACCCAAACAAGAAAATAACTCCGTCCAAAAATTTCCAGTAAAAATGGGATCTCTGTCGCTCACAATAACCCTTGGGTTTCCATGTAGCTTTTGAATTGTGTTCATAAATGTAGTAGCAACTGTACTTGCTTTAAATGGATGAGATAATGCACAAAAGTGTGCATACTTGGTAAGTCTATCAACTACCACCATGATGACATTCTTTCCTTCAGACTTAGGTAAACCTGTGGTAAAATCCATTGAAATCTCCTCCCAACGCTGACTTGGAATGGATAAAGGTTGTAGAAGTCCCGGGGTCTTAATTGTCTCCACTTTATTCTGCTGGCAAACCAAACATTCCGCCACAAAATTTTGAATATCAGATTTAAGGCCATCCCAAAAAAATTCTTTCTTCACCATGTGGTAAGTTTTTAAAAATCCTGAGTGTCCTCCTAAAGGAGAAGTGTGCAATTCCAGAAGAATCTTTTGTTTTAGTTGGGAATTCTTGCAAAGATATAAGCGATCTTTGTACCATAGGGAATCATTTTTCCAACTAAATGTATCAGATGTACTAGGATCTTGCTGCAACTTTTGAATGAGTGTCCATACATCTTTGTCCTTCTTCCATTCATCTCTTGCTTCAGTTATCCAATCTGGTTGGATAATAGAAATGGCACAAAGAAATGCTTCCACCTCTTAATTCTTTCTTGAGAGTGCATCTGCAACAACATTAAGCTTTCCTTTTTTGTAGATTATTTCAAAGTCATAACCCAACATCTTTGTGACCCATTTTTGCTGCTCTTCTTAAGATAGTCTTTGTTCCAAAAAGTGTTTAAGACTATCATGATCAGTTTTTACCTTGAAGTGTCTTCCCATTAGGTAAGTTCGCCATTTCTTTAGTGCATGTAGTATTGCTAACATTTCCGTCTCATAAATAGGTTTCTGTAAATACTTTCCTTTGATTGGACGACTTTCAAAAGCAATGGGTCTTCCTTCCTGCATTAAAACTGCACCAATTCCATTTCCTAAGGCATCACATTCCACAATAAAGGTTTTTGTGAAGTCTGGTGTAGCTAAGACCGGTGTTAGGCACATTGCCTCCTTAAGACGTTCAAAGGCCTTAGTTGCTTCAGGAGTCCATGAAAATGCATCTTTCTTCAATAATGTTGTTAGAGGTGCTGCTATTCTCCCATAATTCTTAACAACTTGCGATAATACCCTGTTAACCCGAGAAATCCTCGCAACCGCTTTATGGTTGTGGGGACTTTCCATTCCTTAATGGCTTTAATTTTGTTAGGGTCTACTTTAACACCCTCGTGAGATACAATATGACCCAGATATTCCACCTCTTGTACTCCAAAGAAACATTTGGATGTTTTGCATATAATTGTTTCTCCTGCAATAGTTTGAGCACCCTGTCAACATGTTCAACATGATCCTTCCAAGACCTGCTGTAGATTAGTATATCATCAAAAAATACTATCAAAAATTTTCTAAGGAAGGGTTTGAAAATGGAATTCATCAACCCTTGAAATGTAGAAGGTGCATTGGTAAGGCCAAAAGGCATGACCAAAAATTCATAATGACCCTCATGAGTTCGAAATGTTGTTTTGGAATATCTTCAGTCTTCATTCTAATTTGATGATATCCTGAACGAGGATCCAACTTGGTAAAATAAATTGCTCCATGTAATTCATCCAATAATTCATCAATCACAGGAATGGGAAATTTATCTTTAATGGTGAGCTTATTGAACTCCCTATAATCCGGACACATGCACCATGATCCATCCTTCTTGTGTACCAATACTACAGGAGCAGAGAAAGAACTTTGACTAGGTTGAATAATACCCGCCTCTAACGTTTCTGCAATCATACATTCAATCTTGCTCTTTTGGACATAAGGATATCTATAAGGCCTGATGTTTGGAGGAACACTTCCTGGAATCAAATGAATAGCATGATCATGATCACGAATAGGTGGGAGTCCTTTGGGAGTTTCAAACACCTTGGAGTGATTGTCCAAGACTTGTTGGAGATCTGCAGAAATAGATGATTTTGATGTCGGAACTTCTAGTGAGCATAATTGTGCAATTACGCCTCGTTGTTCTTTCTTTAGAAGCTTTGTCATGGCATTAGAGCTTATTATCCTTCCTGGCTTCCCTTCAATACCTCGTAATTCGACTTCCTTTCCTTCTGAAAATAATCTCAAGAAAAGTTCTTGAAAATTAAAAGCTACCATCCACAAAGATTGTAACCATTGTACTCCTAGTACAACATCAACACCTCCCATAGGAATGGAAAGCATTGGACTAGTCAATACATATTCCCCCATGGTTAGCTTGATATTATGGCATTTTCCAGAGCAATTTATAGTTCCTCCATTTGCAACCATCACTTGAAATTCTGGTGTTGGGTATAGGAAACAATTTAATTCCTTGGCTACCTTACAATGAATAAAATTATGGGTGCTACCTGAATCAATCAACACTATTACCTTTTTCTTCTTGATATGTCCTTCTATCTTGAGAGTTTGAGGAGTGGTAATTCCTGCCAATGCATTACACGATATGGTAGGACTCATTTCTTCCTCTTCTTGGGTTGGTTCCTGGTGTATATCCTCTTCTTGTTCATTTTCTTCTTCCTCTTCACAATCTATGTAAAATAATTTCTTCTCAGCACACTTATGACCTTTAGTGTATTTGCTATCACAACCGTAGCAAAGCCCTTTTGCTCTTTTTTCTTCCAATTGTTGTGGTGTCAACCTTGTAGGTTGTGGAAATCTAGGAGTAGCAACACTTCCCTCTTTATAGAAGTGAGTGGCAGGCTTCCTTGTCGCCATAATTTTACATTCAATTTTTCTTGCCAACCTGAATGCCTTCTCCAATGAATCAGGTTCCAAAATGTGAACTTCATGTTGGATGTTATCCTTTAAAATACCTATGAAGAGATCAATCCTGTGTTCCTCTGGAATATCAGTTACCCTTATATTCAATTTTTTGGAAGTCCTCAATGTGCTCCCCCATTAAACCCTTTTGTTTGAGATTTATCAATTGGCTAAAGAAGGTGTTGCTCTTTGTATCCTCATAATGTGCTATCATTTCCTTCGTAAAAATTGACCAAGTGACAATTTTTTTATGGGAGCAAAGCCATCGATACCATACAAATGTATTTTGTTCTAAATGTAAAGTTACAATGCGTACCTTTTGTGTGTTTTGCACATTATTGAGATCAAAATATTTCTCCATCTGTAGTATCCATGTTACAAGATCCTTTCCATCAAACTTCCTCATATCCATTTTTGGAATATGGTGGTTCTTCCCTCCAACATTAGAGTTTATGAAATCACGATTAACATTTATTTTGTTCTCTTCATGAGTCTCCTCTACTATCTTTTCACCATTAGGAAACATTTCTTGTATCAACTTTGTCAAACCTTCCATGTCCGCTTTTAGATCATTGTTCATGTTTTCCATCTTAGCTTCCATGTCATCCATCTTAGATTCCATGCCAGCTTCCATGCCATCCATCTTAGCTTCCATGCCATTCTTCAAACCATCCATCTTAGATTCCATGCCTTTCTTCAAAACTTCCATGTCATTTTTTGTTGCTCTTTGCGAGAGCAAAATTTGTTGCACTTGCTCTTGTAATTTTGATATGTGATGTTTCTATTCTTTGTCTTCATGAGTCATAGTAGAGCCTTCTAAAGGATTAATTGGTGTTGAATTATTTTTAGGGGCCATTTGAGAATCCAATACTAATATATATTCTACAATATTCCCTTGGAATCAATTCAACTTGATCCTTCAAACAAGACTTATGCAATTCGGAAAAAAAAATACACACCTTTTACTTGCTTTTGAGGAGCTCGATATTGAAATTGAATTATCTCTATACTTGTAGATCATCAATATCTGAAATTCAGCCCTGTAGTATTCCTCTGAAGCTTCTTTCAAATGCCACAGGTCTAACTTGATTTGGATTCTTCAAGACAAAGTTATCTACAATCTGCCACAATAACCTAATTATGGACTAGTTCAGTAGAGTGAACTTGCATGACTTGCCACGTGTCACTGTTTGATCCTTTAGCTCTACAATTTATAGATAGGAAACTATATTCTGTGTAATTCTAGTCACTTTTTACAACATTCCAATCTGATACTCAGAGAGAGAGATGAATATTTTCTCATGATCACATATTTTATATGAAATTCAGGAGCCTGAAAAAGACCTAACTTCCATAGATCCTATCTCCGTAAATATTGCGAACCAAGCTCTGAAATTTTGTGACAATGTTCCTCAGGATTTTGGCTTCGCTATCTAAAAATTTTAGCTTCAGAACGTTTGTAGAAAAAAAGTTATAGCGAAAATTCCGCGAAGACCTTTTTAAGTGAAATTCAGGAGCCTGCAAAAAGCCCTAACTTAAACATATCATATCTCATTAAATATTGCGAACCAAGCTCTGAAATTTTGCAACGATGTTCCTCAGGATTTTGGCTTTGCACTATAAACCTTTTAGCTTCTAAACCTTCGTAGAAAAAAATTTATAGCGAAAATTGCACGCTGACCTGTTTGGAGCAACGAAACCCTAGATTCCAAAGCTCTGATACCAAATGTTGTGAAACCAGCTCCAAAAAGAGAAGAAAAGAGATATCAATGCCTTAGAAATAAGCCACTTCAAGGGGGAAACCTCTAATACATTACATGAATGAACTATTCTTGGATGATACAAATTACAAAACCTCCTTTCTATATATAGGAGTCCATTGGGCCACAATGTAATCCTAGTGGAGCCACAATGTAATCCTCGCCGACCTAACAATAATAATACAATATGGGGGTTACCGAGGTACAATAATAACAATAAGGGGGTTACACTAACAAAAATAGGGGATTATACTAGTAATATAGGGACCTAACACTTCCTCGATGAGACACCTGTACTCAGAGATGTCGTCCTCGATCATGGATAGCTGGGCATCCAACGACAGAGAGGAGGTTGAGCGGGCACCTGTCTCAGAATCCTTTTCATCTTCATTAGAGCTACAACTTATATCACTGTTCGAAGCGTCCTCATCTAACTTAACTGGCAGAACCACATTTTTTCGCAGAATATTGAGGGAGGCAGGAGACATGGTGGACTTGCACATCCATTTCCTGGAGCATGAGCTAGAGGGTCTGGAAGAGGCTTTAGGAAGGTGCATGGATAAATGAGCGAAGAGGCTGTGAGGATCCCGAACCTCAAGTGCAACCAGATTCAAATGAAAGTCCACAGTTCTTCTAGGCATGGCATGAATGGGTGGACGGGATGGGGGGCCAAGACCTCCACCTCTGCAGCACCGCATGCAGTGGCATCGTGGCATGGTGGAAGCAGAGTTGTAGGAATGTGAAGGAAGCAGAGGAGGAGGACAGGCTGTGTGACAGAGAGAATTTCAACATAGATGGGCTAAGGGATGTTGCAGGGCCTCGACAGTAGCGGAATTGGCGCAGGAGGAGACAAATCCAACACCGAGAATAACAGAAATGCCAAAGGAGAATGTCTGAGGGACAATGCCATTGTCCATATATGGCTGCGGGTGGAGTAAATTCACAGATGGTGGAATGAATGCACACAGGATGGAGTTAATTATCACATGGTGCAGAGAGGACATGATATATGGTTCAAGGCTAGAAGATTAAATATCACCCACACCACAGATATTAATAACCATGTCGGGGCCATGTGCCTCCTCGTGACGAGGACGACTGCTAGGTGACAACGCTGCCAGGTGGTTACTGGCTGGATCTCTAGAGAACACCCACATCCGGGGTCTGAGCATCTTTAAGCACCAATTGGGTGCATACTATGTGAAGTGCTTCATCATCAAGACTGTGGAGCCTGCTAGAGAGAAGAGGAGTGCTATGATCCACACCCGTATTGGCTAGGAGATTTGCAAATGCATTGGCTGATCTGCGATTATGTTTGAAGGAGATAGATTTGTGGAGATGCAACCATTTCTCAATAATTTCAAATCGAGCAGCCAATCTCCATCTCTCGGAGATTTTTGAGGAAGAGGAGCCAAGGAGGAGATGATGAGCGATGTTAATGATGACTTGAGAATCTCCTTCAACTTCAAGAGGGAAGAGATTACTATCATGAGCCAGAAAGAGACCTTGCATGAGACCTTCCAATTCAGCAGAGTTGTTGGTGTCCCAACCTATGGAGCCAAGATAAATCAGCAAGGTCTCTCCCTCAGAGTTTCTAATGATACCCCCAAATGCTGCATCCCTTGGATTTCCTTTGGAGGCACCGTCAAAGTTAAGTTTGAAGAGGCCTTGCGGAGGAGGGCTCCAAGTGTAGGGATATATGGGAGAATGGTTTGAAGGGGGATCATCGACAAAGTGGTAGGGGATGGAGAGGTTCCAATTAGCCCAGATGATGCTCTCAGGGGGTTGAGAGAGGAAATCAATGTCCTTCCAGTGATGCAGAGCAATATTTTCATTAATATTGCGGCATAAATTGGTCCATCGAATCTCTTTGGGAGTAACTTGATCCCCGAAGATGTGCTTGTTTCTCTCTTTCCATATCATGTAGAGGAGGAGCCCCGGGAGGATAGCCAAAAGAGAGTTGAGAATATTACTGTTGAAAGGGGAGGTATGCCAGAGTTGAATAGAGCTGATGATGCCCCCTTTTTTCCTATCAATTCTTCTGCAGAGTATAGCTATGTTGTCCCAGAGAAAGCTTACCAGGGAGCAAGAATCCAGGAGATGATCAATGGTTTCCTCTAAGTTTTGGAAATTCAGACAATGAGAGGGGCCTATGAAGCTTCTTTTTCAAAATATTGTCCCATGTTAGAATATGCCATTTACTGAGCAACCATAAGAAGGTGGAGATTTTTGGCCATATTTGAGGATTCTAGATCTGAGCCCAGATGGCATATTGGGGAGTCGGATCATTGGGGAGGAGAAAGTGGTAAGTTTCTTTCATGGTGAAGGTGTCTTGCGTGGAGTACCCCCATCTTAGGATGTCCTCTCCTTCCATGAATCATATTTTCCTTTTGTGAAGCTCCTTATCGATATCCTCATAATATTCCTGGTGCCAATTGTCTTGCCAGTGCTCAGCGGGAAGCCATTGTTGGTAACCATTGTTAAGAGGGGTGGCCCAAAAGTGTTTAATTTGATTATTCTCTCTTTCTTGGAGGATGGATTGCCATCGCGGTGTTTGTAAAAATGTGGCAAGTTTGGGCGGCTGTTGCCATGAGTCCTCCCACAGCCGAGTATGAGAGCCTGAGCGGATTTCCCAAAAGCTGTGTTCCTGGATGATGGATCTATGCTGCTTAGATGATTTCTATATTTGGGAACCCACCTCTTTTGAGTTGAATCTAATTAGTTCCTGAGGTGGCCAGTTTCCTGCATATTTTGAAGTCCATAATGGAGCCCAGGGAGCAGTTGGATTGGAGACCCATTTCCACCATATTCACTCTCCCATAACTACATTGTTATAACTAGGGTCTCTAAGCCCAAGACCTCCAGAAATTTTAGGGACGCAGACCTCTGCCCATTTTACAAGAGACCATTTCCTGTTGTCTTTCTTGTTGCCCTAGAGAAAGTTTCTTTATAGATAACAAGTTGACTTGAGAACCCATTTGGGAGCAGCCATAACAGAGAATAAGTATAAGGGCATGGATTGGAGAAAAAAATTGTTCAGAATGAGACACCCAATGATGTTGAGGGCATGGTGAGTCCAAATGGAGAGATTAACTTCTAATTTGTCCAGAAGTTCCTGCCAAGAAGAATCCTTGATGGCAGAGTCAATGATGGGAGCTCCAAGGTATTCAGAGGGAAGCGAGGAAATGGAGAAGCCTAGGATCCTAGCTATATTGCGTTGAGTTATGGCCGGGGTGTTGAAGAAAAAAAATCTGAGATTTCTCGGTGTTGATGGTGGTTTCCGCGACATTAGAGAAGCAGTTAAGAATGGATGTGAAGGAGCGAGCTTCTTGGATAGATGGATGGCCAAACAACATACTATCATCTACAAATTGCTGATGTGAGATGGGGGAATTGAGGTGGATAGATAAGACTTTGAAAGAGTTGGAATTGATGGCTTGGAAAATGAGCCTCCCTATTCCTTCCGCCATGAGAACAAAAATGAAGGGTGATAAGGGATCACGTTGAAGAATTCCTCTAGAGGGAGAAAGAGGGGGGGGGGGGAGGGGGAGCCATTGACCAAATTTGAGAAAAAATAGGGAGGAGATAAGGCTTATGATCCATGTGACCCAAGTTGGATTGAATCCAAACACCAAGAGAATCTATTGGATGTAATTCCAGCTGAGTTTATCAAAAGATTTTGATAGATCAATTTTGAGGAGCATACCTCAAATTTTCTTAGTTTTCAACGAGTGAGTGACTTCATGTGTGAGGATGTTGCTGTCCAGAATTTGGCGAGCCTCCACATAACCTGTTTGTTCAGGAGATACCAACAACAAGAGAAGGGGTTTGAGCCTGTTGGAGATCACTTTGGAGATGAGTTTATATATGAAATTGAAAGCACAATCGATCTGTATTTGTTGGGGGTGGCAGCATGCTCCTCCTTGGGGATGAGAGTGAGGAAGGTGGCATTGAGGGCTAGGAGGATCCAATGCATGCATCAAGATTCCTCAACCAATTCCCAAAATTCCAGCTTAATATTCTCCCAAAAGAAATGAAATAAATTAGATTTAAAACCATTCGGTCCAGGTGCCTTCCCGTCTTTGAGTTGCAACATGGCCTGATCAACCTCCTGCAGCAGGACCGATATCAGTAACGTTTGGTTATGTTCCTTCGCAATGAGTTTAGGGATGTGATGAGTGATTTTGTTGATAGTAGGATGACACTCAGCATTTGGTTCTTTGAGAGTGTCCTTTTGTTATTCATCAGTAATTTTTTCTATTTTGTAGATGACTAAATGTTTATCCTAGATTTCTAAAAACAAAATTCATGAATATTGTGAGTTTTAGAAATCTCACTGCCTTCATTATCCTTAGGAAATTTTTTTCACTATCTCACTACTTTTCCATTCCCTGGTTAGCCTACTGCTCCCAAAAGACCCATCATGGGCTCATGCCACTCATCTTCATCACTGTTTTTCCACTTATGACCTCAACACTCTGTTTTACCTTTTCCTCACCCCTCCGCTTACCACCTAAGATCACCAACTATCCTGATCTTTCCCATATTCACCAAATGCCTCAAGCATTGATGGTCTCAAAACTATCTCTATAGGCTCTTTAGATAAATCAAGTAGATTGGATTTTGGATCTTCAATACATCAAATTGTCAAAAAATCTGTTTTTCATACTTCAAAACCCTAAGCCAATCTTTCAGTCAAATACCAAGTCAAAGAGCCTCCGACTAGGTCATTAGGGTTTTCATAGGTTGAAGGATTTCCTTTGATGTTATAATCATTGTTTTTCATGTGCCAAGAAGGTGAATCAAATGGAAAAGAAGGTCAAAATCTGTTGTTCCAAGACAGACCAGGAAAACCTTCAAAGAAAACCTCCTTATCAAGTACAAATTCTGTAAAAGGACAACTGTCCATTTTGACATTTCTGCAGGAGTGTCAAGGTGGCTATCAGAAAAAAATTAGGTAAGGTAAGAGGCCATCTCCTCACTAAAGGAAATCCACAACAAAGGAGGAAGAAGCCTATGTTCAAGGAAAATCAGGGTTTCTAGGACTGATTAGACCAGCACTGTGCCAAGCAAGGAGCCAATGCAGAAAAACACAAGGACAGAGGCACATCAACACAACCAAGCATGAATTGAATATTTTTAGAAACTATGAATGAAGAAGGGAAAAATTTGAGGTGAAATGGATAGAAATGAATGAAATTGAAAGGGATATAGAGAACTTAGAAGACAACACTAATGATTTTTCTCTAACAGCCCTAAAACCTAAGTTTTTGGAAATATAGGCAAAGAGGGTGAAATGAAGATGAGGAGCCTCCATGATGACAACATGAAGAGAGTTTGAATAGACTGTTGAAGGTGACCTCCATGGTTGCCAAGGTAAAGTGTCTCACTGCCTCAAAGGGAAAGCATGAAAGAGTATCAGTGTGAGGAAGGTCAGAGCCTTCATTTTCAGTTATTTTCCCTCAAATGGTCAGAGGAATCAAAGCATAGGGTTGAGGTTCAAGATAGGATACCAAACTGATCATGAGGTCACTGTTATGAAAGTGTCCAACGCTAAAAGCATTAGACAGGGCTAAATCATTATGCCATGGAACTTGCAACAAATTAGAAGTGGCCAAGAGGAGATAATGACAAACATGATTGTAAAGAATGTGGTGATAGTACAAGATGGATTTATCATGCCTAGAATATTAGTGAGAGAAATGAAAACAAGTTCCTCAGTCACCCATCAAGCAGGAGGAAATTTAATCTCCTAGGTAAGAACAGAGAGTTTTTAAAGAGGCTACTATCATGAAAAGTGCACAAAAAGTTATCAAAGTTATTGGAAGACATGGACATGGCTCAAACACAGTGAATCATATAGCTCAAACAACCATCTACAAAACAAGTTCTAAAAGCATCAATGGGTCAAGGGAAATCAAAATTCACCACATCAGTTGCCTAAAGAGCAACAAAGAAAATGATCAAGAGGGAAAAGGCACCATTTTTATGCTTTTAAGTCACCCACTGTAGAAAATTAAAATAATATCAATGAAATGCCAAAAATGTTAAAAAAACAATACAAAGTGGGTTTGGAAAAGATAAATTTGTTCTCCTAAAGAATATTAAAGGTCAATTCACTTATCACTTGACTCATAGTGCATTTGAAAAAAGTTACAAACACTCAAGGAGAAATTTTTTGAGTTTTGGACAGTTTCTGGGAAAGGTCACCAGCACTACGCTCAGGAGATGGTGTTGCGCTCACAGGACCCAGTGCACCACGAATAGAGGTTCCCACAGTGTATTTTTTGCATTGTGCTACGCGTATAGCTACACGCGCTGCGTGTACAGGCCGACGCTATGCCCAAGCAGACTCGACACACCCAGGGGCTCGGTGCTACACTCAGAGGCCAACTCGAAAAGCCCAGCGCTGCGCGTAGAGGCCTGACTCGCCTAGTTTATGCATGGCGCTGTGCACACAGAACCCGATTCACCCAAATTCTGCCAGGCGCTATGCTTGTGCCAAAAATTCTCCAAGTTACAAAATTTTTTCCAAAAGCTCAAGAAAAGAACCTCCACATTGCCTTCAAGACCTGCAAGCAAGTTTAATTTGGTAGGTGGCCTTTTTCCTTCCTCCTCAAGTGGTTTTGTGTTTCAATGATTAAAGAAAAAAAAATCAAACCCTAGTGCCTGCAAACCTTAGGTCTTCATGGCAAACAACCCTCTGTTTTGACCTCTAAGAAAAATTATCAGTTAAGAGGGATGGATTAGGTTAATTACACATCATTTCAAGTTAAGCCCTCATCAAGCTCAATTGAGCTCAGTCATAAGCCCACCTCTATCTCACTCATTTGCAAAATCTGACCTCATCATCATTTCATTTCACTGCTCCTGCCTAATTTTCACAAGCAGACCCAAGTTTGTCCAAAAACAACCCCAGTCACCATGTCAGGAGAAGAAAGGAATGATAGCAGTGAAGGAGGCCAAGTGCCTGTAAGGCCAAAGCACAAGGGAGGGAAGGTCAATAGCTTTGAACCCCAAAGCACAGTGGATATTACTTCATCTCCTATGATTCTCACATGCTTTTAGAATGTGGGGTGTTTCCAGTTTTGTGAGAAAGTCAAACAAGATCATAGTCACCTTGAGCTCACCAGGTTGTTTTTCCTCAACCTACACAACAAACAAGTAAATCTTGCAGGGGTAGACTTTGAACTATCAGCAGATGCCATCTCTAATGCTACAGGTATACCTGTTGTTGGTGAAAAGTGGTTCAAGAAAGCAAGATTAAACATGAGCTATTATGAGCCATTTTTCAAGACTAGGTACAGAGAAGGCTACAAGGCTATTTTCCCTTTCTCACACCTAAAATAGAGGTTTGAACCCTTGATGAGGGTGATCATGAAGTAATTTACCTGTGAGGGGAGGTACTCCAGACTTTATTCCTACCTTGTTAGACTCCTCATGCATTTTACTAGGGTTAAAATGCTTCATTTTCCTTACTAGTGTATAGGAGTATTGACAAGATGTCTTCTGTTTTCCGGAGGAGGACCTATTCCCAATAAATCCATAGTTTATTCCACCACTCCTTGATCAAGATGGTGGTCCTACATCAACTAGAACAAAAAGGCATACATTGGGAGGTGTTCATAGCCCATGAAGTCTTCACAAGCCCATAGCCCCATCATCAACCAAACTTGCCCTCATCATCTCATCCTCCTCCCTCTACTCCTCCATCACCTCCTACTGACCATACCTAATCCTATACACATATATCCCCTCCTTAAGGAAACCTCCCTTCCTCCCCTTCTCTTGATGCATCATATGAAGAAGGAAGTGGCAAAGAAGAATCAAGTGAAAATGAGGGCAAGGATGACAATGAGTCAAGCCAAAATGAGATTGAGGGAAATGATGAGTTAAGCCAACAAGAGGCAGTGAACATAGAAACAGAGCAGGGTAACGACTGCGAAGACAATGAGGATTTTGACAGTGAGAATGAATTGAGCATTGATGAAGAGGTAGAAGACATGGAAAGAGAGGAGGGTGATGATGATGAACAAAATGATGAGGATGAGGGAAATGATGAGTTAAACCAACAAGAGGAAGTGAACATGGAGATAGAGCAGGGTAATGACAGTAAAGACAATGAGGATGTTGACAGTGCAGAAAATGAAGAAGAGGCTGAAGATAGTCATGACTTTCATGAAAAAAATCATGACAATTATAATGATAGTGAAGAAAGGGAGAAGGATGATAATGAAAATGAGGATCACAGCAGTAAAGAGGCAAGCAAATTAAATAAAGAACAAAAGGACAATGCAGAAATCAGTAAGGAGGATGAGAGTGGTGATGATGTTGAGAACAAAGAAGACAATGATGAAGCAGAAAATATGATGACTGATGATACTAATAATGAAAATTAAGAGTTTGATGACAACATCCAGGATCAAAACCATGATAATGATACCAACAATACCACAATCATACCTTTTTCATTGATATATCAAAGAGGGCCTAGGCTCGTGTTTGCTGCCTCAAAAAGGCAAGGGACGATGCCATCCACCTCAGCTCAACAGCTTGACAAAGGCAAACAGAAGGTGAAGAGCGGTAGGAAAGGTAAGAAGGAGCTTAAACAAGGACTTGGCATCATTGACCTAGAAAGTGAAAATAAGGGCAAGGAGAGGGCCAACAGCATACTGCTTCAAAGAAAGAATGCAAAGATTAAATACCTACAAAGGAGCCTTGGTATGGCACAATACATCATTGAATATTACAAGGATGAGCACAAACATATGAAGAAGATGAAAAGAGACCTTGGCCTACAGAAAAAGATGGCCAAACACTATGCCTTGAAAAACAAGCTCACTAGTGCCAAGCTCAAAGAGGCCCTCCTTGAAATTCAAGCACTAAAAGGAGGAAAAGACCAAGAAAAACTTGGAGTCTTGATTGAAGCTTCTCTACAGGCTTCTCAAACCCCATGAGGGATGCATCCACAAATTTTGAAGAATTTTTGACAAATTTTGGTTTTTTGTGAATTTGGAGGCCTATAAGCGCAACACCCTTGGCGCTATGCTTTTTCCTTAGACATAATCAGAGGGATAAATTTACATTTTTAGATTTCTCATGCCTATTACACTATGCACACAAAATTTCAGAGCATTTGGACCATTTTTGACCCCTCAAAAGGTAAAAAAACAACTCATTTTCTGCCTTTCTTCCTCGTTTTCAAGCTTGGCGTTGTGCTCAGAGAAGTTTGGGGAATTCAGATTTTTGGACAAGTTAAATATGCTAAATCAGAAAAAAAGGTATATTTGAAAATTGTACTCAACCGGATTTCCAATGGGCCATCACGGAGAAAAATCCGACATCGAGAAGGTCACCAAAACTTGGCTGCAAGTGGACCTATTTTATGCCTGTGAAGGCGCTGCACTTATAGACCTCACTATGTGTTTTTGGCCAAAAGTCAAAAAAACACACTCATTAATTGAAAAATGATATTTTAATGTTTTTTTAGGCAAATCAATCTAAAATTAGGTGCTAAGAGTTATTTTGGCATTTATTTCATGGGATATTTTGTGCCTTGGGCCTTGCATGGTCTCTTGGGCATTTATGACATTTATGGTGATTTTGACATTTTCCAACCCTATCTAGGGTTTTGCCCTCATTTGATAAATAAATAGAGCATGAGGGCTTCATTGTAAAAATTTTGGAATTTGATGACTCTTTGGAGCAATACATAGTCTTTTGGAGGTTGAAGAGAAATTGATGTTGTGGAGCTTGTGAATGGCTTGTTTTGCTTGTTGATGGAGGAGGCTTGCTTGTAGGATCCATGAGCTTGGTTAATGATGAAGTGACTCTATTAAGTTATTTTTTTCTCATGTATCATTGTGTTTCCATCTTTCTATGTTGCAATAGAACGAAGGATTTAGGCTAATAAATGTTCTTCAAAGGCACCTTAGCTCTGTTTGTTTTTCATTGCCTCTATGTTTTCCTCTGCTAGGACATTTTAGAGAATTCTTAATTGCTCTCTAGACCCCCTAAGCTTGTTTATTTCATGAATGGTTTAATAAAATAGGTATCAAAGATGATTTATGGTTAGCCCTACTTGTTTGATGTCACTAAACACTGTTCTCGAGGTCTCTCTCCAAAGTACCATTAATTAGGTCTGCCAAAGAGGCTATGTTTTGATAATACCCTTTTTCCATGCTTGAAAGATTGTTTTGGAGATCTTCATAGATATGATCAATGATGTTTAGGCGTTCCCTCTTCTTTGATTAAAATTATATGTGTATCTTGAGTGTTTTCTAACCTTGAAGGTGAAATCACTAGAAATTAAATGAGTTTCTCGCCTTCTATATTTCATTGGAATGTTTGTCTGAAATGCTTATTTTCTTAAGTGGAATCAAAGAGTTATTGGTGTGCCCTGTCTATTGATTACCTCTTTATGCTAAATAGTGTTGAAGTCATTTCTTGTTTTAAAGTATTTGACAAAGGATTCTTGATTTCCCTTTTCCCTACTTTAGTTCACAAACTTGATGCCCATTCTCATTTCCCATAAACCTTGAAAATCCATTGACCATGCTAGATTTTCCCTATGATGCTCCCCAATCCATTGTTGAAATTTCTGTGACTTTTATAGACTCCATAGCCCAATGAGTTGAATATTTCCTCATTCCATCTATTCTACTTGACCATCCTACCCAACCAAAACAATCAAACAAACCCTACACTTAACAACTAGCCTAAAATCAAACCCTAAAAGAAAACAAGTTCACATCCTTTGCATACAATGGAGAGAGACCTCTCTGAGTCCAGGAAGGCTAGGTCCTAGGACTCCAAAGGCTGTTCTGATGTTACCCTGTGCATTTGGTCTACCAATCTATCAAATCACGGGAAACTAACACCTTGAAGTAGCTCAAAATTTATTGCTCAATATCTTCATGAGCTTCTAGGTTATCTCCTTGGTAATTTTTGAGGACATAGATATGGTTGACCATTCTTCTCTAGATGGTGGAGTAGTGGAAGAATTTGGTGTTTTTTCCCCTTCTTTGATCCATCGAATTCTAGATTTGTGCTTCCAGAGGATTTCTTCCTGATGTCTTCGATATTTTAAACGACTCATTAGATCCTATTCTTGAAGGGCTTGTTCCTCAGTGCGCCCTTAGTAGATGATAAATTGCTGAAGATCGGCCATTTAGTTTTCCAATTCCCTTTGACTTTTGAAGATATTTCCGAAATATTTCTGGTTCTAGCGCTTCAGGTGATTTTAAAGGATCTTCAATTTTTGTTGAAATTGGTACATTTTGGAGCCGTCCGGGGGGGGGGGGGTGATGCGCTCCTGGCTTGACTGACCATTTCTTTGAATTCGAGGTGTGAGAGCCAGAATTTCTCAAAGCGAAATGGTTTATTACTTGATGCCCCCGAGCGTGACCATTGCAGTTGTATGGGCCAGTGATCAGAGCTTGAAGCTGGAAGGATGATGGAGAAGATGTCGCCTCCCAAATGGATCGAGTTGTCTGTGATTAGGAAACGGTCCAGCATCGAGGCAATTTTCTGATCTCCTCCTGGACAGTTTTACCAAGTGTGAAGGCCATTTAAAGTTGGCAGGTCTATCAGCTGATTTTTTTTAAAGAACTCCTTAAATATGAGGCTGTCTGCTACCAATCTGGATCTGCCTCCTTTATTTTCATCCATATTGGTAATCATATTAAAGTATCCTCCCATAATCCAGAGGGGGTGAGATCGTTGCGAGTTGAGGAACTTAATAGAGTTCAAGATTTCAATTTTCTAGGCAATGGGTTGGAGGAAATAGACATTGGTGAGATGTCCATGGATGTTGGTACCGATCAGATGAAAAATGGCTTGAATGAGGTTGTACGAGGCATGGAGGTCAGTCAGGGAGATGATGAGAGGATTCCAAGCTATGGCCAAGCCTCCATAGGCACCAATGGAATCAACCGTTATTGTATGGCATCTAGGCCAGAGCCTAGATATAATGGAGTTCAGAGTGGTGCTAATACATTTCGTTTCTTGCATGAAGAATATGGATGGATTATCCTGGTTGATTCTATTTTTGATAATTCGCTGCTTTGAAGGGCTATTGAGCCCTCGAATGTTCCAAGATATGAGATTCATTGAGAACTATGAGGGGTGACTTTATAGAACCTGGTCAACTTGGGATATCGTCCCGATTCAACTAATTGGATTCCGATCAAGATGAGGCGTTGAAGATCTGTACATCGACCTATTTTCCTTGATTATCTCAAGATATTTGAAGTATCCATCTAGGTACCTCCCTGTATACCTAGGGATGAAATTTTTTGTGCTCTGGAGAGAATGTACACTAGGCATTCAATCTGCTGGGTTGGGATCGTGTGATACTCACGATTTTTGCAGGTTATTTCCATTCCAACGATGTCAAGGTCCCTGAAATATATGATTTCTAGTTCTTCTTCCATATGGGTGGGCTGATCTAGATCTATAGTCTTACCATGGTTATCCTGTTGATTTTGGTTCGGTTGAGTATCTTCCTCCATGTGGGTTGGTTGCTCCTGAATTTGACTAACTATTTTCTCCTTCTGCTTGACCTCCTTCTCTTTGATCTTGTATTTGATGGGTTTATTACTGGGATGAGCTTTGGATCGATCATCATTTTGCAGGGATGAGGTAGAGGGATTTAGGGGTGATGAGTGGGAATGATTGGGGTTGGAGAGGGGAGTGATGACATGTGGGTTTGGTTCAAGGGTAATGGAGGGGGTTCCTTTCGTCATTGTTTGACTGGATAGAATGTCAAAGCTATTGCTGGTAGCTGGTTTAGAGGTTTTAGGGGCTGAATCAGGTTTTCTAGCATGCATTTTGCGGTTGGATACTTTGGTGAAGCCATCAGGATCAGTGCTATTAGAGGTTGGGGAAAAGTTCAGAGCTTGGTTGAGGGGACAATCCCAAAAGAGATTCCCATGTTCATGGAATTTTTAGTAGCGGAATGGCACATGTTCATAATCAATCAATTAGACCCATTCAAAATCATCGTGAAAAATGCTTACCGAGTCCAGGAGAGATTTGGCCAGATGCATGTAGACGCAGATCCTGGCGTAGGCCGTGTAGCGGTTGAGTTTGGTTTCCTCAACGATTTTGATGAACTATTCAAGGTGACTACCTATCTCTTTGAGGGATAACTCATCCCAATTATCTTGGGGGAGGGAGTATAGCCTCATCTAGACAGGAGCCCAGTTGAAATCTTATTTATTGAGGTTGAATCTCTCGATCCAATTACTTAGATAGAGGCCTGCCAAATTAAAGAAATCAGGACCTCCATCCATAATGCAGTTTTTATCCTCTATGCAGGTGAATATGATGTTGAAGAATCCCTTGGGACCAAGCTAGAGAAATATTTGTCCCTTAGGCTTCCATTTGGAGGTGATCCAACCGTAGAGAGTGTTCACAGTGGGCTAGAAACTGATGAAATTCCCAATGAGGAAATGGTCTTTCATAAACTGTGTTCTTCCATTGATATGTGGGCAGGTAGATAGATCTTGGGCCTATCAGCTGCATTAGGAATGCAGGTGGAGGAAGAGGATTTTGTCTACCCATTTTTGTCCTTTTCCTCTTCTGACTGAGATTCAGGGGTTACTACAGGGTCATAGTTTCTTGTCGTTTCATTGAGAGGCCCAAAGTCAGTACGCATGACTTCATTGATAATAATAGAAATTCCAACCCAGGGGGGGTCGTGCCTCTCCCCAGTTCAAGAACCGTCATTCCTCTTGCGATCTCCGCGCTATGGGTCACGCTGCCTTCAACACCGTGGGATGATTTCCTCTGAAACGGGATCAAGGGGAAAGGCTCCGTCAGTGCCCGTAGTAGGGGCAAGGGAAACCTTAGGTTTCCATGGCCTTGCTCAACTTCTCACCATCGAAATGAATTGTTTATTATGATTTTAGATTGGAATTTTTTACGTAACAACCCTGAGTTAAATTTTCATGTAAGAAAGGGTATTAAAGAAAAAAATAAGACCAAGGTTATGGGACACGTATTCCAAGCTGAATGTTGGGTAAATATTATAGTGAACATCACTTGCTGTTTATTAATGGCTATGGAAATTTGTAAAGGCATTGGCAAAGTAAAAGAGACAATAATTGAAATTTAATTATGAGAAATAAGGAAAATAGGAGAAAAGGAAGGTGACGAGACACAAATATGCATGCAAGGGAAATTAGAGGAAAATGAAGAAAAATGAGACATCAATGATAAAAAGGAAATAGAGAAATATTTCAGATATTTTGGTTATTTTTGGCTTGGATTAGTTTCAGAGAGAGAAATAACACAAGCAAAGGAAACCGAAGGACTAACAAAGGAAGGAAAATGACAAACAAAGGAAAGCAATGAAGCAAAAGGAGAAATTTGGATCAAATGCTACAACATGAAGATCTTATGGGTAATAGGTTGCATGTGTAATTTCCTTGATGGGATTTGAATGCATGGTACATGCATTTGATTATTTGGTTCATTTATTGTCATTGGAATGGTTATTTCTTGGATTGATAGTGGTTTCAGCCTTACCTTTCCATTTCCTGGATAAGCATGGTGTGATGGGATTCATTCTTGGTTGAGCTTTGGATTTCTGGAAGGTTTTGGAACCGATTGAGGAAGTATCAAGAAAATACCAAGGGTTGGGTGTGGAGATGGTTTCTCTGGTAAGCTCTCTACAGGTGGGTGGAGACAGGAAAATTCCTTTGGGTATGGTGAAGGAATTCTGAGGCATCCAAGCTTGTTTTGGTTTTGTGATCTTAGGGTTGGTTTAGGTGAGATCATGATAACTTGAGGGTGGAGGTGGTTTAATCTCTAGAGTTCCTATTTGGTCATGTATTGGTTGAGATTGCACATTCATGTTTGGAATATGGCACGAGGGTGATTGGATGAAATAGATATTTGGTTTAGCCCAATCTATGGTCGAGTGGTACGTGGAAGTCCATGACTTGGTTTCCTTATGCATATGTTGATATAAGTTATTTTCTCTAATGTGATTAATGAGCACATGAACTGGTTATGATGTGATGTTATAACTGATTTGTCATAGTTTCTATTTAGGTTATATGTTGGTTATATTATTGGTTCTATTATGTACTCTAGGTATGGCTCTTGTTCATAATTTGATAAGTTAATCAATGGTTGATGAACGCATGGGCTAACAACTGTTGTTGCAACTATCTTGGGAGGACATAAATCCTTCTTGGTGATTCTTAGATGAAGTATAGAGTGTTAGGGCCCTATATTAATAGTGCAGTCCCTTATTGTTGTTAGTGTAGCCCCTTATTTTTATCGATGTACCCCTCTATAGTGCCCATATTGTTATTATTGTACCCTTACATTATTATTGTTAGGTCGGCTAGGATTATATTGTGACCCCACAGATTCCTATATATAGAAAGGAGGTTTTTTCATTTGGTCATCCAAGAATTGTTCATTTATGTAATGTAAAGGAGGTTCCCCCCTCGAAGAATTTGATTTCTAAGTTGTTGATCTCTCTTTTATTCTATTTTGTGAGATGGTTTCATAACATTTGGTATCAGAGCTTTGGATTCTAGGGTTTCGCTGCTTCAAACATGTCATCGTGGAATTGTCGCTATAAAATTTTTTCTACGAAGGTTCAGAAGATTAAAAAAAACCATTTACACTAAATCTGGAGGGACTTTGTGGAAAAATTTTAGATCTTGGTTCACAACATTTTTGGATATATGATTTGTGGAAGTTAGGGTTTTTGCAGGCTCCCGAATTTCATCTCAAAGAGGTGACCTTAGGAAAATAATCATAACTCTCTCTCTGAGCATAAGATTGGAATTCTATAAAATGTGGCTAAAAACACATAAACTGTAGTTTCTTGTCTATCAATTTCAGAGTCAAAGGAGGAAACATGGACACATGGAATTCCATACATGTTCACTCTACTGAACTAGTCCATAATTAGGTCATTGTGGCATATTGGGCATAACTTTGTCTTGAAGAATCCAAATCGAGTCTGACCTGTGGCATTGGAAAGATGATTCATAGGGCTACTAAAGAACCGAAGACAATATATTTGGGATATTAAATTAGAGAGATAAACCAGTTTCAATATCAAGATCCTTAAAAGCAAGAAAAAGGTGTGTATTTTTTTTTAAATTTCATAAGTCTTATTTGAAAAATCAGTTTGAAGTGATTCCAAAAGCATATTGAAGCATAGATATTAGTATTGGGTTCTAAAACTCCCCCTAAAAATAATTCAGCACCCATTAAGCCCTCAGAAGGTTGTACTATGACTCATGAAGAGGAAGAAGTGCAACATGATATATCAAAATTACAAGAACAAGTGCAACAATTTTCACTCTCACAAAGAGTAACAAAAAATGAAATGGAAGCTAAGATGGATGGTTTGAAGAATGGCGTGGAAGATAATATGTATGGTTTGAAGAATGACATGGAAGCTAATATGGATGGTGTGGAAGCTAAGATGGATGGTATAGATGACAACATGAATGGTGTGGAAGCTAAGATGGATGGTATAAACGACAACATGGATGGTTTAAAGAAAGACATGGAAGCTAAGACGGATGGTTTGAATAAAGGCATGGAAGCTAAGATGGATGGTTTGAAGAATGGAATGGAAGCTAAGATGAAGGGTGTGGAAGCTAAGATGGATGGCATGGAAGCTAATATTGATAGTATAGAAGAAAATATGAAAGGAAACATGGAAGACATGAAGAATGATATAAAAACAGACATGGAAGGCTTGAAAAAGTTGCTACAAGAAATGATTCCTAATGGCGAAAAAGTAGTAGAGGAAACTCATGATGATAATAAAAAAAATCTTAATCATGATTTTATAGACTCTAATGTTGGGTTTAAGACCCACCATATTCCAAAGATAGATATGAGGAAGTTTGATGGCAAGGATCTGATAACTTGGATACTACAAATGGAGAAATACTTTGAGCTCCATTATACGCAAAACACACAAAATGTACGCATTGCAACTTTATATTTAGAAAAAAATCAGTTTGTATGGTATCAATGGCTTTGTTCTCATAAACCACTGGTCACTTGGTCAATTTTTACAGAGGAAATGATAACACATTTTAAGGATACAAAGAGAAACACTTTCTTTAGCCAATTGATAAATATCAAACAAAAGGGTTCAATGATGGAGCACATTAAGGACTTCCAAAAATTGAATATAAGGGTAAATAATATTCTAGAGGAGCATAGGATTGATGTCTTAATAGGGACTCTAAACAATAACATCCAACATGAGGTTCGCCTTTGGGAACATGATACATTGGAGAAGGCATTCAGGTTGGCAAGAAAAATTGCAAGAAAAATTATGGCGACAAGGAAGCCTACCACTCACAACTATAAAGATGGAAGTGTTGCTACTCCTAGACTTCCACAACCTACAAGGTTGGCACCAAAAAAATTGGAATAAAAAAGAGAAAAAGGGCTTTTCTATAGTTGTGATAGAAAATACACTAAATGTCATAAGTGTGTTGAGAATAAATTATTTTACATAGATTGTGAAGAGGAGGAAGAAAAGGTTCAACAAGAATCTTCAAAAGAAGAGGATATACACGAGGAACCAACCCTAGAGGAAGAATAAATGAATCCAACCATATCCTGTAATGCATTGGCAGGAATTACCACCCCTCAAACTCTCAAGATATAAGGACATATCAAGAATCAAAATGTAATAGTGCTTATTTATTCAGGACGTACCCATAATTTTATTCATTGTAAGGTAGCCAAGGAATTGAATTGCTTCCTATACCTAGCGCCAAAGTGTCAAGTGATGATGGAAAATGGAGGAAATATAAATTTCTCTAGAAAGTGCCATCATATCAAGCTAACCATGGGGGAATATGTATTGAATAATCCATTGCTTTCCATTCTAATAGGTGGCGTTGATGTTGTACTAGGAGTACATGGTTGCAATCTTTGAGGATGGTAGCTTTTAATTTTCAAGAACTTTTATTGATTTTTTTTTAGGAAGTAATCTCTAATCTTAGGAAATATGTGAAAGATAGTAATCTCTAATGTCATGACAGAGCTTCTGAAGAAAGAAAAACAAGGTGTCAAAATCATCTATTTATCCATATCTCCAAAAGTCTTGGAAAATAATTCCAAGGTGTTTGAAACTCCCAAATGAATCCCACATATTCATGATCATGATCATGCTATTCATTTGATTCCAGGAAGTGTTCCTCCAAACATCAGGCCTTACATATATCCTTATGTCAAAAAGTGAAAAATTGAATGTATGATTGCAGAAATGCTAGAGCCTGGTATAATTCAACCTAGTCAAAGTTCTTTATCTGCTCTAGTAGTATATGTGCACAAGAAGGATGGATCATGGCACATGTGTCCAGATTATAGGGAGCTAAATAAACTCACTATTAAATATAAATTTCCCATTCCTATGATTGATGAATTAATGGATGAATTACATGAAGAAAAGTATTTCACCAATTTGGATCTCTGTTCAAGATATCATCAAATTAGAATGAAGACTGAAGACATTCTGAAAACAACATTTCGAACTCATGAGGGTCATTATGAATTTTTTTTCATGCATTTTGGCCTTACCAATGCACCTTATACATTTCAAGGGTTGATGAATTCCTTCTGCAAACCCTTCCTTAGAAAATTTGTGTTAGTATTTTTTGATGATATACTAATATACAATAGGTCTTGGAAGGATCATGTTCAACATGTTGATAGGGTGATCAAACTATTGGAGGAGAAACAATTATATGAAAAAACCTTCAAATTTTTCTTTGGAGTACAAGAGGAGTAATATCTGGGTCATATTATATCTCAAGAGGGTGTTAAGGTAGACCCTAAAAAAATTAAAGCCATTAAGGAATGGAAATTCCCCACAACCATAAAGAAGTTGCGAGGATTTCTCGGGTTAACATGGCATTATCACAAATTTGTTAAGAATTATGGGAAAGTAGCAACACCTCTAACAAAATTATTGAAGAAAGATGCATTTTCAAGGACTCCTAAAGCAACTAAGGCCTTTGAACATTTTAAAGAGGGAATGTGCTAAGCACTGGTCTTAGCTACACCAAACTTCACAAAAACATTTATTGTGGAATGTGATGCCTTAGGAAATGGAATTGGTGTCGTTTTAATGCAAGAAGGAAGACCCATTGCTTTTGAAAGCCGTCCAATAAAAGGAAAGTATTTACAGAAAGCTATTTATGAAAAGGAAATGTTGGAAATACTACATGCACTAAAGAAATGACGACCTTACCTAATGGGAAGACACTTTAAGGTAAAAAATGATCATGATAGTCTTAAATTTTTTTAGAACAAACACTATCTTCAGAAGAGTAGAAAAAATGGGTCACAAAGATGTTGGGTTATGAATTTTAAATCATCTACAACAAAGGGAAGCTAAATGTTGTTGCAGATGCACTCTCAAGAAATGATGAGGACGTGGAAGCATTGCTTTGTGACATGTCCATTATCTAACCAGTTTGGATAACTGAAGCAAGGGAGGAGTGGAAGAATGATGAAGAAGTATGGACATTCATTCAAAAGTTGTAGCAAGATCCCAATACATATGATACATTTAGTTGGAAAAATTATTCTTTATGGTACAAAGAACACATATATCTTTGTAAGAATTCCCAAATAAAGCAAAATATTCTTTTGGAATTGCACACTTCTCCTTGAGGAGGACACTCAGGATTTTTAAAAACTTACCACAGGGTGAAGGAAGATGTTTTTTGGGATGGTCTTAAATCTGATATTCAAAATTTTGTGGCAAAATGTTTGGTTTTCCAGAAAAATAAAGTTGATACAATTACGACCTCAGGTTTTCTACAACCTTTATCCATTCCAAACCAACGTTGGGAGGAGGTTTCAATAGATTTTATCACAGGTTTACCTAAGTCCGAAGGAAAGAGTGTCATCATGGTGCTAGTTGATAGGCTTACCAAGTCTGCATACTTTTGTGCATTATCTCATCCATTTAAAGTGAGTACAGTTGCTACTGCATTTATGGAACAATTCAAAAGCTACATGGAAACCCAAATATTATTGTAAGTGATAGAGATCCTATTTTCATTGGAACTTTTTGGACATAATGATTTTCTTGTTTGGGTACTCAAATAGATCATAGCTTGTCTTATCATCCTAAATTTGATGGGAAAAATGAGATAGTGAAAAAATGTCTGGAATTATATCTTCATTGCTTTGTATATGATAAACAAACACAATGGGTCAATTGGTTACCTTTGGCTAAATGGTGGTATAACACTTCCTTCCACACTGCAACAAAAATGACCCCATTTATGGCACTTTATGGATATCATCCTCCGTACTTCACATCATCTTTAAGAGAAAATTCCAAGGTTCAATTAGTGGAATATCACATCGAGCATCAACAACAAGTCCTCCAACTCTTAAATAATAACCTAAATTTGATACAAAATCAAATGAAACAACAAGAAGATCAACATCGAAGCGAGATAAGTTTTGATGTAAGTGACAATATTTTTACGGCTAAAACAATACACACAAATTTTCCTCAAGGAAAATAAGAAGGATAATAAATTATCGACAAAGTACTATGGTCCTCACAAGGTGTTTCAAAATATTGGTACTATGGCATACAAATTGGAGCTTCCTGCACCTTCTTGAGTGCACCCAATTTTCTATGTTTCATGCTTAAAGAAGGTTATAGGTGACAAAATTTTGGTTCTAACACTATTGCCAAAACTTGAGGAGGAAGGAAAAATCATATTCGAACCTGAAGTAGTCACGAAAACAAGAACTCGACAACTATGAAATCAATCAATTTCAGAGTATCTCATCAAGTGGTAGAACTTACCCACTGAAGATTCCACATGGGAGGATGAGAATTTTATATAGAAGCATCCAAAACTACTCAAGCATTGAGGGAAACACGTTTTGAAAGAGAGTGGCATGTTAGGGCCCTATATTACTAGTGTATTCCCTTATTGTTGTTATTGTAGCCCCCTTATTGTTATTGTTGTACCCCTGTAGTCCCCATATTGTTATTATTATGACCTTGCATTATTATTGTTAGGTCAGCGAGACTTATATTGTGACCCCATGGACTCCTATATATATAAAGGAGGTTTTTTCATTTGGTCATCCAAGAATTGTTCATTTATGTAATGTAAAGGAGGTTTCACCCTCGAAGAGGCTAATTTCTAAGTCATTGATTGATCCAGGTGGATATCGGTGGCCACACACCTATTCCATTTGGACCCGCACCGTCAATTCTTTTAGCGTTTCACATTCAACACAACTTACTATTTTTAGTAGGTTTTTGGGTCCTGCACTCCCAGAGCCGTTTTGGGGCCTTAATGATCTAGGTGGATATTGGTGGCCACCCACCTATTCCATTTGAACCCCCACCATTAGTTCTTTCAGTTTTTAAGTTGCATCACAAATTACTATTTTTAGCAGTTTTTCAGGTCCTAAAAGTTGTACTCCTCGGATAGATCTTTCTAACAAGCTATGATACGCGTCAAACAGAGATCGTATGCTGAAGTTACGTCCTCGGAAAGTTGAAACAACAATTTACCCAAACAAGGCCTATAGTTTTGGCGCTTCATCTCCTAGGGTTAGGTTTTTGGATGTTTAGTTCTCCATTATTTCTCAATAATAAATAGGTCCTCGAGCCTCATTGTAACACAGTTCAGAGGTTTGTAGCCACCACATCTCTTCTCAGAGATACACTACCATCACCCTAGATATTTTTATTTCCATTATGTTTGTAAGCATATTTCATTCATTCTTCTATCAATAAAATGAAGCATTATTTCCGCTACATCTATGTGCTTATGGTTATATGTGTATTATGTTGCATTCCTACATAAAATCCAGATCAGTGGTATCAGAGCGATCTGCTCTTTCTCTGTTTTTCTTTGCATGTCCCCAACATGGTCAGGGTATAAGGAGTTAGGGCTCGATCTCGTTGAACCCTTGCAAGATCAGCCTCGAAAACCCTGACGACCTCCCATGGCGGAAGAAAAGAAAGAAGAGGGAGCAGGAGATCCTATCAAAATATTGGTCGAGGAGGCCCTCAAGAAACAAAGGAACTCAATGATGGATAACTTTTCTTAGATCCTTCAACGACTGCACACCTACGGTGCATCCGCATCCAATTGCCACTCTGGAGGCACCACTCCCTTCAAGGTACAGGTAAATTTTGACATTCTTGTATTTGAAGGCCAGATAGATGCAGACACCATAGATACATGGTTGAATTTGCTGGAAGGGTATTTCTCGGTCCATGATTTCTTTGACCAAGAAAATATTATTTTTGCACTCCTCAAAGCCACTCCTCATGTCAAAGACTGGTGGGAAACCTACTGCTAGCAAGAGGATGAAGAGGAACCCTCTCTGTTCTCTGCCACACCCACTTGGAATTTGTTCCGAGATGGCATCAAGGAACAATATTACCCCGTGGGGAGCTATGAGGAAAAATACATCCAATGGACCACGTTGCGGCAACAAAGGGATCAAGATGTGCATGAACTGATGAATTTATTCCATACCTTGCGTACAAAGTTTGGCATTAAATATTTCGAGAGACATTTGTTGCTCAAGTACCACGGTTGTCTACACAAACAAATTTAGGAGGAAATGGATTTCCTCAACATTACATCACTTGGAACGGCATATCACTATGCTGCCAAGATCGAGTAGAAATTTAAGCAGAAGAAGCGAGACTTTGGATTTGTGAATCTGAAGCTAGGGAAAGGTGCCCATGAACTGCAGAACAAGGGGAAAGGCCAAAGTGAGGTGACTCATAACAACACCACAATTCCAAAGAAGGACACAGGGAAGTGTTGTGAATTTCATAATAGCCCCACTCATAGCACAAACGAGTGTCGGGCCAAACAGTTGTTGGTGGCCGAACTAAAGGCACCCAAATCAGATGCATTTTCTAATCCTAAGTCAGAACCAGACAAAGGAAATGAAAAAGGGAAGAAAATAATTGATGCGGATCCTAGTGCCATTTTTTCCACCACCAAGATCCAGAGGGAGGATCCCGAGGATCTAGAGGAGGGGGAGCGCCTCTTCCATTCACAGATGTGAGTGAAGGGTTATCCACTACAATTCCTTGTCGATAGTGGAAGCTAAAAGAACCTCATTTCAGCAAAGGTCGTGAAGCGGCTCGACCTACCAACCATAGCACACCTACAGTCATATACCATCGGGTGGCTTCACCAAGGGAGAGATATCTGCATCTGCCAACAGTGCCTCCTTCTGTACAACATCAAGCCATTCAAGGATGAGGTATTATGTGATGTTTCTCCTCTTGATGTAGCAGATGTATTATTGGGCCAACCATACTTGTGAAGGCGACATGCTGTGTATGAGTCTAGGCCTTGTGTTGTTATTATTACTTTGGGAAATAACTTGTACAGGATACCGGAGTTAGTACAACCTCCTGTCATCTCTTTGACTGCTGCAAAACAACGTAGTAAGATTGTTTCCGAAACCAGGAAATTTATTTTCCTTACAACTCGCTCACAGGGAAAGAAGAATATTGTGGCGACAACCTCGAAAAAGGGCTCCCCTGCACAACTACAGCAAATGGAAAAAGTCATGGAGAAATATGAGGACATTTTCTCCTCACTCATAGAGGTTCCTCTACACTGTCAAGACAAGCACTCCATTGATCTGACCCCTGACGCACCGCCACCTGACGTTGCCATACCTCCTGCAACTACACATACAGAATCCACACATGTACTATCTGAGGCTGATAAAGAAATCAAAATTACTAAATGCATCCAGCATGTCTGTCCACAGGTCCATGACATCTTCGAAAAATCTAATACCCAGTTCAAAAAAAAATTCCGCATCTCATGGAGGATCTTAACGCAATGGGGACCATTGCTTCCTAAGGAGGGAGGAATGATCCAGGTGGATATTTGTGGCCACCCAGCTATTCCATTTGGACCCGTACCATCAATTCTTGCAGCTTTTCACATTCAACACAACTTACTATTTTTAGCAGGTTTTCGGGTCCTGCACTCTCGGAGTCGTTTTGGGGCCTTAATGATCTAGGTGGATATTGGTGGCCACCCACCTATTCCATTTGAACCCCCACCATCAGTTCTTTCAGTTTTTAAGTTGCAACACAACTTACTATTTTTAGCAGTTTTTCGGGTCTTGAACTTCCGGCGCTGTTTTGAGGCCCTAAACGAAGTTTTTTGGGAAGACCGGGAGCAACATGGGTCCATGGACCAATGTTGCTCACATCGAAAGTTGTTCTCCTCTGATAGATATTTCTAAATAGGTATGATATATGTCAAACAGAGATCGTATGCCGAAGTTACGTCCCCGGGAAGTTGAAACACCAATTTACCCAAACGGGGCCCATAGTGTAATATTCCAAATTTGGAACAACTCATAAATCATGCATCAAAAATGCATTTCCAGAAAAAAATGAAATAAGACAGTAAAATGGACTCTTGGATTCCATATATTAGTTAATATACAACCTAAATCCAAGATTAGAGCTGAAACAAAGCAAACTAGGTGGGTTAAACAGATCTCCCACACCTAGGATTGCCAAAAAGTGCTAAAACCCCAAGACTGCAAAATTCCGGAGCAACTGATCAAGGGAATGCGTAGTCTAAGATAGGGTTTACACATAAAATCATAGGATAAAAATATATCTACTCATGTATTGATAAATAAATGTTCAAGAACAGAGATCTAGTCTCCTTATACAAAATACAAAAGAAACCGGCAAAGGTTTCTTGTCAAACACTCTGCATACAAAATGGGAAATTCAGTAATTTACTAAATAATCACTGCAACACTGAAGTACATGAGTGTAGAATGCTAAAATATGTTTGATCTGCTGTAGATCTCTCAAGGGCTTCCTCCCATGAAAGGATGAACCTCTCAATAACAAGGAAACACTGCAACGGAGCCACCAAACCATGCAATGAACACTGCCTTCAGAATAATGCATTCCCTAGCAGAAAAAATGCTAGGAATGTATGGGAAATGTGTGGTCTGATGCCACAGATCTAAAATAATCTCAGGAGCTCTCCAAACAGATCTCTCAAGTGAAGGAAACCTTCCTCCAGTGAGAAACTAGCTCAGAAGCCGAGATTCCAATCCCTTCCACTGCTGCACCTAGCAACACTGCACAATCTCTGAAAAATATGTGCTGATGAAGATGGCTAAAGCTTGGCCTGAAAACCTGATGTGGAATGATGAATGAAAACTCTCCCAATGAGGCTCCTCAAAGGAAAGAGGTGGGATTCCCCCCCGGGAACACCTAGTGCTAAACAACACTGCAACTTTGCTAAGGAGCAAAGCAGCAACAAGTCTTGGCAGAAAAGAATAATAAAATAAGACACAAAGAATAATGTTGCCATCCTCTTCCTTATATAAGACATGAGTTTTCTTGCCCTTGGCCCCACTCAATTAGGTTACTTTTATCCCAAGATACATCTCCCTCCAAAATTGCGTTATTCCTTTTTGGATTCTTCCTCCATTAAAACTGCGCTGTTGACTTAGTCAAATCAGCTTGAATTTAACCCTGTTCACACATGGAGGTGTCTTATTGAACTAGAAAGAGTGTCCCCTTTCACATTTGGAGTATTTTATTCCTCCTTAGAAGACTTATGGGCTTTTCTTCCCATTTATTCACCGATTAGAGCTGCTGCTAACTCTAATGTTCCATTTAGCTTGGAGGCTAAAATTTTGGAACATTACAGTCCTCCCCTCCAAAATATTTTCTTGTCCTCAAGAAAATGCATAAGGAGAAAAAAATTCCTCCCCTCTTCCTCATGTGGCCTCCCATCAATGGCCTCCATCACTGCATCAAGAGAATCTGCAATTAAATTGTCATCCAATGCTTCCTCCCAAGTGTGCAATACCAAAGTGTCTGCAACAATCAAAGGTGGAAAGTGTGAATGGAAACTTTCTTGCTATTTCATGGCCTCCACAAAGTAGGGGTGATGATCATCATGATGAATGAGTGCCTTCCTCACCCATGCTATCATCCAAATGAAGTGAGTCACCCTCCAACATGGTAACTGATGAAAAGTATCCTCCACCTTTGGCTCCTGAAATGTAGTTGGGCTGAATAAGTGAACATGATAGGAAAGAGGACCTATCCCACACTGTTCCCCTATCCACTCATGATAAGTGTAGAGGGAATGCTGATCTTGGGCTGCAACATGATTGCCTTCCAATGGAAAGAAGAAGATTGAGACTTCAAGGACTCTCCCTCCAAAGTCATGAGATATGTCAACCCAAACCATTCCATCCGAGATGAATGGCACATCATCACCATTTGGCCTCCAAATAAAAAAATTGCTGGAAGTTAGGTGCAATTTTGGATGGTACCAAAGGTTCTCCAAGTGGATATTATGCAGTCTTCCCAACTACTGTTTGAGAATGTCATGTGGCAAGTGGTCTTGCAACAAGTTACAAGCTGTATATGTTTGTTCTCCCAACATGGTAAAGTAAGCATCAATGTCTATCAGCTGTACATAGATAAAATAACAATACACTTGCCCAAAGTCATGTATAGATGGGCTAATATCATCATAAACATTGTCCCTAAAGTGACCATGAGACCCAAAAATACTCTTGCTCTTTTGAGGAGCAATGCACTGTTCAAACATGGTGAGAAAGTAGAAATACTCAATGGAGTAATCAACAAGTATAGAAATGCATTCCCTACCATACATAATGAGTTGGATGAAAGTGAGGTCCCTTAATAAGTCCTCCCATGAGAATCTCCTCATAGAGATCTGCAAGAAGAAGGAATACATCATCTCCTTCGGATATTCCATCCATAAGAACATACTCCTATGTGACAGCGCTGTAGGCCTTTGTGATAAGGCTCCATGACTCATTTCTTTGACATTCCACATGCCAAAGCCATCCACCATCATGCTGCTATGTGAGAAGATCTTCTTCCAACATGGAAGCCTCTCATAATCCTCCAATGCTGAAGGGTAGCCTTCTTGCACCATGAATGTGCCTTCCTTCTCTCCGGAAATATCATGGAAAGTATGGGAAGAATTTTTCCCATACTCTCCCAAGTGTAACCATAGCAACAACAATTTTTGCTGCTGCCTCATCTCTCCCTCATACAAGTCATGAAGTGAGATCATGATGGTCAACTTGTATGATGCCTCATACCAACAAGTCTTCTGTTGCTCTATCATATGGGTGCCATCCCATCCAATTGGTTTCTCTCTCCATACAAATATTCCCTTGAGTAAAAACACATCAGCAATACATGGAAGCAAGATAGAATAAAAACAAGTTGCCAAATGACAACCAGAGAGTGAATCATGGTCCCTCTCATGGAACCAGCGTAGTGCATCCTTTTCCTGCATTAAAACAAGAAATAACAAGTGCTTTTCCAACCACTTGTTTGCTGCCATAGTCATCTCATAAGATGAAAACATGAAGTTACAAGCTGGTGCCAATGGTGCACACCAAGAAACATGTGGCTTCCCCCACAAACCATAAAAAAGATAGCCAAGATCAAAGCTACAAGTAGCTTCAAGTACATCATCATACAATATACAAGAAGAGATAATTATTCTTGTTACATCATGCTGCTCAAATAAGGGAAAGAAGTACAATACAAAATATGAAATGCTACCTCCTCCATCACGTACTCGAGGTCTTGAGCTGAAATGGCTCAACTGGAAATTCTCCCTCACTCTCAATGAGTAGGAAGGTGGCTGTGACATCCTCTCTATCACCATCCGGGCTATGCATCTCTCCATATGCCGAAATATGTCATGCTGAATTCCCTCCCAAGTGAACTCCTCCATCAACTGGAAATATGAATCAAAGTGCATAGAAGAGAAGTCCTCATGTGCTGCATGTAGCAGCTTCTCCTTAAGACTAGAAGATCTAGTCAAGAAGATCCTTCCATAGGCATAGATGACCACATCATCCACCATGTATCTGTCATCTCCATCCAGGTCATCAAGAATCATGCATGCACCAAGATACTTGGAGTACTCTACCAAAAGCTGAGGCCTCCAATAAGGATCAATCCTCCTCAAAGACAGCGCTAGTGATCTAGCATGTGAAGCTCTCCTCATGCTGCTACCTGCTACTTTGACATCCCCCATGCCAAAGTATTCCCCCACACTCTTCACCTCTCCAAGATCCAAGAGTGGTGAACCCAAATAAAAGATATCTCTTATCAATTGTAGATCAGGTGGCCTCCCAGGTTGAATGCATCCATTTAGTGAGACATCAATGTCAAGAGTAGAGCGCTCATGTGGTTGGGAAACCTTGCCCTTGCTCTCACAGTGCAATACAGTCTGCCTCCTCTTTGCACTAGATTTCTGAAATAGAGAAGGGTGTGTGCTCCTCATCAAATGATGTTGCTCTTCCTCCCTACCTCCTCCTTCCAGCTGCAATGTTGCACAATCATGCTGCTCACTGATTGTGCTTGGACCTCTATGTATGAGATCCTGGGGAACTTCTTGTAGGGATACAATAATCCCTCCTGTTGGAGGATGTGCTCCTCCCTCCTCTACATGAGGCACTGGATGTGCTCTATATGTGACAGTGCTGTTGCCCTCTTCTTCATCAATGTGTGTAGGAAACATCTCAAAAATTGGATCCCTTTGTGAAAAAGTGATCCCCATGCCCTTTTGTTCAAGAATATGAACTGGAGGTTTTGCTTCCGGCAATGTGTAATGCAAGACATCAACTTCTCCCATGGTTTTTAGAAATGGAGTTTCCTCCATGAGATGCAAGGGTTTTGTTTTCTCAAGTTTTCCTTGCTCATGTGTCTTAGGAAGTTTTTCACCAAAGCTCTCCATATTTTTATGAATATTTCATAAGAGAAAGTGTTGGCATTATTTAAGGAATAAGATTCAAAAATCCACCATGCATGAGCCTTACCTCTGAAATTCAGCGCTGCAACTCTGATGGCTTCATCTTTGGAAATGTGGTGCAGCTGCAAATAGGAGTCTAGCTCCTTCACCCAAGCTCCAACTGAACATGTAGGTGATTCGGAAAAATTAGATAGAAGAAATCTATCTGCATCGTACTGCTTTCTCTCCTCCATCTGGATCTTGCAAAACTCCTGGAAATCAGTATGATCTCTAAACCTCTTAGTTTGAGATTCATACTCATGCAACAAATCACTAAGAGTTCTTCTCTTAGGCGTTTTTCCTCCTCCCATCCATCTCAAGATAGCTCTGGGCACTTGACTACGCTGTGCATCATGGAGTGTAGCTGCATGATCACACTCACCATGTGAAAATCTAGATTCATCTCTAGATTCAACCTTCTTTGGAGATCCCATCTCCAATCTCATTTTCTTCAGCTCTCCTTGAAAGCTCTGCATAGATTTTGGAAGAATCTTTGCGAGCTTATATTCCTTTCTTCCTTCACACACTGAAGCTTCTTGGATTATATCCATCTCTCCTTCCTCTGATATCTGGATCTCACAGGTTGAGCCAGAGATCATGCTTTGATACCATTGTAATATTCCAAATCTGGAACAACTCATAAATCATGCATCAAAAACACATTTCCAACAACAAATGCAATAATATAGTAAAATTGACTCGTGGATCCCATATATTAGTCAATATAAAACCTCAATCCAAGATTAGATCTGAAACAAATCAAACTAGGTGGGTTAAACAGATCTCCCACACCTAGGATTGCCAAAAAGTTCTAAAACCCCAAGACTACAAAATGCCGGAGTAGCTGCTCAAGGGACTACACAGTCTAAGAGAGATTTTACACATAAAATCATAGGAGAACAATAGATCTACTCATGTATTGATAAATAAATTCTGAAATAACAAAGATCTAGTCTCCTTATACAAAATACAAAAGAAACCGACAAAGGTTTCTTGTCAAACACTCTGGATACAAAATGGGAAATTCCGTAATTTACTGAATAACCACTACAAAACTGAAGTACATGAGTGTAGAAGGATGAAAGATGTCTGATATGCTATATATCCCTCAAGGGCTTCCTCCCATGAAAGGATGAACTTCTCAATCACAAGGAAACACTGCAACGGAGCCACCAAACCATGCAATGAACACTGCCTCCATAATAACGCATTCCCTAGCAGAAACAACGCTGGGAATGTATGGGAAATGTGTATTTTGATACCACAGATATAAATAAGCTTAGGAGCTCTCCAAACAGATCTCTAAAGTGAGGGAAACCTTCCTCCAATGAGAAACTAGCTCAGAAGCTGGGATTCCAATCCCTTCCACTACTACACCCAGCAACACTGCACAATCTCCGACAAAGCTGTGATGATGAAGTTGACTGAAGCTTGGCCTGAAAACCTGATGTGGAATGATGAATGAAAAATCTTTCAATGAGGCTCCTCAAAGGAAAGAGGTGGGATTCTCGCCCGGGAATACCCAGTGCTAAACAACACTGCAACTTTGCTAAGCAGCAAAGCAGCAACAAGTCTTGGCAGACAAGAATAATAAACTAAGACATGAAGAATAATGCTGCCATCCTCTTCCTTATATAATACACGAGTTTTCTTTCCCTTGGCCCCACTCAATTAGGTTACTTCTATCCCAAGATACATCTCCCTCCAAAATTGCGTTATTCCTCTTTGGATTCTTCCTCCACTAAAAATGCGTTGTTGACTTAGTCAAAGCAGCTTGAATTTAACCCTGTTCACACATGGAGGTGTCTTATTGAGCTAGAAAGAGTGTCCCCTTTCACATTTGGAGTATTTTATTCCTCCTTAGGAGACTTATGGGATTTTCTTCCCATTTATTCACCGATTAGAGCTGCTGCTAACTCTAATGTTCCATTTAGCTTGGAGGCTAAAATTTTGGAACATTACACATAGTTTTGGCGCTTCATCTCCTAGGGTTAGGTTTTTGGACATTATATTTCTCCATTGTTTCTAAATAATAAATAGGCCCTTGAGCTTCATTGTAGCACAGTTCAGAGGTCTGTAGCCGCCACATCTCTTCTTAGAGATACGCTACCAGCAACCTAGCTATTTTTATTTCCATTATGTCTGTAAGCATATTTAAATCATTATTTTATCAATAAAATGAAGCATTATTTCTGGTGCATCTCTGTGCTTATGGTTATATGTGTATTTTTTTGCGTTCCTGCATAAAATTCAGGTCAGTGGTATCAGAGCGGTCCGTTCTTTCTTTGTTTTGCTTTGCATGTCCCCAACACGATCTGGGTATAAGGAGTTAGGGCTCGATATGGTTGAACCCTTGCAAGATCAGCCTCGCAAACCTCGACGACCTCCCATGGTGGATGAAAAGAAAGACGAGGGAGCAGGATATCCTATCAAAATATTGCTCGAGGAGGCCCTCGAGAAACAAAGGAACGTGATGATGGATAACTTTGCTCAGATCCTTCAACGACTGCCCACCTACGATGCATCTGCATCCAACAGCCACTCTGGAGGCGCCACTCCCTTCAAGGTAAAGGTAAACTTTGACATTCTTATATTTTAAAGCCAGATAGATGCAGATGCCATAGATAGATGGTTGAATTTGCTGGAAGGGTATTTCTCGGTCCATGAATTCTCCGACCGAGAAAAGATTATTTTCACACTCCTCAAAGTTGCTTCTCATGTCAAAGACTAGTACGAAACCTACTGTGAGCAAGAAGACGAAGGGGAACCCTCTCTGTTCTCTACCACACCCACTTGGAATTCATTTCGAGATGGCATCAAGGAACAATATTACCCCGTGGGGAGCTATTAGGAAAAATACATCCAATGGACCACACTGCAGCAACAAAGGGATCAAGATGTGCACGAACTGATGAATTTTTGCCATACCCTGCGCACAAAGTTGGGTATTAAAAATTCAGAGAGAAATTTGGTGCTCAAGTACTGCGGTTGTTTGTACAACCACATTTAGGAGGAAATGGAGTTCGTCGACATTACATCGCTTGGCATGGCATATCGCTATGCCGCCAAGATCGAGCAGAAATTTAAGCAGAAGAAGCAAGACTTTGGATCTGCGAATCCGAAGCCAGGGAAAGGTGCCCCCGAATCGTAGAACAAGGGAAAAGGCCAAAGCAGGGCTACTCACAAAACAACCCCAAATCCAAAGAAGGACACGGGGAAGTGGTGTGAATTTCATAACAGCCCCACTCATAACACAAACGAGTGTCGGGCCAAACAGTCGTTGGTGGCCGAACTGAAGGCACCCAAATCAGATGCATTTTGTAATCCGGAGTCAAAACCATACAAAGGCAATGAAAAAGGGAAGGAAATCATTGATGCAGATCCCAGTGCCATTGTTGCCACCACCAAGATCTTGAGGGAGGATCTCGAGGATCCAGAGGAGGGGAAGCGTCTCTTCCATTCATAGATGTGGGTGAAGGGTTCTCCACTGCAATTCCTTGTCGATAGCAGAAGCCAAAAGAACATCATTTCAACAGAGGTCATGAAGCGGCTCAACCTACTGATCATAGCACACCTGCAACCATATACCAGCGGGTGGCTTCACTCAGGGAGAGATATCTGCATCCGCCAACAGTGCGCCTTCCGTACAACGTCAAGCCATTCACGGATGAGGTATTATGTGATGTTGCTCCTCTTGATGTAGCTAATGTATTATTGGGCCAACCATACTTGTGGAGGCGACATGATGTGTATGAGTCTAGGCCTCGTGTTGTTATTATTACTTTGGAAAATAACTTGTATAGGATACCGGAGGTAGTACAGCCTCTTGTCATTTATTTGACTACTGCAAAACAACACAGTAAGATTGTTTCCCAAACTTGGAAATTTATTTTCCTTAAAACTCACTCACAGGGAAAGAAGAATATTGTGGCCACAACCTCGAAACAGGAATCCCCTGCACGGATGCAGTAGATGGACAAAGTCATGGAGGAATACGAGGACATTTTCTCCTCACTCATAGAGGTTCCTCTACACTGTCAAGACAAGCACTCCATTGATCTGACCCCTGACGCACCACTGCCTGATGTTGCCATACCTCCTGCAACTACACATAAAAAATCCACACATGTACTATCTGAGACTGATAAAGAAACCAAAATTACTAAACGCATCCAGCATGTCTGCCCGCAGGTCCATGGAATCTTTGACAAATCTAATACCCACTTCAACAAAATTTGCCTCATCTCATGGAGGATCTCAACGCAATGGGGACCATTACTTCCTAAGGAGGGAGGAATGATGTAGGTGGATATCTGTGGCCACCCACTTATTCCATTTGGACCCGCACCATCAATTCTTGTAGCTTTTCACTTTGAGCACAACTTACTATTTTTAGCAGGTTTCCAGGTCCTGCACTCTCGGAGCCATTTTTGGGCCTTAATGATCTAGGTGGATATTGGTGGCCACCCACCTATTCCATTTGAACCCCCACCATCGGTTTTTAAGTTGCAGCACAACTTACTATTTTTAGCAGTTTTTCGGGTCCTGAACTTCCGGAGCTGTTTTGAGGCCCTAAACGACGTTTTTTGGGAAAACTGGGAGCAACATGGGTCCATGGACTATTGTTACTCACATAGAAAGTTGTACTCAATAGATCTTTCTAACGAGGTATGATACGTGTCAAACAGAGATCGTATGCCGAAGTTACGTCCCTGGGAAGTTGAAACAACCCAAACATGGCCTATAGTTTTGGTGCTTCATCTCCTAGGGTTAGGTTTTTGGACGTTTAGAGTTCTCCATTGTTTCTAGATAATAAATAGGCCCTCGAGCCTCATTGTAACACAGTTATGAGGTCTATCGCCGCCACATATCTTCTCAAAAATACGCTACCAGCACCCTAGCTATTTTTATTTCCATTATGTCTGTAAGCATATTTAAGTCATTCTTTTATCAATAAAATGAAGCATTATTTCTGTTGCATCTCTATGCTTATGGTTATATGTGTATTCTTTTGCGTTCCTGCATAAAATCCGGATCATTGATCTCTCTTTTCTTCTATTTTGTGAGCTGGTTTCATAACATAGAAGTTTATGATCTTATATGCATTCATGACTTGTAGCTTCTATGTTCATCATATGTTTGACGAAATTCCTATAATGTATTAGGAATTTCTAGGTGAAGATCTTGCTCACTTTTTTATTTTCTAGCATGGTTATCATAATTTTTGTGTTTCCGAAAAGGTAAAGGAATTTCTAAGCATTGGTCTGGAGGCTAGCCTGGAAAAGTGGCACAAATATCGTGACTACATGCACAAAACATGGTATTTTCTGTTAGAAACGCATGGAGATAGGCCTACGGTTGTGGCCATAGCCTCCCAACCTCATGCATGAAGTGTTGTGGGTGTGGTTAGGGAGTAAACCTAGTGAAAATAGTTCCAACTCAGGGATTGATCTCTTGGGGTGATTGGTAGGCTCCTGAGTGATCTGTAGTCTCTAAGGGATGTCAATTTACTTTTGGTCTGTAGGCGCCACTTCCATAACTATAATTTCGAGGTCGGGTCATATCATAATGACACTCAACTCATGTATACCATCGAGATCTTGTCAAAGTGGGTAAATGTGGGAGGAGGCATTATAAAAGGCTATGTTGTATGACTAGGATATGGAATGTTACTTATGGATAGAGGCATGCATATGATAATGTAAATTTGGAATAGGGTTCCACATAAGGAATTGGGAAAGATGCCACTAGAGGATGCATTCACATGGAAGAAGCTAGATGTCAGTCACTTTTAGATATTTATCAGTTTGGTGTATTGTCACATTCCAGGGGATACATGGTCCAAGTATTATCATAATGCAGACTCGGTGTACCTTGTGGGGTACATTGAGACCTCAAAGGCATAATAAATATTTATTCCTAGGACAAACATGATTATTTTTAGACGAGATGTCAAGTTCATGGAGGACAAGACATACAAGAGGTACACATATTTTCCAGCAATAGATTTGCGTGAGAAACTAGTAGAAGCTCAAAGGATTGAGCATTAGGATCGGGGGAAACAAATCATGAGTACAATTACTATTACAAGCACAAGTTTAGGTGTAGGGGTTCCTGATAGTTCACAGAGTATGGAGCAACAGATGTAAGAGATATAAGATATGCATCAGGAGGACATGGAGGTTAACATTCTATCCTATATAGTTTGTAGGAGGAACCGTGAGGTTCAAAAGACACTTAGGGATGCTCAGTAGTTTTTGGGAGGTCCTAGGACATGAAATAGACAATGGAGACAACCTAATAGGTACATTGGCTACATGGAATTGGTAAGTTAGCTGGTAGATAATGAGCCTTCCAACTATTAGGAGGCTACACAACAATAGCTATGTTGAGATGCAATGGTTGAGGATTACACCTCAATCATGTATAATGATTTGTGGGATGTTGTTCCTAGATCGAAAGATAGGGAAGTTGTTGGATCTTTAAGATCAAGAACGATGTGTATGAAAACATCAAGAAATACAAGGCAAGGTTATTGGCCAAGGGGTTATCTTAGAAGGAAGGAATATATTAAGAGGATACATTCGATATTGTGGCCATGTATACTTATATATGAGTTGTGAACTCACTCACAACACAGTTGGGATGGCAGATCCATCAAATGTATGTTACGATGATGTTCCTTAATGGTGAGTTGGAAGAGGAGGTATACATAGAACGACTAGAGGGTTTTGTAACACACAATAGTGATATCCATGTGTGTAGATTGAAGAGATATTTGTACGAGATCAAGTAGGCTCCCAGGGTGTGGTAAAAGCACATTGATAGATACTTGCAGGGAATGGGCTTCATGAAGAGTGAGGTTGATGAAAAAATCTACCACTTGGTGGTTTGGGGTAAGTTTCTCATTCTTGTTCTGTATGTGAATGACTTGTTTCAAATAGATTCATTGGGGCTCATAAAAGAATGTAAGAGGGACATTGCAACAGAGTCTGAGATGAAGGATTTGAGGCTTATGCACTACTTTCTAGGCATGGAGGTGCGCTAGGCATATGGGGATATTTTCATTGGGAAAGGGAAACACTGCATCGAGATCTTGAGGAGGTTTAGGATGGAGGATTGTAGACCCATTTCTATACCCATGATCACAAATTGGAATAAGGTAGATGCATCTGGGAGAAGGATGTGGACCCCACCTTATATAGGAAGTTGATTGAATCTATCATGTATATGGTAAACACTAGGAAGGATATATCCTTTGATGTAAACTATCTTAGTTAGTTCACGGTTGAACCGAAGAGAGTGCATTAGATAATGAAAAAACATGTGTTCCGGTATTTTTGTGGTGCAATCGAGTATGAGATCAAATATGCTTAAGGTGATGGTATCATATTGGTGGGATATACTAATGTAGAATGGGAAAGCAATAAAGTGTACAAGAAAGGCACTTCAAGGTGCTACTTCAACATGGGACGAAGAGTTTTCTTTTGGTATGGTAGGAAGCATAAGTCTGTGGCACCGAGTTCTATAGAGGAAAAATACATAGCATCTAGCAAAGTGACATGTGAGGTGATATGGTTTTGGAAGCTGCAGGTAGCCTTTTTTGGTCAGAGGGTAGAGCTGATAGTGATACATTGTGATAATCAATGTTGCATCATGCTATCTAAGAATCAAGTGTTTCATGATATGTCTAAACATATAGACATGATGTATCATTTCATCAGGTTTTGTGTACATGACAAGATAATTCAACTACAATATATTCCTACAGATCAACATGTAGCCTAAATTCTGACGAAGGCCTTGGGGAAGGTGTGATTCATCTTCTTTAGAGATAAGTTGGGTGTTATGCATAACACCTTCCTTGCTAAGAGGACGTGTTATTTTGTGTAGCTCAGACAAGTGCTCTAGTATCAGGAAGTGTCTATGAGGCTAATACATAGATGAATTAGTTATGTCCAATACCTATAAATGTTTTCTATGGAGAATTTTATTAATTAGGTTTAATTAGCCAATTTTTATTATTTTTCCTAAGTCTTTAGGAGAAGTGGTTAATTAATAACTATTAATTAAGACAAGTCAATTTATCTCTAATGACTTGTAGAAAAGTGATTGGAATAAGTCAAGATGATATTAGCCATCAATCAGAGTTAGATTGTGTTCATTAATTACTCAATGAGAGATTATAAGAGGAGATAAATGGGGCTTTTGAAGATCATTCAAACAAGTATATTTACAGTGATAACAAGGGCACAATGATAACGTGGGAGACACCAGCACAAGGGTTTTAATTGGAGAATTTGAGGAGAGGATTTCTGGAGAAATTCTTCATAGAGATTCTAGTTTTCCAAGAGAAGGAAGGAGGCCAAACCATTTTGCAGGAGGGAGGCCAATTTAGCTAGTGCTAATTTCCAGCTTATCCAATTGAGTTGTCAAAGGCTCGATTTTATTTCTAGTTTCTACATTGATTTCTAAAAGGAAGTGCAAGTGGGCTTCTGGAGTTGTTGGAGGAAAATAAATTTGTTGGATTTATTTTCTATAGGCAGTGCGAGCTTTAGGAAGATCTAACGTGCATTTCCAATGCTAGTGTGAGTTGCTTAAGGAAGTTTGAGTTACACAAAGTGGGTCGATTTAGTTTGTAGAGGATTTTGCAGTTTTATTTGTTCAGTAGAAGTGAAGGAAAAATATTGTGAGAGATTTTCTAGCAAGAGGCAAGCCATTGATTTAATCCTTGATTTTCTGAATATTAATAAAACCCTCATCCGTATAACTGATTTCCCCACATTAGTGTTTTTCCAGGGACAATTTACCAAAAAATATCAGTGTCTATTATTTGTGTGTGATATTTTCTCAGTTCCTATGATTTAATTTTGGTGAAGTTGCAGTGGTGTTTTTTTAATAATTGTTTTATATATTTATAGAATACATAATATTTTAAATATAAGTGAATACTAATGCAATTAGTTTCAACAATCTTTAAAAAATCATAAATTATCCAACATAATAATTTTTTTTTTCCCAGGTTAAAAACTTAGGCCAATTTACATTATCAACTTTCTAACAATTGAGAAAGTGTTCTAAGGAGATCATGGGTGGATTCTTGCATGCCTAGACACATAGGATTGTGCATAAGTTCCTACTTTAGCTACAAAAATCAACACTCCCTCTTAGCGAGGGAGGTAATTTTGTCCCCCTAGAACTGGATCTGATCCTGGACTTGCATTTGCTACCATGGATGCTCTCTCTAAAGCAGACGACTTCCTTGCCATCATCCTCGATGAACCACTCCCAATTAAATTGTTCCTAGAAGCTTTATGCTCCTGAACATACTATGAGGTAATCTCATACCAAGATACCTTCTTGACATATTTGGAGGAATCTACTAACTTATCCTCCCCACCTGAATTTGAAGGATTACTCCCTTTGAATTGATCAACCTTCAAGGCTATGTACTCCTTGTTCTTTGTCACTGCTCTACATCATGCCATTACTAAAATAGGATGACCCTTTAGCTTATAAATGTTTCTCTCTCTAACTTTGATGACATGGCCATCATCTAAGTTAGATCCCTTGGGTCTGATCAGTGCCTATCCATCTTGGAACATGTTAGGTCCCTATATCACTAGTATAGCCTCTTATTATTGTTAGTGTAAACCCCTTATTGTTATTGTTGTACCCTTGTAACCCCCATTTTGTTATTATTGTGCCCTTAAATTATTATTGTTAGGTCGGCTAGGATTACATTGTGGCCCACTAGGATTACATTATGGCCCCATGACTCCTATATATAGAAAGGAGGTTTTGTAAATTGTATCATCCAAGAATTGTTCATTTATGTAATGTATTGGAGGTTGCCCCCTCGAAGTGGCTTATTTCTAAGGCGTTCATATCTCTTTTCTTCTATTTTTGGAGCTGGTTACACAACATTTGGTATCGGAGCTTGGGATTCTAGGGTTTCGCTGCTCCAAACAGGTCATCGTGGCATTTTCGCTATAACTTTTTTTCTACGAAGTTTCAGAAGCTGAAATTTTTAAGGTGCGAAGCTGAAATCCTGAGGAAGATTTTCTAAAAATTTCAGATAGTGCTTTTTCAGGCTCCAGAATTGCATCTCAAAGAGGTGATCGTGGGAAAAGTTCAATAACTCTCTCTCTGGAGATTGGATTGGAGTGCCGTCAAAAGTGGTCACAAGTACACGGCCTGTAGTTTCTTGGCTATCAATTTCAGAGACAAAGAACAAAACAGTGACACGTGGCAAGTCGTACAAGTTCGCTCTACTGAAAAAGTCCAAAATTAGGTCATTGTAGGAGATTGGACACAAATTTGTCTTGGAGAATCCAAATCAGGTCAGACCTGTGGAATTTGAAAGAAGCTTCAGAGGGCTACTACAGGGCTGAATTTGAGATATCGAAGATTTTCAATTACAGAGATAATTCAATTTCAATATCGAGCTCCTAAAAGCTAGTAAAAGGTGTGTATTTTTTTTTCCGAATTACATAAGTCTTGTTGGAAGAATCAAGTTGAATTGATTCCAAGGGAAAATTGTAGAATATATATCAATATTGGATTTTAAAATGGCCCCTAAAAAGAATTCAACACCCATTAAGCCTTCAGAAGGCTCTACTATGACTCATGAAGATGAAGAATTGCAACATGATCTATCAAAATTACAAGAGCAAATGCAATAGTTTTCACTCTCGCAAAGAGCAACAAAAAATGAAATGAAAGTTTTGAAGAAAGGCATGGAAGTGAAGATGGACGGTTTGAAGAAAGGCATGGAAGTGAATATGGACGGTTTGAAGAAAGGCATGGAAGCTAAAATGGATGGCATGGAAGCTAAGATGGATGGCGTGGAAGCTAAGATGGATGACATGAAAGACAACATGGAAAACATGAAGAGTGATCCAAAAGCATACATGGAAGGCTTGATGACAAGCTTAAAACTAGAAATGATTCCTAATGGCGGAAATATAGGAGAAGAACCTCATGATGAGAACAAAATAAATGTTAATCATGATTTCATAAGCTCGAATGTTGGCGGGAAGAACCACCATATTCCAAAAATGGATATGAAGAAGTTTGATGGAAAGGATCCAGTAACATGGATACTACAGATGGAGCAATATTTTGATCTCCATAATGTGCAAAACACACAAAAGGTACGCATTGCAACTTTACATTTAGAACAAATACATTTGTATGGTATCGATGGCTTTGCTCCCGTAAAAAAATTGTCACTTGGTCAATTTTTACGGAGGAAATGATAGCACATTATGAGGATACAAAGAGCAACACCTTCTTTAGCCAATTGATAAATCTCAAACAAAAGGGTTTAGTAGGGCAGCACATTGAGGACTTCCAAAAATTGAATATAAGGGTAACTAATATTCCAGAGGAACACAGGATTGATCTCTTCATAGGCACTCTAAAGGATAACATCCAACATGAAGTTCGTGTTTTGGAACCTGATTCATTGGAGAAGGCATTCAGGTTGGCAAGAAAGTTGAATGTAAAATTATGGCGACAAGGAAGCCTACCACTCAATTCTATAAAGAAGGAAGTGTTTCTACGCCTAGATTTCCACAACCTACAAGGTTGACACCACAACAATTGGAAGAAAAAGAGCAAAAGGGCTTTGCTACAGTTGTGATAGCAAATACACTAAAGGTCATAAGTGTGCTGAGAAGAAATTATTTTACATAGATTGTGAAGAGGAAGAAGAAAATGAACAAGAAGAGGATATACACCAGGAACCAACGCTAGAAGAGGAAGAAATGAGTCCGACCATATCGTGTAATGCATTGGCAGGAATTACTACTCCTCAAACTCTCAAGATAGAAGGACATATCAAGAAGAAAAAGGTAATAGTGTTGATTGATTCAGGTAGCACCCATAATTTTATTCATTGTAAGGTAGCCAAGGAATTAAATTGTTTCTTATACCCAGCACCAGAATGTCAAGTGATGGTTGCAAATGGAGGAACTATAAATTGCTCTGGAAAATGCCATAATATCAAGCTAACCATGGGGGAATATGTATTGACTAGTCCAATGCTTGCCATTCCTATGGAAGGTGCTGATGTTGTACTAGGAGTACAATGGTTACAATCTTTGGGGACGGTAGCTTTTAATTTTCAAGAACTTTTCTTGAAATTTTTTTCAGAAGGAAAGGAAGTTGAATTACGGGGTATTGCGGGGAAGCCAGGAAGGATAATAAGCTCTAATGTCATGACAAAGCTTCTAAAGAAAGAACAGGGAGGCGTAATTGCACAATTATGCTCACTAGAAGTTCCAACATCAAAATCATCTATTTCTGCAGATCTCCAACAAGTCTTGGACAATCATTCCAAGGTGTTTGAAACTCCCAAAGGACTCCCACCTATTCGTGATCATGATCATGCTATTCATTTGATTCCAGGAAGTGTTCCTCCAAACATCAGGCCTTATAGATATCCTTACTTCCAAAAGAGCTAAATTTTACCGACATGTCACATCCATCAAGAATCTCCATAGAATTCCTACTATGCTCCAGAGGTCTGTACTCAGACATAGTTCAAAAATAGACTACCAATTGACCTAACGCGGGGCCCACTTAGTGAAGGCGACTTCATTTCACTATTCATCATCTTTGTTGCATTCTCACCGTGATCACAAGCATGCAAGTCCAGATTATAGGAGTTTGAAGGCTCACCATTAAAGATAAATTTCCCAATCCTGTGATCGATGAATTATTGGATGAATTACATGGAGCAAGTTATTTTACCAAGTTGGATCTTCGTTTAGGATATCATCAAATTAGAATGAAGACTGAAGATATTCTAAAAACAACATTTCGAACTCATGAGGGTCATTATGAATTTTTGGTCATGCCTTTTGGCCTTACCAATGCACCTTCTACATTTCAAGGGTTGATGAATTCCATTTTCAAACCTTCCTTAGAAAATTTGTGCTAGTATTTTTTGATGATATACTAATCTACAGCAGGTCTTGGAAGGATCATGTTGAACATGTTGACAGGGTGCTCAAACTATTGCAGAAGAAACAATTATATGCAAAAACATCCAAATGTTTCTTTGGAGTACAAGAGGTGAAATATCTGGGTCATATTGTATCTCACGAGGGTGTTAAAGTAGACCCTAAAAAAATTAAAGCCATTAAGGAATGGAAAGTCCCCACAACCATAAAGCAGCTGCGAGGATTTCTTGGGTTAACAGGGTATTATCACAAGTTTGTTAAGAATTATGGGAGAATAGCAGCACCTCTAACAACATTATTGAAGAAAGATGCATTTTCATGGACTCCTGAAGCAACTAAGGCCTTTGAACGTCTTAAATAGGCAATGTGCCTAGCACCGGTCTTAGCTACACCAGACTTCACAAAAACCTTTATTGTGGAATGTGATGCCTCAGGAAATGGAATTGGTGCAGTTTTAATGCAGGAAGGAAGACCCATTGCTTTTGAAAGTCGTCCAATCAAAGGAAAGTATTTACTGAAACCTATTTATGAGAAGGAAATGTTAGCAATACTACATGCACTAAAGAAATGGCGAACTTACCTAATGGGAAGACACTTCAAGGTAAAAACTGATCATGATAGTCTTAAACACTTTTGGAACAAAGACTATCTTCAGAAGAGCAGCAAAAATGGGTCACAAAGATGTTGGGTTATGACTTTGAAATAATCTACAAAAAAGGAAAGCTTAATGTTGTTGCACATGCACTCTCAAGAAAGAATGAAGAGGTGGAAGCATTGCTTTGTGCCATTTCTATTATCCAACCAGATTGGATAACTGAAGCAAGAGATGAATGGAAGAAGGACAAAGATGTATGGATACCCATTCAAAAGTTGCAGCAAGATCCTAGTACATCTGATACATTTAGTTGGAAAAATGATTCCTTATGGTACAAAGATCGCTTATATCTTTGTAAGAATTCCCAACTAAAACAAAAGATTCTTCTCGAATTGCACACTTCTCCTTTAGGAGGACACTCAGGATTTTTAAAAACTTACCACAGGGTGAAGAAAGAATTTTTTTGGGATGGCCTTAAATCTGATATTCAAAATTTTGTGGCGGAATGTTTGGTTTTCCAGTAGAATAAAGTGGAAACAATTAAGACCCTGTGACTTCTACAACCTTTATCCATTCCAAGTCAACGTTGGGAGGAGATTTCAATGGATTTTATCACAGGTTTACCTAAGTCTAAAGGAAAGAGTGTCATCATGGTGGTAGTTGATAGACTTACCAAGTATGCACACTTTTGTGCATTATCTCATTCATTTAAAGAAAGTACAGTTGCTACTACATTTATGGACAAAATTAAAAAGCTACATGGAAGCCCAAGGGTTATTGTGAGCGACAGAGATCCCATTTTTACTGGAAATTTTTGGACGGAGTTATTTTCTTGTTTGGGTACTCAATTAGCTCATAGCTCATCTTATCATCCTCAATCTGATGGTCAAACCGAGATAGTAAATAAATGTTTGGAAGGATATCTTCGTTGTTTTGTATCTGATAAACAAACACAATGGGTCAAGTGGTTACCTCTCGCCGAATGGTGGTATAACACTTCCTTCCATACTGCAGCAAAAATGACCCCATTTATGGCACTTTATGGATATCATCCACCATCGATCACATCATCTTTAAGGAAAAATTCGAAGGTTCAAGCAGTGGAAGATCACATCGAGCATCAGCAAGAAGTTCTCCAGCTCTTAAAGGATAACCTGAATTTGGCACAAAATCGAATGAAACAACAGGCAGATCAACATCGCAGCGAGAGAAGTTTTGATATAGGAGATTGGGTATTTTTACGGCTACAACCATATACACAAATGTCCCTCAAGCAAGCTAAGAAGGATAATAAATTATCGCCAAAGTACTATGGTCCTTACAAGGTGTTGCAAAAGATTGGTACTATGGCATACAAATTGGAGCATCCTGCTTCTTCGCGAGTACATCCAGTTTTCCATGTTTCATGCTTAAAGAAGGTTATAGGTGAAAATCTTCCAGTTCAAACAGTATTGCTAGAACTTGATGGGGAAGGGAAAATCATATTGGAACCTGAAGCAGTCATGGAAAAAAAGAACTCGACAACTACGGAATCGATCAATTTCAGAGTATCTCATCAAGTGGAAGAACTTACCCACTGAAGATTCTACATGGGAGGATGAGAATTTTATACAGAAGCACCCAGAGCTACTCAAGCATTGAGGACAACACTTTTTTGAAGGAGGGGCATGTTAGGTCCCTATATTACTAGTATAGTCCCTTATTGTTGTTAGTGTAACCCCCTTATTGTTATTATTGTACCCTTGTAACCCTCATTTTGTTATTATTGTGCCCTTAAATTATTATTGTTAGGTCGGCTAGGATTACATTGTGGCCCACTAGGATTACATTATGGCCCCATGGACTCCTATATATAGAAAGGAGGTTTTGTGAATTGCATCATCCAAGAATTGTTCATTTATGTAATGTATTGGAGGTTTCCCCCTCGAAGTGGCTCATTTCTAAGGCGATTATATCTCTTTTCTTCTCTTTTTGGAGCTGGTTACACAACATATCTACATTCATTGTTAGGTCCCTATATCACTAGTATAGCCCCTTATTATTTTTAGTGTAAACCCCTTATTGTTATTATTAACCCCCATTTTGTTATTATTGTGCCCTTAAATTATTATTGTTAGGTCGGCTAGGATTACATTGTGGCCCACTAGGATTACATTATGGCCCCATGGACTCCTATATATAGAAAGGAGGTTTTGTAAATTGTATCATCCAAGAATTGTTCATTTATGGAATGTATTGGAGGTTGCCCCCTCGAAGTGGCTTATTTCTAAGGCGTTGATATCTCTTTTCTTCTATTTTTGGAGCTGGTTACACAACATTTGCTATCAGAGCTTTGGATTCTAGGGTTTCGCTGCTCCAAACAGGTCATCGTGGCATTTTCGCTATAACTTTGTTTCTCATGAAGTTCTTAGTTGAAATTTTAGGTGCTAAGAAAATCTTAAGGAAGCTCCAGGTAAAAATTTCGTAGCTGTCTAATAATCTGAGATATCATCTCAGAAGTCGCTCCTGAATTTCATCTTAAAGAGGTGATCGTGGGAAAAGTTCAATAACTCTCTTTCTGGAGATTGGATTGGAGTGCCGTCAAAATTGGTCGCAAGTACACGGCCTGTAGTGTATTGGATATCAATTTTAGAGACAAAGGACAAAACAGTGACACGTGGCAAGTCGTACAAGTTCTCTCTACTGAACCAGTCCATAATTAGGTCATTGTGGAAGATTGGACACAACTTTGTCTTGGAGAATCCAAATCCAGTCAGACCCATGGCATTCAAAAGATAATTCAGAGGGCTACGTCGGTACCAAAATTCAGATATTGAAGTGCTGAAATCACAGATATAATCCAATTTCAATATCGAGCTCTTCAAAAGCAAGAAAAAGGTGTGTATTGTTTTTCCGAATTGCATAAGTCTTGTTTGAGGAATCAATTTGACCGATTCCAAGTCCATATTGTAGAATAGATATCAATATTGGATTCTAAAATGGCTCCCAAAAAAAGAAATTTATCAATCTACGCTCTCTTTAATGCTCTACTATGACTCATGAAGATGGTTAACGTAATATATCTATCAAAATTACAAGAGCAAGTGCAACAAATTTCACTCTCGCAAAAAGCAACAAAAAATGAAATAGAAGTTTTAAGAAAGGCGTGGAAGTGAAGATGGACGGTTTGAAGAATGACATGAAAGACAACATGGAAAACATGAAGAATGATCTAAAAGAATACATGGAAGGCTTGATGACAAGCTTAAAACTAGAAATGATTCCTAATGGCGGAAATATAGGAGAAGAACCTCATGATGAGAACAAAATAAATGTTAATCGTGATTTCATAAACTCGAATGTTGGTGGGAAGAACCACCATATTCCAAAAATGGATATGAGGAAGTTTGACGGAAAGGATCCTGTAACATGGATACTACAGATGGAGCAATATTTTGATCTCCATAATGTGCAAAACACACAAAAGGTACGGATTGCAACTTTACATTTAGAACAAAATACATTTGTATGGTATCGATGGCTTTGCTCCCGTAAAAAAATTGTCACTTGGTCAATTTTTACTGAGGAAATGATAGCAAATTATGAGGATACAAAGAGCAACACCTTCTTTAGCCAATTGATAAATCTCAAACAAAAGGGTTTAGTGGGGCAGCACATTGAGGACTTCCAAAAATTGAATATAAGGGTAACTGATATTACAGAGGAACACAGGATTGATCTCTTCATAGGTACTCTAAAGGATAACATCCAACATGAAGTTCGTGTTTTGGAACCTGATTCATTGGAGAAGGCATTCAGGTTGGCAAGAAAAGTTGAATGTAAAATTATGGCCACAAGGAAGCCTACCACTCAATTCTATAAAGAAGGAAGTGTTGCTATGCCTAGATTTCCACAACCTACAAGGTTGACACCACAAAAATTGGAAGAAAAAGAGCAAAAGGGCTTTGCTACAGTTGTGATAGCAAATACACTAAAGGTCATAAGTGTGCTGAGAAGAAATTATTTTACATAGATTGTGAAGAGGAAGAAGAAAATGAACAAGAAGAGGATATACACCAGGAACCAACCCTAGAAGAGGAAGAAATTAGTCCGACCATATCGTGTAATGCATTGGCAGGAATTACCACTCCTCAAACTCTCAAGATAGAAGGACATATCAAGAAGAAAAAGGTAATAGTGTTGATTGATTCAGTAGCACCCATAATTTTATTCATTGTAAGGTAGCCAAGGAATTGAATTGTTTCCTATACCCAACACCAGAATGTCAAGTGATGGTTGCAAATGGAGGAACTATAAATTGCTCTGGAAAATGCCACAATATCAAGCTAACCATGGGGGAATATGTATTGACTAGTCCAATGCTTTCCATTCCTATGGGAGGTGCTGATGTTGTACTAGGAGTACAATGGTTACAATCTTTGGGGACGATAGCTTTTAATTCTCAAGAACTTTTCTTGAAATTTTTTTCAGAAGGAAAGGAAGTCGAATTACGGGGTATTGAAGGGAAGCCAGGAAGGATAATAAGCTCTAATGTCATGACAAAGTTTCTAAAGAAAGAACAACGAGGCGTAATTGCACAATTATGCTCACTAGAAGTTCCGACATCAAAATCATCTATTTCTGCAGATCTCCAACAAGTCTTGGACAATCATTCCAAGGTGTTTGAAACTCCCAAAGGACTCCCACTTATTCGTGATCATGATCATGCTATTCATTTGATTCCAGGAAGTGTTCCTCCAAACATCAGGCCTTATAGATATCCTTATGTCCAAAAGAGAAAAATTGAACGTATGATTGCAGAATGTTAGAGACTGATATAATTCAACCTAGTCAAAGTTTTTTCTCTACTGTTGTAGTATTGGTACACAAGAAGGATGGATCTCTAGAAATTAGCTGAATAAATCACTTATTCAATGAAGATTAACCCGATCATACATCAATTTCTAATTGCATGCATAACACATAACCTTCTTCTACAATTAATTGTCACATGCGGAAATAATATAGAAGCAATCGCACATCAAATCAATCACACATTAACTCAGTATGTATGGGGAAAGCCTATAGCTGAAAACCCCGCAGCTATTGTGTATATTATAATGGAGAAATCATGTAACAATCATAGTACAAAACTCTTCACAAGCTCTCATGCACTACCTCCCATGCTACACACTATCAAGCTAGATCTAGAAAATCACTTGCTCCAATCCTTAGCCACTTGATAGCCAACCTTGATTGCGTATTTTAATGCTAGGTGATGGCCTCCTTATATAGATAAACCACCAGCCTAAACTTTGCAATACTCATAGCTTACTCCACCCATCTATGTGTTGCAAATAGCAACAGTATAGTTACAACTGATAGCTAACTCTACCCTTTCATCTATCTCTTTCACTGGTCTTCACTGAACTGATCATGCACCGTAGTGAACTGAAGTGTTCTTGAGTTGACTAATGAGTTAATATTTAGTAAATTAAATATTATTTAATTTACTCCACTCATATCTAGTTGATTAGTTAGTTAACTAATCCCAACTAGTTCAACTAAAACAAACAGAACACAACTCCACTACTTGTCCCGTTAACTCCTCCAAAACTTCTGCCACTGAAGTATAACTGAAGTAAACCATGCAAGATGCCATCAAACCCTAGGAACCACGTGATTCCTTGTGTCAGTTGCATGAGCCACCTCCATGACTCAAACTGAAGTGCGCCAAGAGAGTAAACTGCTGCTTATAGTCAAAATATTATTAAGGGTAAATAATATTTGACTTCCATATTTTTAGGAGATCAGTCTAAAAATAGCCTGGGTCCTAAAAATTAGGGTCTCATCTATTTTTACCGACATGTCACATCCATCAAGAATCTCCAAGTAGAATTCCCAAATTATGCTTCGTATGTCTAAAAATAGACATAGTCTAAAAATAGACTTTGCGCCAGAATTTGCCTGCGGGCCCACTTAGTGAAGGCGACTTCATTTCACTAAGCTCCATCATCTTGCTGCATTTTCAACACTCCCTCTCAGCAAGATATGGATTATCCGCAACCCCTATCCTGCCTCTGTGGAATTCGAACTTGCTCCTGGTGAGCGCCTTCGTCAAGATGTCAGCATCCTGATCCTCCGTGGGAACATATGAAAGCATCATGATTCTCCGCTGAACACAATCTCTGATATGATGGTACCTGATGTCGATGTGTTTGGATCTATCATGAAATACTAGATTAGCCGAGAGCTTGATGCAACTCTGGTTATCACAATAAATCACAGTAGGCTCCCGCTCCAAATGCAACCTCGAACAAACCCCGCAAGGATCTTCTCATCCAAATAGCCCTCTCACATGCCTACAAGCTGTTGCCATGTAACGCTCTCGCTGAATCAGGTGCCACGGATCTCTCGTCTCGCCGTACTGTGAAACTCATTGCCGATCTAATGCTGAAAACTCCCTCCGTGGCGTTTTTCCTGGGCCCGTTGCCTCGCCTTAACTGTGATCGTTGAAACGAAAAGCTTCGCTCCATCCTCCTGTCTAGACCATAGACCATATCCCGATGTGCCTCTAATATAGCGCAATACATGCTTGCCTGCCTTCCAAAAGAGCTTGGTAGGCTTAACCATAGCTTGCGAAAGCCGGTTAACTGCATAGCATATATCGGGTCGTGTATTGACCAGATACATAAGCGACCCCACCAACTGTCGATAGACAGTGGCATCCACTACCTCCGCTGAAGTAGCATCCTCCTTCCTCCAACCACCAGGAAGAGGAGTGTCAACAGGCTTGCAGCCTTGCATGTTGAACCTCTCCAGAATCTCCCGGGCATACTTGCCCCGAGAAACAAACAGTCCTCCACTGCGCTGCCAAATCTCCAATCCCAGGAAATAATGAAGGATGCCCAAGTCCTTCATCTCGAACTCTCGTGCAAGATCCTCCTTGCATGAAAGTATCAACTCCTCATCGCCAGTCAAAATCAGATCATCTACATACAGTACGATGATCAACAGCTTCCCCTCCACCACAATCTGGTACAGGTTTGGATCCGCCTCAC